>ML685898.1:2771698-2817120 GCA_007922175.1 Pelusios castaneus
GGGAGTGGGGGGCAGGTGATGGGGGCTCTGATGAGGGAGTGGGGAGCTGGGGGGGCGCTGAGGGAGATGTGGGGGGCAGGTGATGGGGGGCTGACGGATTCTGCCCCGGTGTGAGAGCTGCAGGAGGCGCCACATTCACCAGAGGCCGCCTGGCTGCGCGGACCGGCCGAGCCAACGTGGGCAGCCGGGGTGTAACGGGGAAGGTGCGTGTCCGGGTCCCTCGGCGTCTCCGAGCTCATTGCTCTCGCCTGGGGGCAGCCTGGAGTCTGTAATGCCGGGAGTGCAGAAAGCCCCCCCACAAGGGGTCCATTGGGACGGGGAGTTCCCAGGGGCCCGGTGAAAGCGTGCTACTCATTGGCTCTCCGCGGTGGCTGCACAGAGCAGCTCCCACATGGTCTGACCTGGAGCCAGGACAGAGAATCCCCGACGGCGCTATCGAGCCAGGAGAAGGCGGCTTGATTGCTCTTATGGCTCCAGCCACCACCTAGGACCTGCCTTCCTTCCCCCCCACCCCCTCCATCCAGCTGGGTCCTCTGTACCAGGGACGGATCCTGCAGCTGGAATGGAGGGGCTGATTCTTCGTCCGCTGCCCACGTGGGGATCCAGTCCATCTATATAACTAAACCACAGTTGTATATATGCACGGCGGGATGTGGACGCAGCTCCTGCGTGTATATATAACTGACACAGTTGTGCGCGCGCAGCAGCTGAATCCACGTGCATAAGCCTGTGGATTAGATAGCTCATGCGCACGGCTGCCCGCCCTCCCTCCCACCCAGCGGTGATTACCATTTTTCAATTTGCGATTCTTTAGAGAATCGGGGGTTTACTGGTTCTATCTCTAAAACATCCTGTGGGCAGACCCACCCAACTCCCTAGAATTCATGAATCCTCCATTCCTTCTGCTCTGTTCCCTTGCCAAGCCAAACATCCGAAGTGCCTCAAAACCACTATTCTCCTTTGAACCACAGCAGATAGCACACATACCTTTTCTTTAAAACCCTTTTTGCATTGTTTTAATGTAATTTTTGATAACTTGGTTCCTTAAACTAGAAGACATCCCTACAAATTAAAAATCCCCCCTCAGCTAGACAAATTTTGACTGGGAAAATAAAGCATACATTTTTAACAGTGAGAGCAATTACCCACTGGAACAACTTACCCACTGTCTTCTAATTTTGGGACACTCAATTTTTGGGTTCACAGCATGAGAAAATATCCAGGGACTGATTCTAGGAAGCACTAACAACCCTCAACTGCAAATGAAATCCAACTGAGAGGCTGAGCACTTTTGAAAATCAGGCCCTGTTTCACTTTAGTGGGGCACCCCAAATCAGAGCTCACTTTTGGAAATTTGGGCCTAAGTGACTTAGGCAACACTTCATAAGCCTGTAGGAGAATGAGGAATAGATGCCAAGGGGATTTCCATGGTCAGAATGAATGCTGTAACCTAAAATGGCCCATTAAAAAAAGTTCTGTATATTTTAATATGTGTACAAAATATGTCCCCAATTTTTTAAAGCAATACTATATAAGTCTGGTGTGTTCATTCATAAATATACACAACCATTTGGAAGAGTTTATTTATGAAATTTAAACTATAATTAAAAAGAAGTATGCCAAGATACTCTGCTTGACTAATGAAATATTCAAGTGGTAAGAGTCTATGAATAATTTATTGTCTACTACTGTTACAGATTTAAGGACCTAACATCTCTGAAGAATGAATGAAATCCAGCCTTCCGGTTGGAATAGTACACCTGTGTTGTTCAACAAATCTTGGAGTGGAGAGCATTACTACCAAGTGATCAGTGCAGCAGAAACAATCATCCTTCCCTCTCTAATTGGCATTATTTGCTCAATGGGATTAGTTGGCAATATCCTCATTGTGTTCACGATAGCAAGGTATGTAAATTAGTGTATATGCTGCAACAGAGGATTACTGCTGTAACCCCTTTGCCAGGCCGTGACAGCAGCAGCAAAGGACCGGGTTCTGTTTCTAGGGGTTTCCAAATAATGTCAAACCACCAATTGGCTCGAGCCCCTACCTAGTCTTCTGGGAAATTACACACCACTCCCTGGGCACCCTAGAAGGGCAATACTTCCCCTCTCGCAAGCACGAGTCTGAGTGTAGCATACAATAATTTTAATAAAGGCTAAAGAAAGGCAACATCAAAACGCAGCACTGCTTGGGATACAGTGCAGAGATTCCCACAAAACCCAATAGACAGAACTCATTCCACCCCAGTGTACATAGTGTGTCCTTCACTTCTTTGTAGCCCCCTGTACTGAGCTTTAAAGTTTCACTGTCCACCTCTAAGGAGGGGAAGTGGGGACGGCCCTCAGCCCTCCAATTGTCCTCTGCCACCTCAAGGTCTGCTCACACCACCCACTGACCACTCACACCCATTGTCCGCTAGCTCTGCCTGCTGTCCGTTGGCTCTGCTGTACCACTGCTGGCCTCTGGTCACACCTGCTGTCTGCTGGCTCCACCCACTGTCCACTGCCTTCGCTGCACCACCTGCTGGTCACACCTGCCATCTGCTGGTACCAATCTTCTGCTTGACTTCAGTCTGCTCTTAGTGATTTTAGCTCCTCATCAGTGATTTCAGCTCTCTGGGAAGTTAACAATGGGCAGGGAAATAGATGTTTGCTTAAGGCACAGCTCCAACAGAGCTAGTGCTCACACCCCACCCCACCTGGTTTTAAAACTCTGAAAACTAGGGTTGCTCACTTTTCAAAGTTCTCTGATGCTGATGGTGACTTTTCCATCAGCTTCTTAATCAATAATAAATATACAATCAAAGGGTAGCATATTATGAAAGAGCAATATTTCCTTTCCCCCTTCTGATAAAACACCAGATTTAGAGGATTTGAACCAGTCACACATACCAACTCCCATCATGCCCCGCCTCTGGGTGAAATTATGCTGAGTGTCATGCAAACACAAAGCCCAAGTAAATCAGTTGCCCCCCTCCCTGCTTAGCTGCTAAGCAAGAGAGGCTCTCAGATTCTTAACCTGGCTTACACTGCGATAAACAAATAATTTAAATAAATGAAGGAGCTGAATTGTCCAGCAAAGACTACTAGTACAATGAATAAATCATGCTCTATTAGGCCATTTTGGCCCACCAAAATTTGTCTATCCAAATTTGGATCAGGATTCACAGGAAAACGTTTAAGCACATGCCTCACTTTTAGCACATGTTTACTGAGTTCAGTGGGACTTAAGTACATATATAGGCCTTCTTCCTGAATAGATACTATTTTGAATAGTGACCTTAGAAACTGATGCAGCTCCCACTGAATTCAGTGGCAAAATTACCATTGATTTGGATAGTGTGGGGCCTTAAATTTTATCAGCTGCTTTAAAAATTTCACCACCTCGCCTTTCTGTTAACAATACAGTTTGGATCAGTTGGCATTTTCTCTCCTGATTCAGAATGATTAAGAGGAATAATCTGTGCAAGAGATTTGCTACTCTGTGACACTCAAAAGAAAAACATACATAAAAAGATCTGACCATGCATACAGATTCTTATCCATACTGGAAGCCAAACAACCTATTTTGAAACTTCTTAAGTAATACTATTTTAAAGTAATTATATAAAAACAAATGCAAGTCTCCTTCTTCTGTCTTTAAAACAGTGTTCCTGTGTTAGACTATATTTTATATCATACTCCTACCTAAACTCTCCCACCTAGTAATGGCCTTCTTCACTTTCCCCAGGATGATCCCCTGCTCTCAGAAACAAGAGCATCTTCCTCAGGTGAAGATTCCCTCATGCCAGTAGATTATTTGAACCACGTTATTAGGCCCAATTATCAATTATAATTTTGTGCAACAAGAAAATATCTTTTAATTTCCTGATTCTATTTTAATTTCCTGATTCTATCAACATTTTATAGTGGGACTCTCAAATGTGTCACCACAAAATTTTGGATTGAAAGACATGTTTCCAAGAAGCTGATTTGACCTACGTACCTGCAATGCAAATTATCAAAAATGTGATAGACTAGGGCTAATACATTTCAGTATCAGCAGAATGAATAAATGAACTCTGTCCATAGACACAGTAAACTATAGCTTTAAGGGGGGATTTCCAACAATACTAAAAGGAATTAAGCACCTGTTGTGACTTTGAAAACCTGCCTCGAATGCACTAAGGAGTACAGGGCTGAATTCACAAAGGAGTTTAGCTGTGGCAATGCTGAGCATTTGAGATATCTAGAAAATCCACTGAGATTTACAAACCATGAGTTTGGCACCTAGGCTACTTTTACAATGAATGAGGAGAGAGAAATGCTTCAGAATGGGATTACCAAAAGCCAGCATGCTAGGTGGACTCCCTCCTAAACTAGCCAATGGGAGATACCAAAGTGAGGAATGCGTTGTAAATCCTGCTTCTACTACCTTCAGGTGAGTACTCTAATCACTGGACGATGGTATATTCTGATATGGGACTCCCTCAGTCTCACTTGTCAAATCTGTTCTACTATGAATAACTAATGAAAGAAATATTAGGAAAGAGAGAGAGGTGACTCTGTAGCCTGGTGGGATATGGGAACACCAGTCCCCCTGCTCCAATGACTTTTTAAATTATGTATCCCCAGTGGAATAGCTTCAGCAGGAAAGATTGAGATAAATCTACATCAGACTGTCCCATAGTGTGGGGGTTAGCGCACTCTGCTAAAATCTAGTAGTGTCTAGTTTGAATTCTTTCTCCTCCTCAGGCAAAGGGGGGACTTGAACCAGGTGTCTCTCATGGCCCAGGTCAGTACCTTCTTACTGGCTTAGAAGTTATGAGGGCCTCTTCCCCAACTGTTTTGTGTAAGGTGACCTATAGGGGCCTAGCCTGTTAAGCAAGGTTTGAGCATGGTTACCAGATTGGGTTCCACAGGCAAGTTAGGTAGAGGAAAGTCTGGCAAAAGGCTGTGGTGCACATGCAAAAAGGCAGAAACATACGTGCCTAGGGAACTTTGATTGCAGATATTTAGATTCTAAGTGAGTTTAGGTTCCTACAGAATTAAACAGCAGCTGAGCTGAGGTTCTGTGAAGCCCAGTGGGGTCTGATTTGGGATTTTAGGCACCTAAAATGGCAGTTAGGTGCCTAAGTCTTTTTGTGAATCTAGCCCAAATATCTAATGTACTGGAGAAGTTGGTGCCAAAGCAGTTTACAATCTTTGAGGAGAAAAGTACAGAAGTTTGTATGGGCTGGAAGTAAGGGGAACGATTGTTTAAATGTATGAATGGATATAAAGGAAGATAATTTGAATTAAGCTTTTAACATTAATTATATAGTCTCTTAAATTTTATAATAAAGGAAATCTAAAAAGGAACAGAAGGTTTCTTCCATTGAAAGGACTTTGTCTGACATGAATAACAAGATGAGGCAGAAGAGAATAGAGACAAAGACTTTATAAAAAGATTGTTTAAGTTGCATTTACACTGGAATATTTTACTCATTCAGCTCTATGGATATGAACATTAATATGAAGGAGAAGGATTTGACAACAATGTATATAAAAATTCAATGTTCTAATTACTGACATCGAATAAGGTAAATCAGAAAACAGAAGAGATGGAAGACAAATTTATATTTAAAGTCTGTCTCTACTCTGAAAAAAAATTCACCTTTTGCTAAAAAGGTCTGCTTTCCTTATGAATCATACCAAATCTTCTTTCATTACTGAATACGTTTTTACTAGTTTTTTCTTCACTAAGCATCGAAGAGTCAACTGCTAAGATAGAACCATCTGGATTCTGTCCCTGCTACTATGTCACCAACAGGATTATTAACCAGGTTCCAGTTGCAGAATTTTTTTGAACTCTGATACATGATTCATAAAGAATTCTGTACTTTCAGACTGAAGGTTGAACTCGCAGGACTGGAAGTTTGAAAATACTAATTTTTACATATAAATTCAACTGATTTAATCTGGAACTCTCTGGAAGATGATAAATATTGGACTCAATAATGTGATTTTCTAAAAGCTCCCCAAAATATGTACTTTGAACAAAATTCATGCATATGCAGAAGGCCAGCACTAAACTTCTATTTAGGTCCTATTAAATGGCTCATTGACCTTGTCCTGGCCCTCTGAATATAGGTGTATTTCTCCTACGGGGAATAATAGGGAAGGTACCCCAGGCACGAAGAAGCAGCGGAGAATATGTTAAGGAAGGAAAGAAGGAAGGAAGGAACGAAAATTATACAAATGGTATCTATGGTGTGAGAACCTGGGAAGTTTTGCTATATGTTTTCTGCTCAGATAGAAGAGAGATTCCTTTGCACCAAGAGAAAACTAGAAAATATAGTCTGTTTTTCTTTTTTCTACCTAAGAATGATTTCAGAAACAGAAGCAATAATTATGTTGGAGATGTACAATGCCTCATGAATTTCATCAATATTGGAAACATTAGGTATCTCAAAATGTTGTTTCTGGTTCAACTGAGATTCAGTGAGTTTTGGGAAGTAGCTGATCCTCAGAAATATTTCCTTTTGTGTGTGCATATACAAAGGTACAGATCATCTGGTCTTTGAGCTGAGAGGAGCCACTGATTCAGAGTGAATCCTTTTGAGATTCAGAAAACCTGCTGAGCTCTCAAGGTGCTAGTTAGTATAGGCTCTGGGACTCGGATAAAATGAGTGATGATTTACTACTGCACACAATGCACTTGCCAGGTCATCCAAAGTTGTTACTGAAATGACAGTGTATGAATTATTACAATATCAGTTCAAATTACAGTTTAATACAACATTTTGTAGAAGAATTGGGATCAGTCTTTCAAATCCTTTCCTGATTAGTGTGACTGGAAGGAAGAGTATTAGCTAGAAGACTAAACTAGCTAGAGAAATGAAACATTTACAGAACCTGTAGAAATGAAATCTTGGTTATTTAAGTTCTCTCACATGACTCTCTGACTGTGTAAATTATTTAACAGCAAATTGCCGATGTGGCTTATCATGGCTTGAGTGGAACAATATGATTGCCAATGTAATGTCTGTGGCCTCAGCAATTGCTGAAAGAGTTTTAAACTCAACCTATAACTGAAAACAGAGAAAGAGTGTTTGCAATCACGTCTGTAGGCTGCACTTTTGATAGTGATTCACTTATATCATAATGCCACTATATAAATCGATGGTATCCTGACATCTTGAATATTGCATGCAGTTCTGGTTTCTGAAGTAGATATATTAGACTTGGAAAGAGGTGCAGAGAAAGGCTACAAAAATGATTAGAGGTATGGAACAGCTTCTATATGAGGAGAGATTAACAGAATTACAACTCTTTATCTTAGAAAAGAGATGACTAAGAAAGAACATAATAGAGAGCTATAAAATCATGAATGGTATGGAGGAAATGAAGAAAGAAGTGTCATTTACGCTTTAACATAACACAAGAATTAGGGATTACCCATTGAAATGAATAGGCAGCAAGTTTAAAATAAACAAAATGAAGTACTTCACCCAATGTGCAGTCAACCTGTGGGACTCATTGTCATGGGAGGCTGTGAAGCCCAAAAGTATAACTGGATTAAAATAAATTAGATTGAATCATAGAGCCATTGGGTTGAAGGGACTGCAATGGTCATCTAGTCTAGCCCCCTGCCAGGATGCTGGATTTTTTTTAAGGAGCATAGGTCTATCAATGACTATTGGCTAAAATTCTCAGGTATGCAATC
Source organism: Pelusios castaneus (assembly GCA_007922175.1). Taxonomy (NCBI): domain Eukaryota; kingdom Metazoa; phylum Chordata; order Testudines; family Pelomedusidae; genus Pelusios; species Pelusios castaneus. The sequence continues at coordinate 2,779,386 of ML685898.1, forward strand.
CCATGCTGCAGGTGTTCCTAACCTCCAACTACCAGAAGCTGGACTGGGTGAGAGGGGATGGATCACTCTAAGTTGCCCTGTTTTGTTCATTCTCCCTGAAGCATGTGGCACTGGGAACTGTTCGAAGCCAGGATACTGGGCATTGGTCTGACCCAGTCTGTCTGTTCTTATGATAGAGGTAGAAATGGTAGTATTGATAGATTATAGACAAAACTTCATTGACAAAATATACGAAAAGTGTAATCAATAAATTGATATTAAAATAGTTTAGGCAATAGCTTGTATCAATGAGTTAGCACTTCAATATTGTGGTAACTCTGACAAAACTATAGAAATTTGAAGTATTCAAAAAAAAGCTGTGCAAGATAAGGATTGCATCAATGGCATGCAAATAAGATCCCTTCCCTCTTCTCTGTACCCTCCCCTCTGCTTCAGAACCTTACCCTGGTCTCCAATTCAATATGCATGGGTCCTTGTACTTTGACATAAAACATGGAAGAAAGGAAGCCTGTGTCTTCTCCCTCACAACAATCCCTGTGGTCTTGGTACAGGGAGTGTTCTTTGTTTTATTCTTGTTCCCAAGCTTTAACCTTCTTTGACAATTCCATGTAGGAGCTATACTCAGGGGGAATCAAACAGAAGCAGTGTCATGTGTTTTCAAAACATTCAAAATAGTTACACTTGAAAGGTTCACATCTTTTATTTTCATGCATTCAAGAACTTGTCTCATGGTCTTCAATTGAACTGCCTTTAATAGTGCTTCAGCTACCTTGGGATGCTTACTGTACATTCTTTGTTGATTATGATTAGCATAAAAATTGACAGCGCAGAGAATTTGAGCTTCCAAATGTAAGGTAAGAAATACATTTCAGTTTGGCAGAATGTCTCATGTTAGTATTTATCAAGTATGATAATGATCTTGATGATGGAATAGGCTGCGTGCTTAGTAAGTTCGTGGATGACAGCAAGTTGGGGGGAATGGTAGATACTCTGGAGGGCAGGGACAGGATCCAGAGAGACTTGGACAAATTGGAACACTGGGCCGAAAGAAACCTCATGAGGTTCAACAAAGACAAGTGCAAAGTCCTGCACTTAGGACGGAAAAATCCCATGCACTGCTACAGGCTGGGGACCGATCAGCTAAGTAGCAGCGCTGTAGAAAAGGACCTGGGAGTTATGGTGGACGGGAAGATGAATATGAGCCAACAGTGTGCCCTTGTTGCCAAAAAGGCCAATGGCATATTAGGCTGCATCAGTAGGAGTATTGCCAGCAGATCGAGGGATGTGATAATTCCCCTCTATTCGACACTGGTCAGGCTGCATCTGGAGTACTGTGTCCAGTTTTGGGCTCCCCACTACAGAAAGGATGTGGACAAATTAGAAAGAGTCCAGTGGAGGGCAACAAAAATGATTAGGGGGCTGGGGCACATGACTTATGAGGAGAGACTGAAGGAACTAGGCTTATTTAGTCTACAGAAGAGAAGACTGAGGGGAGATTTGATAGCAACCTTCAACTACTTGAAGGGTTGCTCCAAAGAGGAGGGAGCTAGGCTGTTCTCGAGGGTAACAGAGGACAGAACAAGGAGCAATGGTTTCAAATTACAGCTGGGGAGGTCAAGGTTGGATATTAGGAAAAACTTTCTCACTAGGAGGGTGGTGAAGCATTGGAATGGGCTATCTAGGGAGGTGGTAGAATCTTCATCTTTGGAGATTTTTAAGGCTCGGTTAGACAAAACCCTGGCTGGGATAATTTAGGGGGAGTGGTCCTGCTTTTTAGCAGGGGGTTGGACTAGATGACCTCGTGAGGTCCCTTCCAACCCTATTATTCTATGATTCTATGATTCTAAGTAGTGCACAGAAGCCCTACAATGAGGAAAAAGTGAATTTTAACTCCCTTGTAAAAATACATTTACATGAAGCATTCAAAAGCTTTATTTTATCTGGAAAGTCTGAATGTTTACACATAATAGCACCATTGCATGCCTGACAGGCAACAAGAGTTTTCTGGAGATATTCTGGGCTCTTTCAGTGTAGACCAGTGTAATCGCTGCACTTCCCTGCCCACTGGCAGGATGGGGCAGGCAGCGATCTCTAGCCCTGGGAAGGGCGAGTCTTTATATGCAACCTGCTCCCAACCCTCAAGCAGGGTGGGGCAGGTCACACAGAAAGTCAAGAGCACAGTCAGGAAAGAACACCGGGGTATTCCGCCATCGGGAAGTTCCCGAATCCGTCGGCCTCATCTGGGGGTGGCAGGGCCGGCAGTGTCTCCCCCAGGTCCTCTGAGGAGGGCAGCTCCTCTAGGTCACAGGTTTCGGGCAGTGGCTCTGGTCCACAAGGTTCCGGGGCTACCGGCTGTCCCTCCAGGTCCCCAGCTGAGGGTAGCTCCTCCAATTTGCAGGGGCCAGTTGGTGTCTCCGGCTCCCAGGGTGCAGGTCTGGGCGCTGGGGGTCTGGCTCCCCAGTGGAGGGCTGCTTACTCAGGTCCCAAGGGCCTGATGTTTCCTCTGGCCTGCTGGGCACCGGCTACTCGGGGTGATCCTCCAGGCCCTAAGCTGTAGGAATTCTGGGCCAGACCTCTTTAGAGGCTTGGCAGGGCTTACAGTCCTGGGATAGAGCAGCACTGTGCTTTCTCAGCACCTGCTGGGCCCCAACTGAGAGAGAGGGCTGCCTCTTATACTTCCCTTCCCTGTTCCACCCCCCTACTTCCTGTCAGCTGGGATGGGAGACCCTGGTTCCACCCCCTTGCAGGGGATTGGCCCGCCCCCTGTGTCCATCTCAGAGGGCGACCATATCCCTTGTCCCTTACAACCAGGTTATAGGCTATTAGTCTAAAAACACATGAGGAAAGGACAAACAAACACAAACAAGCATCTCTCCACATGCTCCTGTCATCAGAGCCAACAAACAAACATTACAGCTTTGTACCTGCAGTTTTTCAATATCACAGCCAGATGAGGTAGGACCATACTTCATTACTTATGAGAAATGAGTGAAACAACCACTTATGTCTATTGTGTTCTTTTGTGCCATATTTTGTGTCTATGGAAATATTGCTATTTGAAACATTCTAGGATGTAGCATGAAACAGTAAGAAACTTGGGACACTACGTGAGTGTTATTAATGTTATTCATGAAGAGCCAATAGTGTGGTCAGTATGCTAGATGCAGTATGCCCAAGTAGGACTGGAATTTTCTTGACTACTGTCTTATCTTGTTCGTCAATCTCACTGAAAGACATAAAAGCCTATACGCTCTACTGGAAAATAAACTGAAAAGAACTACTACAGACACCCATTGCTTTCAGAAAATCTTTTGGGCCTGTAGTGGATTCTCTGCTGTTTTGAGGGAAGAAGATAAATATCTGAATATCACCCTGATGTTACAAAAGTACTTTAACATATGCTTAACCTAAGCATGTAGGTAACTCAGTGGGACTATCCATATCACCTGAAGTCAGTTGGACTATTCACATGCTTAAAGTACTTCAAGGTTTTGGTAAACTAGGGCCTAAGTGCCCAAATAACTAGCTATTTTTCTATAATAACTCCCAACAAGGTTTTTTAATTACAGGATATTTGAGTGCCTCATAAACATTAACTAATTTATCTTTGCAACATCCCTGTGAGGTGATGTGGTAGTATCATCCCCATTTTACAAAAAGGCAACTGAAGCATAGAAATTAAAGTCATACTATTGGGTGCCCATTTTAAGACATCTGCTTTTCCCAACTTCTTTCCACTACCTAGCACTTTATGTATTCAAGAACAGTTCTCACTGATTTTACTTACAATGATGACTGCTTATCTCATCTGCAAATCAGATTCTAGGGTACCAACCTGGGCATCCAGAAAAAAGGAATTCACAGCTACTGATTACCTGTGAAGAGTTTGGTTTAAGTAATGTGCCCAACATTACACAGGAAGTCTGTGGCAGAGTGAGGAATAGAATCCAGTTCTCCAGGGCAGTATTAGCTGTCTTAATCAGGAGACAATCTTTTCTCTTCCTCCAATCCCCTTCCTGCCTCATTCACTCACAAATTTCAACTTCTGTAATAAATTATGTTGTCAGATATTGCATGCATGTGTCCCTGTGTATTTGCTTTCTCAGATTTGTCAGCAATATGGGTTACCTTTGGCTTAGACACAGAGTGGAACTCAGCCTGATTGTCTAAAGCCTAACTTGAACATAAAGCAGGGACTCAGTTAGCCCTTAGCCCAGTTGTTCAGAGACAAGCATTAGCGATGTTTCTGCTTGTCTGACTATTCCCAGCTTTTCACAGTTAATCTGAGATAGCACTGATGATCAAAAAAATCAACATGGCCATGGATCTTTTTAGAAACAAAGGTGTCAGGCTAGGCTTTATTGCAACGTAACACAATGGTAACCTATCTCAACAGGTACACCAACAGCATTCATGCTGGCAATGCAACAGAACAGCTCAATTGACAGCAGGACTCTCCGTCACCACCTTGGCAGCCCAAAGCTGATCCCTCTTTTATACACTACTCGGACCATTTGCTCTGCCTCTTTGACACCAGTAACTACTTTTTTGATGTCACCCATTGCTTTTTTCGGTCAACGCATCTACAGGTATCATTACGAAATGACAGTTTCATCCATCAAGGTGTCATTTTGCAGTTGGCCGATATTGCCCATATCCTTGCACTAGATAGTTCAGGAAAAACATCCCTTCTTATGTCTCTGCTGCAAGCCAACTTGTTGCCTCCTTACTTTTAGGTTCTTATGCCTATTAGTGCAGTATCAGCTTACTTCTTGCCAGTTTCTGTGAGATCATGCATTCACAACCTGACTCTTGCCAACTTGACTATTCATTCAGCTTAGGCCTTCTATCTTGGCCTGTTCCACTAGGCCTTAGGCCTCATACCTGGCTAGTCTATTAGGCATTTTGTTTCAGGCTCCTGCTTTCTACTACTAATGAGGCCAAGCTCCTACAGATAACAGATTCCTTTAGTATACAACCCTGACTCATTGCTTGAAGCAAGGATAACATGGAAGAATAGTAGATGATCATGTAATTATAGACTGTATTATAATGTATATGCATGAGGGAGAGCAAATTAAGGTTATGTAGGTATTCTGGTATTTTGCTACTTTTAGCATAGTGTGTTGTATGTAATATATATATATAATGGTAATATATGTCACCAGCCAGAGAATAAAGAAGCTACCTTTGAATTTGAATAAATTATATGATAATCCCTCTGGGAATGAGCAGAACCATCTTTGATAGCTGAGCCAGAAGAAAATAAGGGGACATGAAAGGATGTACTTATCATAACTGACCAGTTGAGATATTATGAGGGCACATCATCAAAATAACCAATAAAACTGTTTCAATTCAAGTACTAAAATTCACTGTACTCTCTCATTCCTCTGTAGCCTATTATTTCTATTCTCTTTTTTAGGTAAGCAAATTTAAACAAATCCTGCCATGTCCCATATCCCCTTCCAGTCCTGTTAGCAAAGGAGGTTTCTCTCATTCCCAGATATATAATTATATACTTTTCTTCGTATGAGAAGGTATGTTCAGGATTTGTAAGTTTACTACTTGCTTCAAGCATAGTGGCTTTCCTGGAAATTTTTTGGAGAAGCTACTAAAAACCATTTTTACTTGTGAGAGAAACCAATTCATCGGAGGTGGCAGGTTACTGCTTTAGGGCCAGATTTGTAAAGGTACTTAGGTGCTGAAAGCTACAGAGAGGTGTCCAATGGGATTTTCAGAATTTCCCCTTTAAAAATCTAACCCTTAGTTTATTGCATCATCTAGTTACCAGGTTGGACAGCCCAAGTCTTGCCCCTAAGTTATACTAGCTTTGCTCTCATACAGCTCTATCAACTGCAGTGAAAGTACTGTGAACGAAGAATCAGTCCCAGAACCTTTTTAACATTTATATAATTTTTCAAGTGAAAATTTGGGTAACGGTGATGGGCATTTGTTCAGCAACACTGATGTCAATATATCAAGTAATTTGTTTTCCCCATTTATTTCAGGTCTAGAAAAAAAACAATTCCAGATATCTATATCTGCAATCTGGCTGTAGCAGATTTGGTTCATATCATTGGCATGCCCTTTCTCATTCATCAGTGGGCACGTGGCGGAGAGTGGGTGTTTGGAAGCCCTCTGTGTACCATCATTACATCATTAGACACATGCAACCAGTTTGCATGCAGCGCTATTATGACAGTAATGAGTCTGGACAGGTAAGTGGTTTAATCTGAATATATCCTAATTCTGTACAACTAATGCAACACTGTTTTAACTGGGGGTGCAGACTATAGTAATGGTAAATTTCCCTGAGAAACTATGTGTATTTTAATGATTTTAGTATAGTAATAATAAAAATGACTTCAAGATAAACTACAGAAACCTTATTTTATAATAAAGCAGGGACAAATACTATATCTATTTACATTATTTTTGAAAGCCATTTTTCTTATTGGAATTCAGTAATAGTATTGACTATACAACAGGAATCTCAATTTTTATCATGTCATCAAGTTTCAAAAGCAGCCTACATGTGGTTAGGATCTTAAGGAGATATGTGAACATGGACAAGAAGGCCACAAATGCATTTAACCCAGGATGCTTTTCTATGCATAGTCAAAAGGATGAACAAAAGAAACAGAGATTCACACGAAGAATGAAAGCATTAAGGAAATGTTAAAGAGAGATGTGAGATAGCACACATAAGAGGTGAAGGGCAGGAAAGTTGATTTGGCATGAGCTATTAAACAATTAAAACTATGGGCATGGACTATCTCATCAAAGGACAATAGAGAGGGAATTAAGGGAAAATAAAATAAAAAAGTGAAATCTAGAAACTGCTTTAAAAGTAGGTAACTACAATTGGTTTTTCATGGGATAGATTAATGTATTAACATCAGAAATAGGAAATGAGTAACAAGCAATTTAATTAAAAATTGGAAAAAGATAATTGTCTCTCAAATCCAATTTTTGAGGCTCTGTTCATGAATTTGCATGTCATTTATGTGAGGAAAGACATGCTTCTGTTATATTCTTAAAAGATTTCTGCATGATAGTATTCAGCATCTTGTTGTTTGATGCAAAGGTGAGATAATGTAGGGCCAGTAATTTGTGGCACATTAACAAGCCTGCAGTAGAGAAGAACATGGCAGAAACAAACCAATTCATTTGAAGACCAAATGAAGCATAACAAATAGGGCATACAACTAAATTAGTTCCCAGGCAGGTGTTATATAGCCAGTTCTTCAAACAGACAAACTCAGCTGTTTCTGAATGTAACATTTATGCAATGGGACCCCATGCTTGCATTTCTAAACCTTTTTGAAGCAAGGTTAGCTAGTTCAAACGTAGTTATCTGGAGGAAAATTTTCAAATTGCCTAATTCCCATTTACCCTCTCTCCCTAATCTCAGTTATGGCAGTAGGCTTGTGAGACAAAGTGTCCCTCATGTAACTAGCTACCATATCATTCAGGGCTTAATCTGTTAAGACGTGCACCTTCAAATATTCTCAGAAACTTTTATTAAGTGAAAAATTTTAAATAAGTATATGTTCAAGGGGGAAAAATCACTCTGCAGAAGTTAGCAAAGTCTCCCAAATTCTTGATACAAGGCAAAAATCCAAAGGTCAGATCAATGTGATAAGACAGGGAGTAGCTCCAAGTATGGGGATGATTAACCCAGACAGGAAAAGAGCTAACACATTGGATGAACTTAGATAGTTTTTGCCCCTATTTCCCAACCCATGTTTACTTCGCAATTTTTGTTGCAAATATTTTACATAGTCCTAGTAGTTCCATATTCTCTTAGATGTCCAGAAATAAAACATTTTTAAAGAAATGTGGAATCAGTTCAGAACTGGCCACTTCCAAACAAAGACAGGTTGAGCATATGGCTATCAGGTTCTCATTAGTGACTATCACCTTGCTGTGTAATAGTATTACTCCCAGAAATACTGAGAAGTAATCCTTCATGAGCTATATCACAGACCTATCCTCTGTTGCTATTAATAGCCCTGAAAAAGTCATATATGAATGCTAAAGGAAGTGACATAAACAGCTGCCCCGCATGTTTAGTTGGAAATTGTAATGGAAGCCTAGGAGGGTTTGCCTTTCAGTAGGCATCTAGTGTTTTTAATATTTAATAATATAACATTAAAGCAAAAGTGTAAAAACTACATGGGTTGCTGATGCTTATTGTGTTTTACAACAAAGTGTCCCAAAGTGACACTGAGAAATTTGTGCTGCTTAATATAGATTAATGTTCATGTCACAAGCAAACATTAAACACATAAAACAAAGCTGAATCCTTGGCAGCAGAACTTTAGTTTGTTGCTAATGGGACACCTCCTCAGAAGCAGTTCACCACGCTTCCCCTTTTAGTCGACAAGGAGACACATTCTGATGTCACTGAAATCAAAAGTGAATCCACTGAAGTCAGTAAAGTTACATCAGTGTAAAATTGACTTTGGGGGCACCAGAACAATCTTCAGATAAATGGATTTTTTTTTTCAAAAAAATTTACTCATAGTGTTTGCGACTATACCAAATACAGCTCTTCCTTTCAACTTTTTCAACCACCACTTTTACAGCTCCATCTAAAAGGCAAGTTAACTTATCCACTTCATAAGTGTTGCTGTATGAATCTGCAAACAAGGGTTAATGTAAAGACATTGTTAAATCAATTGAATATCTTCCTTTCTGCAGCTATTTACTCAATCATCAAATGATCCCAGTGTCTACCAGTATGATCTAGAAGAATTAATATGTCCTTCTGAATAATGTTCTAGGTGAGGCCTTTAATGGAACGATTACCTGTATATAGAGGTGTGATCCATCCATGTCTAAGTTAGACCACCTTAAAATGCCATGGTGAGGACAGGGCATCTGCAAAAAAGAGAGCAGAATCTCCCAAACTGATGGCTAGCACTGCAATTAGACTCAGCAATCAGCCATAAATAGTGCTTCTGATCCCCCCCTCCACCCCTATACACATTGGTTAACAAGAACTTAAAAACAAGAAGCTACACAGCCCCCTTTATTGTATTTCAGTCCTTGTCCTCAATTAGCAATTAGGTCCAATAAAGAGAAAAGTTATTAAAACTCTGTTCCCTTTACCAGAAATGTTCTCCTGATCCCCTAAAGGTCAGCCACTTTATCAGACCAATATAACTTTGGCTCTTACCCAAAATGCCACGCTACCAGCCAATCCTTTAGTAACTTAGCTAAAGGTTTATTATAAAGGAAAGAATAAATAAGAGAAATGTTAAATGATTAAAGCAATCAGATACATGCAAATGACTCCAAAGTCCATATATATCAGATTCTCTGCAATTCTCTGCAGATCCCCTGAGGAGTTTGCAGACTTGTATACTTCCTTTGGTGTACATCCAGTACTTGGAGGGGTTTCAGTCCTTTCTCTCACAACTTCAGTTATAGAGGTGTTGATCCAGAGGTAGGAAGTAGAAATGAAGACAAGACAGAGATGGTGTAGCTGCCTTTTACATCCCTTTGCTCTGTGACTTGTCCCAAACACACCAAAGAACACATGACATGAAAAAGCCTCAGCGTCTCCTGTCTATAGGCATGTTCTTACAAGTTCTGGTGTCTTATAAGGTGTTCTTTCACTGGATTCACTGTATATTTGAATTCCCTTGAGGGTCCATTAAGCAGACTTAATGCTGTTGCCATTCCATCTGGGGTTATCACCCAGAAACACAGCACAAGTTTGAAATACAAATACAGCATACAAATTTAGACTCATAATACAAAACTGGCACATACTTCTTTATGTATATGTACATGTTTATATGTATATGTAAATTTTATAAATTTATATGTTATATGTATATGTAAGTGATTATATGTATATTGTGACAGAGCCAGGCCTGACAGCTATAGGATGGTGGTACTATTTGAAAACCTGGGTAGTAGGTGGGCATTAGCCTTCCCAGTGCTAAAGACCACCTCCCTAGCCCCATGGGAGGAGTCACTGGGCCAGGGATCCAACTAATTACAGGAGACAAATGATTAGAAAAACAGGGGCAGTCATTGGGGTCAAAGGTAGAAAAGGAGGGAACCGGAAGGGGACACCAAGAAGAGAACCCTGGACAGCGCCCACTGCTGAGAGGCAGCCCCATGACTTTGTGGTGCCACGAATTGGGCATGCATATAGGAAAAAGTGCAGGGGAAAGTGCAGCCAGAACCTCAAACGAGGTTCTGGAGGAGCTGGAACAGGGGATGCAGCCTGGTGCACTCAAGGTATGCATGCTCCAGGATCTCCCTCATGGTGCAAAAAGGGCAGTTGTTGAGGTGAGTGATGAACCATGTCAAGTGCATGCCAGTGCTCACAGCTCCATGAAGGAGCTGCCAACTGATGATCCCAGCAGGCTGTGGGGTCAGACTAAAGTAAAGGCTGGCCCACCAGGGGTCGTTGCCCTCCATAGGTGGTATTAGGTACCACCATTTGGTGTCTGGGTAGAACATGCGGGGGAGGAAATGGGCAGTGTGGAACATAAACATCTACAGATGATTCCTAGGTTCAGTTCTAAAACAGGCCAGCTGCTAATCTAGCAGCCAGCTCAGTGCATGAGCGTGGTCCTATTTGAATTCGGGTAGTGGGTGGGTGCAAGCCTGCCCACTGCTAAAACCCCTCCCCCAGTTTACAGGGAGGAAGCATTTGGGCCCAGATTCAACTGAATGTCTTGGGACAACTAATGAAATAACAGGGATGGTCTGGGGAGTCAAAGGTTCAAAAGGAGGGAATTAGAAGGGGACACTGAGCAGAGAACCCTGGATAGCACCCAGTGCTCCCAGAAGGTGTCAGGGAAGCCAGCAGATGCTGCCCAGAGGAACTCTGTTCAGATGTATGAATGGACAAAGAAATGGAAATAGGCCTCACAGTCACAGAGACTCCGCACAGCCAACCTCCTCTCTCTGGTTTTATAGATAGACACTTTGGCGAGGGCCAGGAGGAGGTTGATGAGGCTGTCCCACAACTTTGTGGGGCCACGGATGGAGTGTACATAGGTGAGAGGAAGAGTTCAGCCAGAACCTCAATAAGAGATCCCGGAGGAGCCGAAAGAAGGGCTGCAATCCGGTGTATATGAGGTAGGCATGCACCAGGATCTCGCTCACACTGCAAAAGGGGCAGGTATCAGGGCAAGGGGTGAACCACGCCAAGTACATGCCTGTGCTCATTGCTCCAGGAAGGACCCACCAACTAATGTCCCTCTTTATCAGTTTTGTATTATGATTCTAAATTTGTGTGCTATATTTGTATTTCAGTCTTGTGCTGTTTTGAATGGGCATCTTCCACCCTGATTGAATTGACCCTGTTAGCACCTGCCCTCCTCATAAATTGTAACTTAACTCATTCTTACATGTGTATATATAGCTAATAAACTGAAGTTTCCACTTCATGCAACTGATGAAGCCTTGAGCCTTCCAAAAAATTTTGTAATCTCTAGGGCAACCTTTGCCAGCCCCCATGCCAGCCCCACCCCTCAACCCTCATCAGGTGCCAAGTGAGGAGTGTTTAGAACAAAGACTGTTCTAAATTGTTATGGCAGCTGGGGTTGCTCGAGAGGGAGGGTATTTGGGTTGCCTATTTTCTTTAGCCACCTCTCCAAAAACAAGGGGAATCCTCAGTTGTGAATTAAAGCCATTATTACATTTCTTTATATCAATGGAGCAGCCCAAAACAGATGTGAGAGATCCAAGGATCTGCTTCTGGGTGTTTGATTTTCTCAGGAAGAGCATGCACCAAAGACAGGGACAGGAACAGGAGGTGCAATAATGGAAAGAAGCAAAATAGAGATGAGAATGCTTGCTTTGTTTGTTTGTTTGTTTGTTTGGTTGGTTGGTTGGTTGGTTGGTTGGTTGGTTGGTTGGTTGGCTGGGGCTGGTTGGTTTTTTTTAAGGGGCTGTTTCATTAGCAATGAATGATACTGCAGACAGGCCAAGAGGCTGGAAAAGAACTGTCTTAAACCAGCTGAAAGTCCAGTATTACATACCGAGGCTCTGCTGTTTGCGCGTTAGCTTCTTCGTTTGCATTCCTTAGCTTCTGATGCCCCCAAAATGAAGTCCCTTCTGAAACCTTACTCCTTTTCTAGTTCCACTCCTCGCAGTACAGAAATTTGGTTATTATACATCTTAAAAATTCAGTTGGCTTTTCCAATTATAATGCTGTTCTTCCATCCCCTTAGCGTATAAATTAAATTCACATCAATTTAGAAGTCTAACTTATATTAAAATTTATGTCTTTTCTGACTTTCACTTGTGGGGCCTACATCCAGGTCTACAATAGCAAGTTAGGTGGTTGACCCAGCTACATCATTCAGGGATGTGAAAAATCCATGTCCCTGAGTGACACAGTTAAGATGACCCAACCCTTGGAGTAGACAGCACTAAATCGATGGAAGCAGCTGCTGTAACAGTTTAAGTGAAGACATCACTGGAAGCAAATTAAGGCTAAGCAAGTATCAGACCTCCAATTCACTTAAATGTGAACAGGATCCAACCTATACAATCTAAATCTATCAAGTAATAAACCATACATTTGGGGAACTAAATTAGAATGGGAAACTCAGTGACATTTTAATAGTGTTAACAGGAAAGCTTCTTGAAACTTCAAACCACAGTTATGCCTGATTAGTTTTATCTTTCTGATAGCCAACAGTTAGGGGCAAAATGAGTTCTTTCAGTTTCATTCTCATCTCAGTGGATTTCTTTCAAGATAATGAAATGAATTTTAATGCTCTTATGTTTTCTTTCACAAAAGCCTTGTGTGAAAATATTTTATTTAACACACTGGAACAAATAGGAATGATAGACAATATAAATCCCAAAAGTTACATTCAGATATTAGATGTTCATATCATTGTTTTCAATTGTTTTCTATTTCTATCTGCCAGACAGAAGTGTGCAGATCATCCAAAACTACCACCCACATCTCTCTATGGTGAAAAAGCCTCCTTGCTTTATGTTTTTATTAGTATTCAGAAAATATATTTTAGTCAATTAAATGTGGCCATAAAACTAAAATATTCAAGTCAAGAATTGAGAAAAATTAATCACAGTGAGCCCAGCTCTCTTCCATCAATTTACATTGGTGGCACTCTCCTGACTTCAGTAGCTTTATTCCTGATTTACACTTGAATATGTGAGATCGGAATCAGGCTCTCAGCTTATAAACCTGTTAAAGATAGGCTGCGACAGGAAGCACAGATCTAGAAGTCTCTCTATGGTCCTGCTGAACTCAGCACCAAAACACATTGATTTCAGTGAATATAGCAGGATGAGACTCTTTAGATCCAGATCTAAATCTGCTCTTCCCAAAGTTTGTTGTTCCCATTAAGACCCATTGTAGAGATAGTCCTGAGCCATGAAGCTGAGTTCCTGATGTAAATTAATATTCAAACATATCCGATCTTCAGTGCGACAACTAGATCAAGTATTCCAATTCAGTCAGATCTCTAATTTCAGTGTTATACCAGTATTCCTCATGAAACTCTGCATTATACTCTGTTAATTCACACTTTGAGAGAAGACAAGTTCATCATCTTAAAATTATCTATTGTATAATAAATATATATTAAAAATAAAACACATCTAGGATTTAAAATTTTATAGCATAAGGAAACTCCCCTCTGCAGAATAGCAGGGACAGAGGTAAACATGGAGAAAAAGACAAGGAAGCTGTAAGCTATGAGTCCTATCATGTCTACCCTGATACACTCTGAGTTGTCTATGGTCCGCATGTGTGAATGCACTTTTAGGGTTTCAATGGAAATGGAGGAGGCAGGAATACAACCAGTTGCTGGGGAGAATGCAGCTGTTCCAGCATGCTGTGCTTTCTTTGGTAGGTATCTAAGAAGGTTCCTTCCCCATAATACTGAAGGTAATATAACACTGGAGGTTTGCCATTTTGCTAAGGTTGACATGGGTTTCTACAGTTGAAAACGGCTGTCTCCTCCAAGGCTTTGATGAAAGGGAGGAAGAATTTTTAGAATGACCTTCTCCATTGCTCCTCCTGAAGTGGAGCTCAGCCAGAAATGTTAGTACAGAATCATGCATTCCTCTTCTCCCATGATAGCCAGGCAATTCTGAAAAGAATCAGTCTGCCTATCTGTAAAATAATTAGGATATCCTAACACATCCTTCCCAGGAGTTCAACTGACAGTACAATTAAAGGAGATATAGTCTGAATCCTTCTCTGGCAGTGTACACTGAATGTGAATGACAGACAAAACTGAAATCAGTGAGAAAAGCAGCATGCACAGACATATTACAGAGAAAACAAACATATTTGAAATCAAAGGACATGAATAAATATTTCAGGACAGATTCAATCTTATTGCTACAGGAAGAGATTAGTTAAACTTTCCTGCATCATCCTGAACATATGGCCTCCATAAATCCTTGGTTTACAACAAGGAAAGGAACTGCTGGTGCATATCCTGGGCCAAATACAGACTCACAAGGCTATCTCATGTCAATCAGTTATGCCATGTCCATTATGCTAGATTTCATTTGATTAGCTTTGGGTTCTGCATTGACGGGTTTAAGGAATAAAAGCTGGAAAACTTAGCTAACTTAGAAACATGGGGGGAGCTCTTCTTTTAGAGTTAAATTTCAATTGTTGAAAATGCCTAAATAAGTTATTAAATTAATTAGAAAATAAAGTCATCATAACAGATTCAAAGAAATAACATCAAGTAGTTCATTGTGTCATGAATAGTCACAATGGCTATGTCTACACTGGCTAGTTAGTTCGAATTAAGGAAGCTTAATTCGAACTAATTTAAGCCTTGGCCACACTAGGCTTTCACTAGTTCGAATTAAGGGTTTCCTTAATTCGAACTAATAAATTCTATTATACCGGCACATTGAACTTAATGCAACCGACTAATTCTAACTAAGCAAGTGCTATGAATGGCATTTGCTTAGTTCGAACTAAAATCCCAGTGGGGCCATGCTAGTTCGAATTAAGTTAATTCAAACTAACTAAAATTAGTTTGAATTAGCTAGCTCGAATTAACTAATTCAAACTAACTTTGGTAAGTGTAGACATAACCAATTAAATCAGCAAGACTACTTTTAGCATACAGGGTCAGATTAAGGGACCCCGGGGCCCCAGGTTGACCACCACCATGGGTCTGCCCACCCTGGTGCCCTGGCCCCCTGCCCCCATGAGCTCCACCTGCAGAGGGGTCCAGCCCCATCACCACCATGACCCCTCTCTCCCTCCCAGTGCTGGCGGGGCCCATGCCAGCACCCTCCAGTCTCCACCAGTGCTGTGCCAGCAAAGCCAGATCAGACAGGGACCTTAGGGGCTGCATCCTGGGGCCCCCCTTTAGCCCGGAGCCCAGGGCTGCAGCCCCTATAGCCACTGCATTGATCTGACCCTGTTGACATTAGGGACTACTCAGTCTGAATAAGATATCATAATCCAACTCTAAGAACTTCTATATAAATGCAAACCTGATTTGCCTTGTTAAATGTTCAGTGGATCAGCTTCCAGCCTTATGACACAGTGAATGCAGTTGACCTCTTTTTTCTATAACTCAGCTGGAAAGGTAATGAGCCAACCTCAAAAGGTTTATCATTTGCTTTACAGTCAAATAAACATCCAAAACTTTGGTAGCTTCTCTAAATCAGAGTTTGCAAATCTGGGGTGAGACTCATATGGGAACAGGATTCTGCAGAAGACTCCTGTACTTCCAGTTTTGGTCCTGAGCAGAAGTGCCCAGAGCAATCTTGGTAGTTCCATTTTGGGTTCTGACCAGAATCCAAAATCACAAAACTGGGGAAAATGCAGCACATTAATAACCACATTATTGAAGATTCATTAGGCTCCAAAGGAAGAGAATGGGTTTCTTGGTTTATCCAAACTGGTTACCCATTTCTGAAAAGGCTCTATAATAAAAATACCAATATACTTCACATGTTTGTAGCATTTTTCATCCAAAGATCTCAAAATGCTTTACAAAAGGTGGATAAATGTTGTTAATCCAATTTTATAACTTAGGCAATTGAAGCACAGAGAGGTTAAGTGTGTCCAAGGCCATGCAGACTCAGCAGCAGAACTGAAATTAGACCCAGGACTCCTTGCTCCCACGCCATTGTTCAAATCATTATATAACCAGGGCAAAAATTTCATTTGCATTAAGGCTTATCTCCCATTGGTAACGTAAGGCTACACTAAAGTGGATATAAATTTAATTTAATCCACGTGATAGCCCCTTTACACTGCCAAAATGGTATACAGTACCCTTAGTACAAATGAAAACCAGATTCTTCCCCTCTCCCCATGAACAAAATCATCTTAAAATGCTTAGATAGCAGACAGTCATCTTTGAAGAGCTTCAGAATTCTTCATCTTGGATTGAAAGAAAACCCTGCTTGTTCATAATCAAATATAATATAAGCTTTTGAAAAGCAATATCAGGGAGTGTTCAATTTTGCAAATAAATATTTTCTTCACTTACTTTGCCTTCACTCTTTTAAAATGAAACTCCATTCTCTATCCAAACAAGCAGAACATAATAAGGAAGCGGCTGTATAGATACACAGAATTCAAAGTCAGATGTGACAATTATATCACCTGCTCTGACTTCCTATATATCACAGGTCATTAACTTTCACCTAATTGCCCTGATTCTGAGCCCAGAAATTTGTGTTTGGCTAACCCAGTTCTTCCAGATGATATCCGGTTCTTTATATGAAGACCTTGGTTGTTTGTTCCAGTCATGAATCACTCTCACTGTTAAAAAATGGTGCATTTTCTCCAGTTTAAATTAATCTGGCTTCACTTGCCAACTACTGGTCTTGTTATGCCTCTCTCTATTAGATTTAAGAGCCTTTTTGTATCCAGTATTTTATCCCCACGAATGTACTTACATACTGTAATCAAGCTCTCAGTCTTCTTTTTGTTAAGATAAAAAGATTGTGAAACATACATTGCTTCTCTGTAAGGTCTCAAGAACCCATTTCTTCCAAACAATGGTTGCCTTGGTTAAAGAAAATTACAAAGTAATGATGTGCAAATTTACTATTGATGCACCTGTACATTATTGTCTTTTCTAATTTAAATCCACCTTAGAGGTAATAGATTCATAGACATTTACTAATCAGAGACAGTTGTGTTAATTAAGTCTATGAAACAAGGATGATTTTGTTCTAAAGATCTTTGTCTCAGAATATATTGTAGATCTTCCCAACAATTTAGAGTACAGCATGTGTGGTGAAAAAAATAGATGACTGATAAAAAAGATCACTGATGCATTTTCATAAACAAAGTAATCACTTTCAAAACTGAATTATGATTGTCATAATTATCTAGTACTACAACTATACACCACACTGTTGACTAGGTAAAATAAGGGAACAAATGAGAATCTGTGACACAAAGAGTTGAAAAGCTAACGGTTAACATTGACAGAGTATGGAAAATACAGAAAAAATAGAATGGAGGATGTAGTATATATTTTGAATGTTCTGAAGGATGGGTAGAGGGTAATAGTTATATTACAAATATCAAAATAGATTAGATGGGTGGTTTTATAGTAGTTTGTGGGAAAAGGAGAGTAGGAGTGTTGGTGAACATTAAATGGGCATCTGTACTAAGCATGTCAGTAAATGGTGTTGGGCAAAAAAGGTCCCAAGAAAACATTAATTTGCATCTCTCTTCAACATAAATCAAATTTGGAGTTTGTTGGCCAACCCATTTTGTAGAGATGATGGGCCCAGAAAAAGTTACATGATTTTAATACACTTTATAGTACAGATACCTTCAGTATAGATACTCTGTGAATACACTGTCATAAGAGTACAGAAACATTTTTCAAAAAAGGAAATGGACAATTTTTGAAATTACATATATTTACAACTCATCTAATTCTTTTTTTTAAATTCCCAGAAAAATTCTACCAAGAGTTTAGATGCACCATGTAATATATCAAAGAAGTGTGGCTTCTCTGGGGAAAATTGGGTTGATTCAGAAATTTGAAAACCAGACATAACAGAAAGTTACTTCCTTTCTTGATTATGAAGTAGTAAATACCACTCCATAATACAAGTCTTTCACTGTTTCAGCCCCATTAATGATTCTATGGCACATAACTTAATTAATGTATTATCACAAATACAAGTACTGACTATTTGATACCACTGGTTTAATCTAAACAAGACTTTGATCCTGTGAGTGATAACAACTGTGATGTATTATGCTATACAGTTCCATGTGAAATACTGTTAAGAGAATATTATTGGTCTTTTTATAGTCCCATATTTAGTGCTTGAAGTAGATAGAAACAGTGAGGGAGGTTGTCACCATTCCAGTTAAAGTGAAGCAGAAGCTGAGGGGGAGCACTGAAATCTACTAATAAATCCCCCTATATAATTTAGAAGTATTTATTATTAATTAATAATATTGTTATTATGCAAGTCAATTAGCAGAAGAGGAAAAGTAGCACTTCTCTCTGCTTCCCCATACTTTAAACTCCTATATATATTTAAATTCTACACTGACTTGCTTTAATTTGCAACCATTCCAAGATTTTTCATAGGGTCAATTATTCCTTTTTTTATCTCAGATTCTGGAAATGTTTTTACAGATTCCAGTGAAAAAGACTGTCATTTTGACTTTATTTTTCTGTGAAAGCAGCTTAGTTATTACACAACTTGAATAATGATAGCAAAGTTATGTAAAAATGAGTAAATAGGATACTATTTGTATACAGGAAATGGGCCAAATTCCTATCTTAATTACAGTGATGTAAATCCAGAGTAATTCCAGGTTTGTAAGCATTTTATCAAGATGTAAGGAAGTGCAATTTTGGGAGTAATTCTAATATAACTGTTATTAGTGATATCAGGATTTGACTTTGTGAGCCAACAGATTAAATTAGTACAGATATATCTACGCAGCTAGGGCAAATTAGTGCTAGCTACATTATAAATTAGAACATATCTAACAATTTGTGGTAGATAATCCATACCCTCTCACAACCTGATCAATAAAACAGCCTGTTATTTCTGTCTCTGGCAAAGTGATTGCAAGACCATGATTAATGGTAATCATGAGAAAGACAACTGGCATAACTTTTTGTTAAATATCATATTCTAAATCTATCAGATTCCAGTAAAAAGGAGCTTGGTTTGTTGCACGACTTGAAAAACAAAATAATGAGTTTTATAGCCCTAGGCAAGACTGAGAAGGAAATCATGTCAGCTGAAACATGAATCTTTATTGATCTAAAGTATACAGTACATCAGGGGCAGCGATCTTTGCTGGCCTCCATACTAGCCCCACCCACCGCACCCTCAGCAGGTGCCGGGGACAGGGCCAAAAGGTGCTGGGGGCAGGGCCAGGGACTCCTTCTCCCTGCTGGGCTCATCCCCATGCATGGGGCTCCTGTCCCCAGCTGGCCGTGCTCCCCAGTGGAGGGCGGGGCCAGCAGGGGACAGGAGCCTCATGCTGCAGCTTCTTTTCCCTGCAGCCCTGCTCCCCATCAAGGGAATGGGGCCAGCAGGGGACAGGAGCACCACACGCTGCAGCTTCTTTTCCCTGCAGGCCCCGGTCCCCAGCAGGGAAGCACGGCCAGCATAGGCCTGGAGCCACTGTATATGGCTCTTGTGGCCCCAGGCCATGCTAGGGGGTGGGACCAGTAGGGGGAGCCTAAGCAGTGCCATGTGCCACTCAGGATTGGCCCGCGTGCCAAGTTTGGGGTTTGCCAATCCCTGCAATATATGCAGTAGCAGATTGACGATGGTATGGACCAGTGGTCTGAGGTGATACAGAGAAATCGCTTTGAAGGTGGCTGGGTAGGCTGTTTGGCTCAAATGTTCAGGGTCAAACTGAATGCAAAATTTTCCCCAAGGTCAGCATGAAATGGACATTGAGAGTTTTTCTCCTTCCTCTGTAACATGGACCATGGATCACCTGCTAGATTATCTGGTCATATCTCACCAACCAACTTCCTGTCATTGTATGTCATGTGTCATTAGTGACACATCAGTCTCTTCTGTTTTCTCTTGTGATATACAACACAAGTTTAATGCCCTAAGGACTTGCAATACTCAACTTCACTGGGCTCCATACAGGATATTTGTATGAAATTCAGTGGCCACTGATATGCAGCCGATCAGACTAGAAAATTGGCATGAGGTATCTGGACAAGGAAGAGTCATATTGTTGAACTGTTTAGCAGAGTGGGTTGAAAACTAGATATCTTTTTCACTATTTTTTTTTTTCAAAAAATTGTATCTGCTTTTTTCTTTTGGTAAATTTTAAAATTCAATATTTTTAAGCTCTCTCTACTGTTTGATATTAGCTTAAGAAATAGGACCAGATTCTCTTTCTGGACCATCCCTGTGCCTCCCCTCTTCCTGGCATAGTGGATGTGTTGTGGAAGAAACTGGACGACGGCATGGTGGAACTCTACAACTACCATTCTCCACTGGCATGTTTCATTAAAGGACCCTAAACTAGTGATGGATCTTAGAGCAAGCTGGCTGCTGCTCTAAGACTCATCAAGGCTGGGATTGGGCTAGTATCAGAAAGCCATAAGCAATCCCTGATGCCTCTTCCTCCCCTCAGAGGAGTGGTCCAGTGCAGAAGAGAATCTGCCTCTGCATGTTAAATGCAGAGCTCTGGTATTGTTTGGGAGCACCCATTCAGCACATTTCCACATCTCCTCAATTTCAAAACCAAACATTTTTAGTACTTGCTGTTTTTCCAAGGCACGCAGAGAGCTCTGAGATTCTCTCATTGCCTCCATCATCTTACTTCCAGCCAGTGGAACTAAGGCACTACTTTACAGCCACTAGTGGGAAATACAGCCTCCCTTCATGCCACCATAAGTTCTCCTTGACAAGCCAGTTCTCTTTTCCTGACTTAGTGCAAAGATATCAGCTCTGTAACACACCCCATCTCAACTAAGAATGAGAACTCTAAGGGCCTATCCCAAACCCATCTCTTTTTTAATTGACAGCACAATGGTCAGTATCCTCAGGTGGAGTGTGGCTGCTTTGCGCAACATTGCTAGAATTTTGTGGCTGCAAAAAGTTCCTGGCCAGCACACTGAGGATCATCCCCATGCACGCATGATTCTGCTGGGTGATTCCAATGACAAGCCAACAGAGAAGTTTGTACACTAACCTGCACAACAGGGAAAAAAGGGTTGGTCGGGATGGAATTGTGCCACATTGATCCTTAGCTATGTTTACACTTCTGACTGAGACAAACCCAGTGCACATTAGACCATCTCTCAGGCTGCTGTAAGGAGGAAGATATATGGAAAGCAGAACCAAATTCTGGGGCAGTGCATATGGAAGCTTTACACCATCTTTGGACACCATACTCTGATTTGTGCTCTGTGCATTTTGGCCATATCCATGATCTGGTCTCTGTCATGGCAGTGTAGAAAGATGCAGACAGAAAAGTAGAACTTACAGGGCTTTGGGGTTTTTTCCCTCCTACTAAATGGAGTTTCCCTGCACAGATTCTAAAATACCTGGGACCATTCTCCCAAAAGAAATTATTTACAGATCAACCCAACTGCACTGCTAGTAATAGCATATCATCCTCATGATATCACCTTAACTGAAATGAAAAAGGATGTCAAATGCAATGTACTTAAATGTCTATCTTATATATTCCTGAGTAAACATTTAAATGATACGTCTCTGCCAGATAAATCGTTGCATTTAATCTTCTGCTTTTCAGCTCAAGGAGTGACAGCTTTAATCCACTTTGAGCAGACAGATGAAAATTCCCTTAAACAAAATATGCAGGTCATGAAATTTCAGTTGAATTTATATTGTAGCATTCGTCAGCTGTAGACAGCTGGAGATTTACTTGTGAGTCAGTGAACTCTTTGAACAGTACAGAATCTATTTCTTTGGCAATAGTGATAGTAAATCTTTTAAATTTTACAGACATAACTAGAGCAGATTTGAGGGATCTGATTGCTCAAATATGGCAGGTTGGTCTTTAATTATGCTGAAAAATGGAAGTCTTAGGTTCATTGTTATATCTCCATCCTATTCTAGGAACTGATTCAATCTAAAGTCTTGTTTTTGCTTATTCCTTTATGGATGAATTCTGAAACTGACTTCTTCCAGTACCATCATTTATTAAAAACTCTCTGTCACCACAGTTAAAGCAAGCACTTGATAACTCATAACTGCAGTTGTGGACTGTTCAGAGCACTGCGTGAATAAATGGCAGATTCAAAGAGCTTTTCCTCCCTGTTTGTTTTATAAGGCCTTTGAAAATGCAGTTTTCACTCCTTGAAATGTACATATTATTTATCTATTATTTTAGAGACAATTATATAAACTTTCTAATTCATTTGATTTTCCATAGTATTTTTCTGCTACCTGTCCCCACAGGTACGTGGCTCTTGTGCAACCGTTCCGCCTTACCAGCCTGAGAACAAGATCAAAGACTGTTCAAGTCAATTTTTGCCTGTGGGCAGCTTCACTTATTCTAGTGTTTCCTGTGTGGGTCTACTCCAAGGTGATTAAATTCAAAGATGGCTTGGAGAGTTGTGCCTTCGATCTAACATCACCAGATGACGTACTTTGGTAAGGATCTAAATCCATGTAGGCCAGGCTCTCAGACTCTCCACTGACTTCAGTTCTGATTCACACCAATTGAGATTTGGGCCCATTTTGTCTGCAGCATTTTGTCTGTCTCCTAACATGAGAGAACAGAAGAATGAGCTGACCTTTGATCTCCTGCCTGGCAGTTCAGAGTACTTTGACCATTGAAGTAGTCCTAGGTATGTCTACACTTAAAAAGTTAAGTCAACTCAACAAGTCAACTTAACTTTTCAAGTGTAGACAGAGCGTTGGCTCCCAGCTGAGAAGGCAGCCATGGCTCCATTCTCGCCAGGACCCACGCAGGTCCCGGAAAAGGGAGTGCAGGCTGGGGCTTCCTTCTTGCCGGGACCCGTGCGGGTTCAGGCAAGAAGGGAGCTGCTGGGGCACTCCCTTCAAGATTCCCTTGTCCGTGGAGCACCAGAGAAGACAGCCGCCAGCGCTCCACAGACAGGGGAACTTCCGGGGATCTCCTGTCCGCGGAGCATCGGCAGCGGTCTTCTCCGGCACTTCGCCGACAGGAGAACCTCTGCAGATCCCTGTCTGTGGAGCGGACTTAAGGACACCCTTAAGTTGACTTAATGAAAGTCCGGTGTGGATATGGAGTAATTTAGGTCAACTTAAGCATTCTTAAGTCGACCTAAATTGCTAATGTAGACATAGCCCTAGATATTATTGTTAATATTGACGGCCTCAGCAAAACTGAATGCAGTAAAACTACACTGATGTGCAACAGTGGAGGATATGGTCTGGAGCACATAGACTCCAGCTGAATTAGGTATCTTCTTTTCCACATAGAGATCCCTCAATGCTCAGTCTCTCCAGAGAGGCTATGCTATTTTGACGATATGGCCCAGGAAAAAAATTAACCTACATTCCCCCAAACACACACACAGTTCTACAGTATCTGGAATTCTGGTCATTTACAAATTCCTGCCTTATTTACAGAATTTTCATGAGGAGGGGGGAGAGGAAAGTAAAAGAAATAGTTGGGATTTTTAGAAGTGTTAGGAACAAATGATAATACAAGTCAGTGGAAACTGTAGCACTGACTTCAATGACAGCAAAGTTAGGTCAACACTGAGCACTTTTGAAAATGTCAATTCTATATCTAGGTCTTTAGTTGCATGTTCTTTCAGAATGATGCCCAGAGTACATGAGCCAGTAACTGTTCATTGTGTATCCTGTCCTATAATTAAATCATGACCAAAATGTTCAAAAGAGTCCTCTGGTTTTATGTGTCTCAGTTTTTGAGGGCCTAGCTTGAGTGTTTTATGAGTTTATTCTCAAACATGCTGAACACTCAGAGCTCCAATTGACTTCACTTGAGGTTCCAAAAGTGAGGTTGCTGGACACGCAAAATCAGAGGCTACTTTCTGAAAAATTTGCCCTAAATTTAGTATCATTTCTGAGGTTATTTGTATGCTTTATGTAAAAATGTCTGTTCTCTCTGCATTTTGTTTTACAGGTACACACTTTATCTAACTATAACAACTTTCTTTTTTCCATTACCACTGATATTCATTTGCTATATATTAATTTTATGTTACACCTGGGAGATGTATCAACAAAACAAGAAAGCAGGATGGTAAAGTATCGTTCCAAGTATTTTGCATACCAATTACACTAATAGAGGTGGGAATAACTTGTTTGCAATGGGTCAAGTCCTGAAAGGCAGTACATGCCCTTCACTTCCATGATGTCAGTGAGAGGTGACAATTAGGTTTGGTTTGGTGGACAAACAGCTTCTCAGTTACAAACGCTGTCTCATCAAACATTGGAACAGAATTATTAATTGAAATTCTCTTTCAAAACATAATGAGTCAAGGCTCACAGATTCATGGAGTTTAAGTCCCTAAAGCACTGGATCATTGTGTCTAACCTCTTATATAACAGGTCATTATATTTCAGCAGTTACACATGTATTGAGTTTTGTCACCTAGCTATACATGTTCTGAGCTGTGTCAGTATTTCCCTATTTTCCCTGCAAATCTCAACTTCAAGGGTTTATAAACATAATCAAAAAGAAACAAAATTCCTAGCTGCAATTGTGCATACAGATTTTTATCTCAAGAAATAATTATTTCCACAAAATTTGATGGGAAACTTGGTATGGTTTTGTCTTTTGATTGAAGGAATTTATTTTTAAAAAAACTAATGATTTCAGGTGCTGACTGCATTAGAACTCTAACTAGAGACAGACAAATTCTTGACTGGAGCTGGCTGAAAATTAAGGGTGAGAGATTCAGATAATTTCAGAGGAAATAAAACAATTTTAATTTTTGGCAGAAATTCAAGTATCAAAAAAGTTGGTCAAAAACTGAAATATTTTTGCCAAAACACAAAATATTTCAATTTGGAAATGCTGTGATGTCTTTTGGGATTAGAAGCTCAGGTTTCTCAAGCTCCCATTCTCCTCTACATCTCCCAAAATGCACCTTGGTCTTTCCTCTTGGAAAGGAGAATCTCTGGTCACAGTGAAGGATGGATGATGTAGTCTGGCCAAGGAGCCAGCTCATAAAAGACTCATAGGATGCATCTACACTTACAAATTAAGTCGACTTAAGGAGGCTTAAATCGACTTAATTTACTCCGCGTCTCCACTGGGCTTTCCTTAAGTCAACTTAAGCTGCTCCTTAAATTGAATAAAGAAAAAATTAGTTTGAATTAATAACACCTCGTTTTAATTTGAACTAGCGCTTAATAAGACTTTATTAAGTCAATTTAAGCCAGTGGAGACGGGGATTAGTGCCTTGGTGGAGCTTATTAAGTCGACTTGAAACATTAAGTCAACTTAATAAGGTCGAGAAGGGGTCTCGTCTACACTTGAAAAGTTAAGTCCACTTCTGTTAAGTCGACTTAATAAGGTCCACTTTAAGTCGACTTAAAATCGACTTTATCAAGTCAACTTCATAAAGTCGTCTTAACTTTTCAAGTGTAGACATAGCCATAGACTCTAAGATCAGAAGGAATCAGTATGATCATCTAATCCAATGGTTTTCAAACCACAGGTCAGGATCCAGTACTGGGTTGCAAATCCTCAAGTACTGTGTCACGGCAGCCCTTGCTGCTGCCACCAAAAAACTGAAATGGATTACTCTAAAATGTAATTATTGGATCATGGGCATAAATAATTTTTTTTCAACTGGGTCCTGAGAAAAAAAGTTTGAAAACCACTGACTTAATCTGACCTCCTGCACAATGCAGACCACAAAACCTCGCCCACCAACTCCTGTAATAAACCTCTAACCTATGACTGTTATTAAAGTCCTCAAATCATGATTTAAAGACTGTAAAGTACAGAGCATGCCCCATGCTACAAAGGAAGAAGAAAAACCCAAGACAATGGGGATAGGAGACAACCAAATGACAACATCCATGAGGTTGTGTAGCAGCACTGCCAAATCGATATATTTTGTTTTTTGTACAAAATATTAGCTTGGGGGCATTCAGTTTTTTCAGCAGAAAGCAGAAGCTTTTAGTGAAAAATAGGTGCTTAGTAAAAAAACAGAATTTTTCATTTAAAAAAATGTCTTCAACAGAAAATTTTCAACCAGCACTACTCACATCTCTCTTCAAGCCCCTTGCGTGCAGGGAGGGTGCCCAAGCACCGTCATCTATTAGAGTGGGCTTTTCCTCCACCTCAGTGTCTGCCACCTTTGTGTTGTCTTGGACTCCAGCAGATACACAGAGGGAGCAGTGTGCATAGGTTCTTCAATTGTAGTTGACCTCTGCATAGTAGAGGGAAATTTCCTTGCATCTTTCCTATAAGGGCCAGTCATGATTCAGTACAGTATTTGTGCCCCAATTAATACAATGCAGTCAGAAGTAAGTGTGGACACCAAACTGCTGCAAGGAGCAGGTATTTGGTATTCTTAATGATAGCAAATTATCGTCAGCTGGGCCTATTAAAAAAATAATCTTTTTAGGACTGCCTGTACTAATGAACCCATACGACTATCTTCAGCCCTGGCCGAAGCAGACACAACGCCACTGAAATAACAATCAAGTCCTTGGGAATTGTGTCTCCTTCTGTCAAGACTAAAATTTGCCCAAAATACAGTCTTCACTAAGCTGCACTTCCTTTTACATTATCTTCATTTTATAGTTACAGTTCTTCACATTTGTGTTGCAGTTACAATACCAGCATCCCAAGGCAAAGGATCATGAGACTGACCAAGATGGTGCTTATACTAGTCGGTGTATTTATTGTAAGTGCTGCCCCATACCATGTAATTCAGCTTGTCAATCTTCGGATTTCTCAGCCCTCACTGACATTCTACCTGAGCTATTACTTCTCCATCTGCCTCAGCTATGCCAGCAGCAGCATTAACCCTTTCCTTTACATCATACTTAGTGGGAACTTTCGGAAGCGTCTGACTCGGTGCACAAACGTCAAGCTCAAGATGACAGAACGTGACGTTAACTACATTGAAACCACACTGAGGTCAAGCTTTTAAAAGGAGGGTTTATTCAATAAGAGATATGTATTTCACATATGTTTGTTTTATGGTTAAACTGACTAGGTTTCAGTCCCTTCTCACTTTTTCTACTGTCACTCAGAAGTGACTTCATCATAGTCAATCGATATTAGAGTATGTGGTGGAAGGCTGTTATGCAAAAGTATTCTTTGTTATTGTGCAACTGCCTCCTTAATGATGAATGCTACAAGCATAAAGAGCTTCTAAAAATGTACCGTTCACTGGCAGTACAGGAAAGGACTGTTTGTGGTTAGTATGTTCACACATGTATTCAAGAACTGACATTGTTATTAGCCACTAATCCATCATGTCCATGACATTGTGTGTAATGTTATGCATATGATGGGTTAGTTTTTAATAAGCCAAAAATTACTAACTGCCAACCAGTCTGAAAGCAGCACTAGGAGCTATTGATTTTCACCAATCATACAGTGGTCTACTTGAGTGCCCATTCCTGCAGCTATTAACAGATAAAGGAGAGAAAGAGAGAAAAGAACTTGGAGGAGAGGGAAAGAAAGGCTTTCAAATTCAGCTTTCTACATGTGCTTACAAACTATGAAAAGAATGCACTGATATTTATATTAAAGGTACAGCTGAAAAGATTAAACATATGTTTTGACAAAGAACTGTGTCTTACAGGGATCTTTGTTTCTTGTTTTCAAAACCACCGTTTCCAATATGACCTTAAAAAAGAGTAATCAGTACCAAAACACCTCAAGCTTGCTCTCGCTAGAGTCAATGGCAAAACATTCATTGACTTCAATAAGGGAAGAACTGTGCCTGACATTTCCAAGTATTGCCATCTTAATAACTGTATAATTTCCATTCAGATCACCATACTATGATAAAACAATACCATGGGGCCTGATCAAATTAGCAAAACTTTCATTGAAATATTGAAATCATTGAGAGTTTTGTCTGAATAAGCAGTGCATTGGGAACATGATTACATAACTTGACTGAAATCATTTTTACTTCGGTAATTCTGAGAAATAAGTAATGCTTGATCAATAGAAAATTACTCTAGGAAGCTATTAAAACAGTTTACAACTCAGTATTTTTCCTATTATTTTCAGGTCCCATGGTTCAAATTTTCAATAGTTCAGAAGTCAAAATAATATATATCAAGTACATTCCCTATAGTTACCATTTAATGGAAAATTTTACTTTAAGAAGAGTCAAAAGAATATAAACATTTTTTCATTTGTATTTATTTATTTTTGTTAACCACACAAAGCTCCTGGGTTTATCTAACGTATTCCACTCCACTAAAACAAGCAGATGATACTAAAGAGGAAATACCCTAGGCTATGTCTACACTTGTTAATTTAGGTCAACTTTAACTAAGTTGTCTTAAAAAAGTCAGCTTTAAGCTGACTTTGTTAAGTCGATTTAGCATGTCCACACCTAAATTTTAAGTCGACTTAGGGGGATCTTACAAAGTCAACCTAGACGAGCGTCCACACTGGATGCCTAGGTTGACTTCTAGGGGCTAGGTGGACCTGGGAGAGGTCCATGGTGGCAGGGGGCACCCCTCGCCAAGTGCTGGGGGGCTCAGCCTTTGTCCCATTGTACCTGGGTACAATGGGGCAAAGGGGGACAGGGACCCTGGCAGGACATAGGGGCAGGGTGGGCAGGGCTCTGCCCTGCCCTGTGGGGGGGCATGCCAGGCTCCCCCTGTGCCACCCCCCCCGGCAGGGAGGGCAGTTGGGGAGTCCTGGAGAGCCCTAAGTCGACTTAGAGTTGACTTAGGGCTACTCTGTGTCCACACTGGCTTAAGTCGACTTTAGAAAGTCAACTTAAGCCTAAAGTCAACTTTAAACGAGGTTTAACAAAGTGGACTTTATTTTCCTTAAGTCAACTTAAGCAGCTTGCTTAAGTCAACTTAAGGAAAGTGTAGTGTAGACACAGAGTAAATTAAGTCGACTTAAGCAAGCTTAGGTCGATTTAATTTACAAGTGTAGATGCACCCCTTATGATATGGGGGGGGGATCTTTACAGTCCTATTTTACTTTAAATTACTCTGAAAATGAAGCATTAGGTCCAGTCAGAGATATAGTATTACTTCCAGCTGAAATTACTTTGAAGACAGAATATATAGATCTGAAGGAAGAATCTGTTCATATCTACAGGGGTGATTTGTAAATGTCTCTTGTTACTGCTATCAAACTGAAATATTTTGCATGTGTGTGTATACATGTTTGAAAGAGAGAGAGTGAAGTTTGCCACATTTTTGGCCAACACTTTGGACATTGAATCCAAGACCTCCAAAGATAAAAAACATGAGCTGCTGCAACTTAAGCTAAAGAGTCAAGCCCCATTACCTGGTGCTGTAACAACTCAGATCCTTGGGGGACCTGTACAGAGTGGGACCTGCTAAGCACATTCATAGGGGGTGGGGAATATCTATTTCGCACAGTGATAAATAATTTTGGTGTAGTTTATCCAAGGAGATTTTATAATTCCATAATACTTCCTTGAAGAAGACATTTGTAATTTCATTATCACCATGGCAAATTTTGATTATAGTTCTGTCTTTAAATAATTTGCTTTCTAAATGGGTACAAAATACTGTAAATAAAACACAGCTCCTTGTGTTAGAATCTACTAAAACTGTACTGCAGCTTCTGTACAGTTCTGCACCACAAATACTTTCTTTTATTCAAGGTTATGGTAGTAGGTTTAGAGAAAAACTTTGATATTTAGATTAGAATGCTCTGCCTGAAAGATTTCAAGATGCTTAGATGACAAAAACTAAAAATAAAACAATAAAAATAAATCAAGCCCTTTTTAGATTTTGTGTGAAGTATGCACTCAGAGGCATTATGGATCTGATCCTGTTCCCATTGAAATAAATAGCAACACTCTGGATCTTTCTAGCAAAAATGTTATATTAATTGTAATGCCAGCAGTGATGTGACTGTCCAGAATAAATTATTAGTTAATAGTTTATTGTGTGCTTTCAAGCAGGGAATTAGATCGCTCAGAAGTTGATAATGGGAAATGTGGAGCATTTCCCCTCTAGGGCACCATTCAACAAAAGCACTTAAACACACACTGAACTGTAAGCATGCAGCTAGTCTCACTGAAATTGCTGAGAATGTGGTTAAAGGTTTGGCTGCATTGGGGCCTCAAGTCATCCATCCAAATTCAGCCCAGCACAGTGGAGTCTGAAAGTCACCATCATCTTATAGGTGTTTGAGGAGTGGGGTCTCTGAGTGAAATGGCTTGGGAGTCTCTGCCCACTCCCAGGGGATGAGTATTCATAAAACAATCATAAACATAACTGTTATCCTTGGTGGTGGTCCCAGCAGGGTGTCGCAGGATGAATGATTACAGAGACTGAAATGTTCTCACCTTTAAAAATGGCTCCCTTCAGAACTGGGTTTTCACACTGATGGACTTATCGAAGTGTGCAATTGCCTATGCTGTGCATGCTCCATAGAGCAGTAGTGTCTTTGTTGTCCTGTGCTGTCAATCAGCACTTATCAGAATCACTAAAAGGAAGAACATCACCATGGGCTTGGGAGGCTTTTCAGAGGAAAGCAATACAGTCAACACTAATAACAATCTGAATAGCACACGCTCCATGATTTCCCTTCTGAACATGGTGAAGTTTAATAACATGGCATATAAAGGACCAAATCTGATTGTTTGCAGAGGGGTACTGTGCACAACCAGAATTTCTAATTTGTTCCAACTATTCAAAATTTAATTAAGCAACATGTGGCATAGTGACACTTAGACAACATATTTTAGCTTTAATCATTGTACTAATATTTCACAAATGTGCACTAGCTCATTAAATATAATCTAAGTTGTCTCCTACAACTAGTTCCTCTATGAGTTCCTCGCTACTCACCAGCACCAGATCTCAGATGGCATCCCCTCTTGTTGGTTCAGTAACCATTTATTCTCAGCAAGGAGTTCCCACTCACATAGACTTGCCTTTTCATGGCAACAGTGCTATTCATTAGCCTATCCCCACTTCATTCCGGTCGCTACTCCTCAGTCCTCCTGTTTTTCTCTGCAATCATTTGCATCCGCTCCCGAGTCCTTCTAGGGCTCTTACTGGGAGGAAATTCCATTGGCTTATCCCCTCTTTGGCTAGGACTAGCTGCTCTTCTCTTTTTCCTTTAAACTGTGCCATTCCAGTATTTCTGAATACCTGCAATATGGACCTAGAGACAGCATAAAGGTAGCTGCCAACAATTGTTTCTGCTTATCTATATCTCTTGCTGCAAGGCCATAATTTAATCTTCAAATAGGTTCAGGATACAAACTGTTCATCTGGGGATGTTGCTTTCAGGATGCAAACTGTGCATCTGGGGATGTTGCTTTACCTGGCTGCACTTAAGATTAGGGCAATAATTTTGGATTCATTTTTTGAAAATGGTTTGAAAAAAAGGGGGAAGGAAACTCAAGCAGAAAATTCCTTCTGTGTAGGAGCTCCCACAGTACAGTACACTAATGTAATCATTAGGCACAGAAGTTCCCTAATCCAGAAACATGCTGAGACCAGGCATCCGATGCAATCTCAAAGACTGACAGAATTGCCAAAAGGATGCACACTACCTCATGAAATATAAACTGCAAACACTCCACACCCTCTTTGTAAGGGGATGCTTCCCATGTGGGGTTGCCATTTATAATATTTTGCATATGCATTTAAGAATTTGGAGAGACCTTGGAGAGCAGTGTGCACATGCGCATGCATGCGTGCACACACACACACACACACACACACACACACACACACACACAGAGTGGGTGTTCTCTTCAGTGCCCGGTAATGAATGGTACTGATTCGGGAAATTGCCAAACACATACTTGTTTACGTTATAGTTCTAATTTAAAAGTTGTTCTTTTCTTTTTGTTATGTTCTGTTTTGTTGCCTTTCATGTCCATTCCCCCTTCCACACAGCATTGCCCCCATAGGCGGTCTTACTGGGTGGGCAGTGCGGGCAGCTGCCTACAGCCCACTGGGGGAAGGGGTCCCAGACCACTACCGCTCTAAATATTTTCCCTTTAAGGATCATGGCTGCATGCACGTTCCACATGTGTGGCAGCCGGAGAGCCAGAGTGAGCAGCAGCAGCTGGGCCATAGGTAGTCAAGGGCAGGGGCAAGGCAGGAAGTCCTCAGGGGGAAATGGGAGCTGGGTGGAAGCCACAGCGGCAGGGGGAGTGGCAGGGAGGCCACAGGGGGAAAGGGGTAGGCTGCAGGAGATAGGAGATGTGGCAGGGAAACCAGAGGAGTGGGGGGAATGGTGGGGAGAGGCCGCAGAGAGGAAACAGTGGATAGTAGGGAAGCTAGGAGGCCCGAGTAGGGGCCCTGGTGAGACCAGGAAGGGGGCAAAAGTCAAGGATGGGGCCCTTCACATGGCATGGAGGCCCCATCATTGATTTTTGCCCCAGGCCCCAGAATCCCTAAGACTACCTGTTGCCCCACACCTCTTTTACGTCCTCTTCTTTCCTCCTGAACTTCTGTGACATTCCCCTCCTGCTATATGGTCTGGGGTGCCACTGTTCCTCCCCTATCACCACTCCTGGACCTTGACTTACCCCACTTTGCCAAGTGGCCACCCATTCCTGGGTCAGCCTACACCAGCCCCTTGTGTATAATTGATCCCAGGCAGCGGGCATGTGCTCTCCAGCCACTCAAGGTACAGTCCCCTGGCAAGTACTCCCAGATGCCACACTGGGATCTTCCATCCAGCAGGGATTGGGACCTTTCCCAGTTAACTGCAGGCTCATGAACACCAGTTCGCCAGTTTGGAATGGACCCAGTTGTTGCCCATTCACCCTCTCTAAAGTTCACACAGCTTTAGATAAAACAAACACTAATTTATATATTACAACATGATTTTAAGTGAGTATATAGAAAATCAATGCACAATCATTTAATAAAGCTGTCAGGAGTTAACCACTAGCAAATTAAAATATAAGACACATTCTAACCTAAAGTTCAATGTTCAGTCTTGCTTTCTAGATTACCGACATGGGTGGTCCATGATGGTTGTCAGCCAGCACTTGCCCTTCTGGCCATGTGGATATGTTCAGTCCTTTTGAGCTGTTTCAAGATGGAGATTCTCTGGCCAAAAAGCCTCTAACAGTTCCAACTGTGTGTGCTTGTTTTCAAACCCCCTCTGGCCCCTCTTTCTCTTTCCTGAACTTAGGTCATTCATTTTGTTCAGAAAGAGATAGCGATCTTCCTCTCTCCGGCCAACGCCTGTAGTTTGCATAGCCTTTGTGATGCATCCTTTCTGTTTACATGCTGGGAGACAGTTCTGAGTATCTGCCTCCCCCCAAGGCATGTGAAATACCTGGGAACATGTTTCACATCAGTACACATGTATGATGCTGCAGGAAACATGACACCATAATAATTATGCAGAGCCATGTTATGAATATTCCAAAAAGGCATCTTGTATGACATATTTGGCATCAAACCACACAATTACATTGCAAAAGTGAACAGGAAATTTAGACAGATCATACCCCACGTGGCACCCCATTACAATCTAGGAATTGAGTTGGTCTAACCAGCATCATGTGATTCCCACAGATGAGGATTGGGTACATCCCCAGCAGTGCTTTATCTCACACTTTCCACCTCCTTGGAGGTCTCTCTGTTATTGTGCTCTCTGCCAGATTATCAAACTAACTATATTAGTTACATAAAACTAACTATGTTAAGTGTCTGGCTCTTCCCCAAACACCCTCCATGGCTCTGTGTAAAAAAGTTTATGCCCAGTTGAAAAAGCCATAGCATTCCTACAGTAATCTCATTTAACTATAGAAGAGTCTCACAAATTGGAATGGGACTGGGTTGGTAGAGCTCTGTCTGCTTCCACACTTCAAAATCTAGAGGAGTCTCTGTGCTGTTCCACAGAAAGCTAACAGCAACTGCTATTGTTGTTATCTTTGATTTTTTGATGCTCAGTGCCACTGTAAATCAGTCAGAAGTGATCCTGGCTAACATATATGGATTCAGCATGGATGAGCATGAGACTTCATAGATTCTTTGCTGAACTTCACAGAGCCACATATGTCCTCATCATATCTACAGTTGACTTTAATGAGGCTCTATAGCCAATAATAGATAGAATCTCCCTTATTAACTGAGCCAGTTAAGTCCAAAAGAGCACTGGAATACAATTAAATGGTATGAGATCATGGGATGTGTGGAAGCTCATGCATCCAGTACAAATATACTACATATTTTCCATAATACATATTCATGCATTGACCTTTTTCTAACATCAGGGGAGCTAGCCCAAAGATGTATCTCAATAGATAAAAGCTGAGTACCCTTGGTAGGGGCCACCAGGAGATTGTGGACCATATTGGCCAAAGGATTTATTTTAGTCCCCCAATGCCAATTGCCACTATTTAGGGTAATTCTGAGTTATGGGTTAGCAATCAACCAATTTTAGAGAGAGATTGGATAGAGAAATTCATTATATCCTCTCAGAATTAATTGAGGATGGGAGAACAGTTCCATCTCGGGATTTTTTCCTCTTTGCTTCATACTACTTTTTCCTCCCTTAACTGCAATTAGTTGTCAAGTATTGGTTTATTTGAGGTTACGGTTGAATATTAAAATTGTCACAAAATGCAAAAACCATTTTTAACAGTCAGGGTCCAGACACTCCATGGGGAGAACAGAAGGTCTGAACCCCAAAGAATACACATTTCAGTCAACTGGTTTTGTGTTTGTGTGTAATATATATTTCAGGTAAGGTCTTCCATGAAAGCTTGTAATGTTCTGAACTTGATAGATGTTAGGAGATATGTATGCAGATAATGGCTATGAATGTATGCATGAACATATGTGCATAAAATTGTAACTGTAACTGTCATGCAACTTACAGTATCACTTCACAGCAGGTAGTGGCAAGGAAGGTCACCCCCTCAGGAGAGTTGTTTACATGAAACCAGCTTCAAGTATCCATCCTCTGTCATCTGGGAAGACCCAAAGGTAGATCATTAAAGTTAATGGAAGACAGTGAAGCTGAAGAGCAAACCCCTAGTCTTGGGAAAATGAAAAAGAAGGTTGTTTCCTCATTCCAATAACCACGAGTCATTATGATGGAACAGAAAGAGAGAATCTTTTAAAACCAGGCTTGGATTTTGAGGTTTTTTATCCAGAAACTGAGGAGCAGCATCTAAGCAGTGTAGTGTCTCTGAAATGCTGGATCCCCTCTATGACAGAAGGCATGCTGGTAAACCATTCAGGGGTAATAGTAACTTGCATTAGAGAAGGTAATTTAGGGAACACAGAAGAGTAAAAGCCTGAGATTACACTTTTGTTTTCTGTGTAACGAGTATACGTTTGCTTTCCCTCACTGTTTCATCGAGGCAGACAAAGCTTTTAGGGTAGGTGAAGCAGGCAATGGGGTCCCTTACTGTTCGGGGACCGAGGCATGTGCCTGATTCGCCTACCCCAAAAGCCGCCTCTGCCAGTTGGATCAATATCGAGGCCCACCAACCATGCTACGGGGAAAAGGAAGGAGTGGGCCCCTGTGTCTGCCAAGCCACAGGATTACAGATACTGTTTTCTGGAAGAGGCAAGGGCAACACACAATTTTAAACATCCTGATAATAACACTAATACTAAAATAATCACAAGTAATACACTTAACACAGGGATTATATGACCAAGTAACGAATGAGTATCAGTTAGGCCCATTCGAAGGCCACAGGCAATATTAGTCCAGGCACAATCAGCAGGTAGTTCAGTTGCCAGCCTGAGCAAGCACTTCATTCTTAAGGTAAATGTATTACAAAGAAAATATTAAAACAACAGAAGAATGTACATACATTCTAATAAGCCTACCATAGATCACCCCAATTCCAGTTTTGTGATTAGTCCTTCAAACTCCATACATCACAACTTCAGCTCATATTAAGCACAAACTAGGCCAAATTTTTCCAACCCTTCCCAAGAATGATTGCCCTCCCTTCTTGGACAGAAGGTCCTGTCCATTTGTTGGATTGGAAAGAAAGCCATGAGTTAGTTTAACTCATGCTATTGATCTGAAAATCCTTTCTTTGTCTATTGGTCTCTGGAGAATCTAGTCTGAACTAATATATATGAACATTTCCAGGTGGTGGTGCTTCTATGAAGGTGTTACAACAGAGAAGGCAATGAAAATTATTAAGTCCATGGAGCAGCTTCCATCCAAGGAAAGGTTAAAAAGACTGGGATTGTTCAGCTTGGAAAAGAGATGACTAAGGGAGGACTATAAAATCATGAATGGTATAGAGAAAGTGATTAGGGAAGTTTTATTTATTCCTTTCCATAAAACAAACAAAAGCAAGTATTTCTTCACACAGGACACAGGCAAACTGTCAAACTCATTGCCATGGGATGTTGTGAAGGTGAAAGGTATAACTGGGTTCAAAAAGAATTAGATGAATCCATAGAAGAAGTCCAAATAGCCAAGATGGACAGGGATGTAACCCCATGCTCCAGATGCCCCTAAACCTCCAACTGCCAGAAGCTGCGCCTGTATGACAGGGGATGTAACACTCAATATTGCCCTGTTCTGTTCATTCCCATCAGCTACTGTCAGAAGACAGGACACTGGACGTAATGGATTATTGGTTTGGTCCTGTATGATTATTCTTATGATTGAATTTACCTGAACAAACCACACTGTTCTCAGTTCCTGGACAAACTCTATCTACCATTCTTCATGGAAATACATAAATCCTTGACCCACAAGGATACATAAACAATTCATTTAATACAATGGACTCTGAAGACATTAAACTTAATTCAGTCAGGCTTGATTTAATTCAATAAGGTTTGTCTAGAACAAGGCATGAAATTGCCATACCTGTTACATTACTCAATGTCAGTAAAGTCTCAATTTCTTGTTGTTTACTACTGCGTATTGTGTCAGAATACACAGCAGTAGCAGTATATATTTATATTTTGAATCAAGCTACTTGTTATTTCATACTTATTCAGGATATAATTTATAATGTAAGACCATAGGTAAAATAGGAAGGCAGACAGGTTTTATCAGATATCTATTAGAAATCAAGACAAAGGGTTTCTATTCCTGGGGAAGGGGGGGGGGGCCGGCGGAGAGAGGGAGGGGGAGAGAGAGAGAAAGAGGGGGGGGGAAAAAACTACATGTAATGAGTGTTAGTTATGTGGCTTACTGCACTGCTGAAATGCCCTCAGATACTACTTTGCCAATGGTGGTATAAGAACCTGAATAGAATAGAACCTAGAAAAAGAAAACTTCCAGGGGGGTAGCCATGTTAGTCTAGGTCAACAAAACAAACAAGGAGCCCTGATGTGCTACAGTTTCCATTTCATGGATCTGATAAGTGAAATTACGCTCATGAAAGCTCGTATGATAAATACATTTGTTAGTCTTTAAAAGTGCCACACGACTCCTTGTTTTTTTTAGAAAAAGACTCACTAAGCTTCTTGGAAATTTACATTGAGTCTTGAAGACTGCAGAGAAGTAAAGTGTTTGGTTAGGTTTTAAGTACAGTAGCTCTGTTTGTGGTGTTCTTTCCAACACACAAACAAAAAGTTATAGCCAACAACTTTGAAGAACTTACCCAGTGAAAACAAAAGAGTCTTGTGGCACTTTTAAAGACTAACAGATTTATTAATC
>ML685898.1:2817520-2870516 GCA_007922175.1 Pelusios castaneus
GATTAATAAATCTGTTAGTCTTTAAAAGTGCCACAAGACTCTTTTGTCTTTCTACAATAGACTAACACGGCTACCCCTTTGGAATTTGACCCCAGTGAAAACAGATTCTAATGTACCTCGGAGCTGTCAAATATATAAGACATGATCATCTGAGAAAAAGGATTTCAAATATCATGGCAGCAAAGGGAATGAATAAAAAAGCTGTTCTGAATGTGACTGTGTTGCTGAAACAATTTAGGGACAAGGTACAAGTTGGAGGACTAGGGCCAACTGCAAACATTTTCCAACCTGGATTCCTAGATTTAGGCACCTAAATCTATAATTTAGTACTTAAATAAAAGCAGCCTGCTTTTTAAGAGGTGATTACTCATATGGGTTATATGAGTCCTCAGAACCGTGAAAAGTCATGCCACTTTTATTTGGTGATTAAATATAAATTTAGGTGTCAAACTGTAGGCAATCAGGCATGAAAATTCTTGCCTATATCTGGTAACTCTTGGTTCAAATAAACTTAAAAAGATGTATTTATCATTCTCTGCCCCCTCTCCCTGCCATTAATATGTCTCCAATAAATGGACTAAGGCAGCCTGATACTATTACACATGTATACCACTACGCTAGATATAAGAACTTCTGAAGACTGTTGGCAAAATTGTGCCCAGATTTTAATGGGGGGGTCTATGAGTGAAAAATACATCAGATTTTGGCCTATTTATATAGTATGAAAGACCCAGAATTTCACTTTACATCTTCATGGATTGAAAAAGGGTAGCATGTAAATTAATGGAAGGCGCTAAGTACTCTGGCCCCCATCCACAAAGTTGGAGCACATACTTAACTTGATTCACATGATTTCAATGTGGCTACTCAATGTGCATCAGAGTGCTCAGAACTTCACAGGACCAAGCGTTTGATATTGATCAGGCAGTGTCTAGTTTTCTGTTAAGGAAGGTAGGTTGTTCACACAGTGGGCAAAATGAGGTGTAATATAAAAGATTTATGAAATAAAGCAAATTACCTGAAAGAAGAGATTTTAAAAATGGTAACTTTGAAATCAGAACTGATGTATGTGACCAACTCAAAAGTATAAGATGCAGAAGTGATGTGAAATCCAAATATCAATTGAGACCCGAGGCAAATTAGCTGTGTATAGTGGCAGATATGGCAAATGTTATCAAAACACTTTTAGCCAAGAGCTGATCTATACAGCACTGAATCAAAGTCAAAACCTTGTGTCTTACAATACTGTAAAATAAAGAAAACATTGGTGAAGAGTTCACTGATTATTTAATATCAACATTCAGATTTGAGCAAATTGCGATGCTAAAATGCACCCAATTTTTAAAGAAAAATGTATATTTCCAGTGGTATGCTCAGCAAATGATGATCTGTCTGAACTCCTGTGGACACCTTTACACATACAAGGAATGCAGGATTTTACCCTAAGTAATTAAAATATTAAATTAGGAAATGCATTTGATCAGGTCCTGGGCTGGTATAGATTGCCATGTATACCAACTATAGAACCACTATTATTTGCTCATTTTTAACTGAAACAAGGTGAATGAGGTAATATCTTTGATTGGACCAGCTTCTGCTGGTGAGAGAGACAAGCTTTTGAGGTACCCAGAGCTCAGCTTCAGGAAAGGAACGTTCCCACACTTGAATAAGAGCTCTGTATGGCTTAAGAGCTTGTCTTTCTCATCAACACAAGTTGGTCTAATAAAAATATTACCTCACACATTTTTTTCTTTATATCCTGGAACTGACACAGCTGCAACTATACAATAATAAAAAATATGTTTTAAGAGTCAAATTTGTTTCAATTCATTATAAGATTTTTAACTGGCAGTATGGTGTTTATTGAAATCTATAGCCAAACCAGCAGTATGGAGCTACACATTAGTCAGCCCCAATTCAGCAAGGTACAGAAGCATGTGCCTCATTTTCAGCATGTGAATAGTCCTAATGACTTTAATGGGAATTAGTCTGACTTGTGATTCCATTATGGTGCAGGATAGTATTAAAGTTAAGAATAAATATGTCTGTGCCTTCAAAAGCAGATCTAACTTGTCAGAGCATTATCCTGCTCACAATAACTAACATGCCAAAACATGCTTATCCAGGCTGGCAAGAAAAGATCAAAATAACCATCCAAGAAGTAAATAAAGAGCTGCAAATAGGAGGGCCAGAAGTCACTTGGTACACTCACGTGAGTAAGACTAGCAGTATTGAATCATGATACCTAACTGTAGCTAATAATTAACTTAATTTATAGAAAAAGTTACCTGATGCAGCTGCCATTGACATATATAGGGTTAAGCTGCTGCAGCTGAAAACAGAATTTTGTCCTTGATATCTACTAGAGCTCATGTTCTCAATTCTCTACTGGTATATTTAGGGAGTTGGTAGATAAGATCCTATAGGAAGCAAGTATAAGGGAGAAAACTGTTCAAAAGAGTTGGCAGATTTTCAGACACTATTAAAGGCATAAGAGCAAACTATCCAGCTGCATAAGAAAGATAGGAAGTATAGCAAAAGACTATCCTGGCTTACGCGGGAGATCTTCAGTGATCTGAAATGCAGAAAAGAGTCCTACAAAAAGTGGAAACTAGGTCAAATTACAAAGTATGAATATATACAAATAACATATATGTAGGGACAAAATAAGAAAGGCCAAGACACAAAATGAGATTAAACTAGCTAGAGACAAAGGGTAACAAGAAAACATTCTACAAATACATTAAAAGCAAGTGGAAGACCAAGGATGGGTTAGACCAGTTATTCAACGAGAGGAAAAAACAATAACAGAAAATGGTGAAATGACTTTTTTGTTTCAATTTTCACCAACAGGGTTAGTAAATGTTGGACATCTAACATACTGAATGTCAGTGAAAATGAGGTCGGATATGAGGATAAAATAGAGAAAGAGCGAGCTAAAAATTACTTAGACAAGTAGATGTCTTCAAGTCACCAGGCTCTGATAACATACATCCTAGAATACTGAAGGAGCTGACTGAGGAGATATTTGAGCCATTAGTGATTACACTTGAAAAATCATGGAGGATGGGAGCTATCCCAGAGGACTGGAAAAGGGCAAATATAGTACCAATCTATAGAAAAAGAAATAAGGACAACCTGTAGAATTACAAACCAGTCAGCTTAACTTCAATACCCAGACAACGGAGCAAATAATTAAGCAATCAATTTGCAACATCTAAAGGAGAATAAGGTGATAAATAGCAGACAGCATGGATTTGTCAACAACAAAACATTTCAAACCAACCTGATAGCTTTCTTTGACAGAGTAACAAGCCTTGTGGATTGGGGGAAGTGGTAGATGCGGTATATTGTGATTTAACTAAGCTTTTGGAACTGTCTTGCATGATTTTGTCATAAACAAACTAGGGAAATATAATTTAGATGTAGCTACTATACGGTGTTTGCATAACTGGTTGGAAAATCATTCCCAAAGAGTAGTTATCAGTTTTTCACAAGCAAACTGGAAGGACATATCAAGTAGGGTACAGCAGGGACCAGTTCTGGGTCTGGTTCTATTTAATGTCTTCATCAAAGATTTAGACAATGGCATAAAGAGTACACTCATAAAGTTTGCAGATTATACCAAACCGGGGGGGATTGCAAATACTTTGGAGAAGAGGATAAAATTTAGAATAATCTGCATTTGTCTGTATTGAATTTTATCCTCTATACTTCAGACCATTTCTTCCGTTTGTCCAAAATACTCCCCTAGGAAGAAACAATCAGTTGTACATATGTAAAATGGGAAATAACTCCATGGGAAAAGAACACTACAGAAAAGGATCTGGGAGTCATAGGGAATCATAAGCTAAATATGAGTCAATAGTGATACACTGTTGCGAAAAAAGCAAACCTCATTCTGGAATGTATTAGCAGGAGTGTTGGAAGCAAGACATGAAAAGTAATTCTGCTTTCCTCTGCACCAGTGAAACCTCAACTGAAGTAGTGTGTCCACTTCTGGGTGTCACATTTCAGGGTGTTGACAAATTGGAGAAAGTCCAGGGTAGATGAACAAAAATTATTAAAGATCTAGAAAACGTGACCTATGAGGGAAGATTGAAAAAATTGGGTTTGTTTAGTCTAGAGAAGAGAAGGCAGAGAGGGGACATGATAATAGTTTTCAAGTACATAAAAGACTATTACAAGGAGGACAACAGAGTCCTGTGGCACTTTTAAAGACTAACAGATTTATTTATCACATGAGCTTTCATGGGAGAAAATCCCACTTCGTCAGATGCTTTGAAGATGGGAAAGTTACAGAATGGGAGGAAGTTAAATGCAGGGGAGTGTATGACATAGGATCAGGTCAGGCTGTAACAGCAAATCAAAATAGGTGTTAGGATTCAAACACTGGGGAACAGCACATAGAGGAGGTGAGGTCAAATCACTTGTTGTAATGCGAGAAAAATCCATAGTCCCTGTTTAACCCCAAGACAACTGAGTCAAATTTGCATACAAGTTCGAGTTCTGCAGTTTCTCTTTGAAACTGTGATTTGTTATTCATCTGTTTCAACACAGCTATTAACAAGTCGTCAAGGGAGTGAGCAGGGAGATTGAAGTGTTCCCCTATTGGTTTTGTAGTGTTGCAATTTCTGATGTCAGATTTGTGTCCATTTATTCTTTGGCGCAGAGACTGTCCTGTTTGTCCAATATATAAGGCAGAGGGGCATTTCCGGCACATGATGGCATAAATCACATTGGTGGACGAGCAGGTGAACGAGCCCTTGATGGAGTAGGTGACTTGATTAGTCCCTGTGATGGTGTCATCAGCCTCCCAACATTGCAAGAAAAAGTATTCAACGTGGACTCCTCCTGACAGTCGGAACAACATACTGGACTTCTATATAGATTGTTTCCGCTACCGGGCAAAGGCTGAAATTGTGGACAAACAACATCACTTACACCATAAGCTCAGCCATGCAGAGCGTAATGCCCTCCAGAGCCTCAGAAACAACTCTGACATTATTATTAAGGAGGCTGACAAGGGAGGTGCCGTTGTCATCATGAATAAATCGGATTACGATCAGGAGGCTTATAAACAGCTGTCCAATAGAACGTTCTACAAACCACTCCTCTCTGACCCCACTGAGGAATACCAAAAGGAACTACAACACCTACTCAAGAAACTCCCCAAAGCAGCACAAGAACAAATCAAGACAGACACACCACCAGAACCCCGTCCAGGGATATTCTATCTACTACCAAAACTACATAAAAGAGGAAACCCTGGACGCCCCATCATCTCAGGCATTGGCACGCTTACAGCAGGATTATCTGGCTATGTGGACTCTCTCCTAAGACCCTATGCTATCAACACACCTAGCTATCTGAGAGACACTACAGATTTCCTGAGAAAAATCCAATCCATTGACGGTCTTCCAGAAAATACCATCCTGGCCACTATGGACGTAGAGGCTCTTTACACTAACATCCCACACAAGGATGGATTACAAGCTATTAGAAGAACTATCCAAGATGATGACACAGCTAAACTTGTGGCTGACCTCTGTGACTTTGTACTCACCCACAACCATTTCAGATTTGAAGATAATTTATACCTTCAAGTCAGTGGCACTCGCTATGGGTACCCGCATGGCCCCACAATATGCCAACATCTTTATGGCCGATTTAGAACAACGTTTCCTTACGTCTCATCCCAAAGCACCTCTACTTTACCTGCGCTCTATTGATGACATCTTCATCATCTGGACCCATGGTAAAGATACTCTTGAAGATTCCCATAGAGATTTCAACAATTTCCACAACACAATCAAACTTAGCCTGGAACACTCCACACAAGAGATCCACTTTCTGGACACTACAGTGCAAATTAGCGATGGGCACATAAAGACCTCCCTATACCGCAAACCTACTGATCGGTATAGTTACCTACATCCCTCGAGCTTTCATCCTTGACACACCACACGATCCATTGTGTACAGTCAAGCCCTAAGATATAACCGCATTTGCTCTGACCCTTTAGACAGAGACAGACACCTTCAGGATCTCTACCAGGCATTCTTAAAACTACAGTACCTACCCGCAGAAGTGAAGAAACAAATTGACAGAGCCAGACAGGTACCCAGAAGTCAACTACTGCAGGAGAAGCCCATGAAAA
The DNA here is from genome assembly GCA_007922175.1 of Pelusios castaneus. Taxonomy (NCBI): domain Eukaryota; kingdom Metazoa; phylum Chordata; order Testudines; family Pelomedusidae; genus Pelusios; species Pelusios castaneus. The sequence goes on from ML685898.1 coordinate 2,823,681, forward strand.
ACAACAACAGAACGCCACTGATCACCACCCCCAAGCCAGACCTCTTCAACACATCATCAAAAATCTACAGCCTATTTTACAAGATGATCCCTCACTCTCTCAAGCCTTAGGAGACAGACCTCTCCTTGCTTTCAGACAGCCCCCCTAACCTTAAAAGGATACTTACCAGCAACTACAGATCACACAACAGAAACACTAAAGCAGGAACATATCCCTGCAACAGACCACGCTGCCAACTTTCCCTCGTATCTACACTGATGACACCATCACAGGGCCTAATCAAGTCACCTACTCCATCCAGGGCTCGTTCACCTGCTCGTCCACCAATGTGATTTATGCCATCATGTGCCGGAAATGCCCCTCTGCCTTATATATTGGACAAACAGGACAGTCTCTGCGCCAAAGAATAAATGGACACAAATCTGACATCAGAAATTGCAACACTACAAAACCAATAGGGGAACATTTCAATCTCCCTGCTCACTCTCTTGATGACTTGTTAATAACTGTGTTGAAACAGATAAATAACAAATCACAGTTTCAAAGAGAAACTGCAGAACTCGAACTTATATGCAAATTTGACTCAGTTGTTTTGGGGTTAAACAGGGACTATGGATTTTTCTCGCATTACAACAAATGATTTGACCTCACCTCCTCTATGTGCTGTTCCCCAGTGTTTGAATCCTAACACCTATTTTGATTTGCTGTTACAGCCTGACCTGATCCTATGTCATACACTCCCCTGCATTTAATTTCCTCCCATTCTGTAACTTTCCCATCTTCAAAGCGTCTGACAAAGTGGGATTTTCTCCCACGAAAGCTCATGCGATAAATAAATCTGTTAGTCTTTAAAAGTGCCACGGGACTCTGTTGTCTTTCTACAATAGACTAACACGGCTACCCCTTTGGAATATTACAAGGAGGAGAGAGAAAAATTGTTCTCCTTAACCTGCGAGGACAGGACAAGAAGCAGTGGGCTTCAACTACAGGAAAAGTGGTTTAGGTTGGACATTAGAAAAAACTTCCTAACTGTCAGAAAAAAGAAGGTTGAGGGGGGATATGATTGCTCTCTATAAATACATCAGAGGGATTAATATCAGGGAGAGAGAGGAATTACTTGAGTACAGCACCAAGGTGGACACCAGAACAAATATTTATAAACTGTCCATAAAGGAATTTAGGCTTGAAATTAGTCGCAGGTTTCTAACCAAAGTTCTGGAATAGCCTTCCAAGGGGAGTTGTGGGGGCAAAAACCATAACTGCTTTCAAAACTGAGCTTGATAAATTTATAGAGGGGATGGTATGATTAGCCTGTTTTGGAAATTGACTGATATTTGGCTACGTGTGGTGGATATACAAGAGGCTTAAGAGGGGAGAGTACATGGGGTAGGTTCTGAGTTATTACAGGTAATTGTTTCTTGGGTAACTGGCTGTCGAGACTTGTCCATGTGCTCAGGGTTTATCTGATCGCCATATTTGGGGTTGGGAAGGAATTTTCCCCCAGGGCTGATTGGCCTGGGCTCTGGGGGGTTTTCGCCTTCCTCTGTAGAACAGGGCATCGCTCACCTACTGGTGAATTCTCTGTGTCTTAAAGGCCTTAAATCATGATTTAAGGAAGTAAATAATTCAGTCATAGTTTGGTGGCCTATTGCTGGAGTGGATGGGTGAGGTCTTGAGTCCTGCATTTTGCAGGTAAACTAGATGATCATACTGGTCCCTTCTGACCTTAAAGTCTATGAGTCTATGAGAAAAGTTAAGCACTAGAATAAGCTGCCATGGGAGATTGTGGAATCTCCATCATTGGAGATTTTAAAGAGTACATTAGACATCCCTGTCAGGGATGGTCTAAATAAAACTTACTCCTAATCATAAGTGCAGGGGACTGGACTAGCTGACCTCTCAAGGTCCCTTCCAGTCCTATGATTCTGATTCTATTATTCTAATAAATCAGTTTAAGCTTATCAGTCTGGAACTCTAGATATCCAAATTGAAGGAGGACTGCACTTCACTATCATTTACCTGATTGCACACCATCTGTATCATTAACCATGCAGAATTCTAATCAAGTGCATTAAATGTCTATCATAATTAGAGCTTTACTGGATCCTGCTAAGAATAATAGTTTCCATTTTGTGCAACTCTTTCATTACTTATTTTCAAGTGCCTCCAGTATGTTTGTGGCTGGAATAATTCATCTTAATTTCTAGCCGCCAGAGTCATTCTCATTCTTCTGCACAGATAGAAACATCTTTATCACTACTCTTTACATTACATTGAAGGGATGCATAGAACCTCATAACAGAGCCGGTCAGTGAATGCAAATCTCTAGTCCACAATTCTTTCTCAAATAATGTTATACTTCTAGGAATGCCTCTGTTTTACTGCCCTGCAGCAACCCTTCAAAGATGATTTCATAGTACAGAGGGATCATGGAAGCATGGAGAAGATTCATGGATTCATGACATGCATGGCCAGAAGAGACTTAGATCATCTAGTGTGACTTCCTATACAACCTAGCAAGGGACATAAAAGGGAATAAGAAAAGGTTTATTAAATAAATTTAATATGAGAGCCTGTAACCGGGTCCGCCTACGGCGTTCGGTGGCCCCCGAGCCCTCAAGCAGGGCGAGGCCCAAGTACAGTGTTCGGTGGCCTCCCAGCCCTCAAGCAGGGCGAGGCACAAGTCCAGTGATCGGTGGCCTCCCAGCCCTCAAGCAGGGCGAGGCACAAGTCCAGTGATCGGTGGCCTCCCAGCCCTCAAGCAGGGCGAGGCACAAATACAGTGTTCGGTGGCCTCCCAGCCCTCAAGCAGGGTGAGGCACAAGTACAGTGATCAGTGGCCTCCCAGCCCTCAAGCAGGGCGAGGCACAAGTCCAGTGATCGGTGGCCTCCCAGCCCTCAAGCAGGGCGAGGCACAAATACAGTGTTCAGTGGCCTCCCAGCCCTCAAGCAAGGCGAGGCACAAGTCCAGTGATCCGTGGCCTCCCAGCCCTCAAGCAGGGCGAGGCAGGCAAGGCACCAGATTCAGTTGGCCCCGGCCCTCAGGCAGGGCGGGGCAGGCAAAGCACCAGAGTCAGTAGCCCCAGCCCTCAGGCAGGGCGGGGCAGGCAAAGCACCAGAGTCAGTAGCCCTGGCCCTCAGGCAGGGCAGGCAAAGCACCAGAGTCAGTAGCCCCGGCCCTCAGGCAGGGCAGGGCAGGCAAAGCACCAGAGTCAGTAGCCCCGGCCCTCAGGCAGGGCAGGGCAGGCAAAGCACCAGAGTCAGTAGCCCCGGCCCTCAGGCAGGGTGGGGCAGGCAAAGCACCAGAGTCAGTGGCTCCAGCCCTCAGGCAGGGTGGGGCAGGCACAACACCCAAACCCCTGTATGGGATTGCTGAGGTTTGAGGGTTGAGGGTGGCCAGGGAAAAGGGGTGAGGGAGGGGGACGCAGGCCCACCCACTCCACTGCATCCCAGCCCAGGGCCCTATTCAGTGGCAGAGGCGTCTGCCACTGTGGTCAGCGGGGCTCCGGCCGAAACACACTGACCCTCCGGGGGCCCTGCCCTTCATCAGGCAGTGGCCTACCACCCTGGGCTGCTTCCTCCCTTCCCTGGCTTTGGGGTACCTGGGTCCAGGGGGTCGTCCTCCTGGTCCTCGGGGTAGATGGCTCTCAGGAGGCTGGTCAGGCCCTCTTCATCCGCTGATGGCAGGTCCGGTAGCTCCTCCTCTAGGGGTAGTTCCTCTAGGTCACAGGGGGTCTCCAGCTCCTCAGCGGAGGGCAGCTCCTCCAGATCATAGGGATGGTCCCGGGCTATCTCCTCTCCCCGGCCCTCTGGGAGTTCCAACAAGGGTAGCTCCTCCAGGTCTTCCCCTGGGGGATAATACTGCAGGGGCTCTCTCTCCCGGTTGTCCCAGGATTCGGGGTTCTCCCCTGGTGGGCCAGTAGGCTCTGCCCAGGGGGGTTGTTCGGGTGGCCGGTCCCTCCACTGCTGAGGAGGCTCCCTCAGTAGCCCAGTCCGCCTCCTAGAAATCCCCCTGTCTGGAGACCTGGTCCATCCCTTTATACGGTCCCCCATTTCCTTAACTCTGCCCCTGGAGTTCCTACCCCTGCCCCGCGTAGGGCTGTCTTCTGGCCAGTAGGCGGAGGGTAGGAGTCTTCTGGGGCTTGGCCCCCGGGCCTGTTGTCTCACCCTGCTACAGAGCCGCAATGGGTATAGCCTCCTGGTGGGGAGTTGGGGAAGCTGGGAACTGGGCCAGGATGCCTGCCACAGGGTCCCTTGGCAGGGACGGGGGGTGGCCAAGAACCAGAAGTGGGCCTTCCTCAGGGTCCCCCAGTTGGGGGGGGCGGGCCTGGAACCAGGGCATGGGCCACCCACAGGGTTCCTCGGTGGTGGTGGGGGCGGAACCGGGACCCGCAAGGAGGCAGCCAAAGAGCCACATGTAGATCTGGAGCCATAGATTGCAGACCCATGGCCTAGGCATATGTTATGGTAACTGGCAATCAGAAAATATTTTAGTTATGAATGAATGCATAACAGAATTTATATTTTCTCTAAGTATAGGTGATTTACCAATATGGTATTTAGTCACATTATTCACCAACAGTTATAAAAAAATGACATTTTATAACTGTTACTTACAGCTATGATTTTCAGAGGAGCCTAAAGGAGGAAGACACCCAATTCCATTGAATTTCAGTGGGATTTGAATACTCAGCTCCCTTGAAAGTCCCATTTTATAAAACTTTACACAAAAACTCCACTGACTTCAGAACTCCACTGACTTCAATTTATAAAACTCCACTGACTTCAATTTATACTATAAGAGCATTTGTGCCCAAGCATTTGAACAATCTTAGAAAAATTACTTTTTTCTGACACCAAGGAAATGAAAGAAATAAAAGATTCAAGGACATATCAGGAAAAGATGAGAGGTAGACTCACAATAAAAGAAACCACTCAAAAAAGAATTGTACTAGTTCTCTCTTAAGAAACAGTTCTATATATACCAACAGAGAAGTCTCTAGTCAAAGAAGTTTTAAAGACACCTCCTTCTACTAGCTTACTTGACCTCAATTTTCAGAAGCCCCAGGAGAAAAATCAAAGAAGACAAAGTAAGCAAAGGCAAAATGATTAAATCAAACAGAATATGAACACAAACGTCATTGATAGAAAAAGCTATTGTATGAGCAAAACGATGATTTGTGGGCTAGGGAATAAATTAAAATAATTTAATGAAATAAGGAACCATATTTAAGTGATATCAGAAAGGAAATTACTACTGAGTCATGATCATAGAGAGTACAATCATGGACATTCATTAGTATGAAAAAAATATTCATTCTAGTCAGCTTGAGTTTGTATTTTAATTTATTACCCTGTACTTACTGTTCAGTTGTAGTTATGTAGTTAAAATGCTCTCTGCATGTTTAAAAAATTAACAGCCTAACATGTCCCTTAAAGAACAACACATAATTTTAGAAAAAAATGCAAAGTTTTCATCCATAAGTAAACTGTGATTGGGTATAGTGCTTTTCTTCCAAAATAAAACAGTAACAGCAAGCTGGAAGATAATTCTGTTTTGTAGCAATATAACATAATAGTAGGTCATTAATATAATTATGGCAACATAACAAAAGCATAATTATATATGGCCCAGTTGTTGCTAGTTCTTGCAAGTGCTGCATTGTGGGGGAGGATATTAGCATTATTCTGCCACAGCAAAAACAATTTGCCCTCAAGAACACAATCTTTAGATGCTAGGGTGAAGAGACAGCCTACTACATAGACAAACGTGCAGCCAACAGAGAAACTTGGTTCCTCACAGTCTTGCCAGCTGTGTCATCTTTTTTGCTCCATCCTCCCTCATCCATGAACCAACGTACCCTTTTGGGTCAAACAAAACACCTCATAGTACCAAGAGATGGACAGTAAACTGAGTGTCTGCTCAAAGTTTTCAAGCTCAGCATCATGCTATAGAAAACACACAACATATTATGGGTGTTGTAATAAATCAGGATCTATTATTTCTTGTTAATTTGAGGTATGACACTGCTTCCCTATTCGGTTCAATATTGTTACCTACTGAAAGCATATTCAGATGAAGGAGACTGTAAGAGGAGGTTATCAAAGAACCTAGGAAGGGTAAAACAATGGCACAGTAAGACAGTCCCTAGGTATCCATTCAAAGGAGTTTAAATTTAAACAATATCCAAAGAGGTAGCCATATTAGTCTAGTTTGGCAAAACAAACAAGAAACCCTGACAAAATGGGATTTTTTTCCATGAAAGCTCATGTGATAAATACATTTGTTAGTCTTTAAAAGTGCTACAGGACTCCTTGTTTGTTTTGCTAAATTTAAACGACAATGCCTGAGCCATCAATTAGAAGAAGAAACTAGAGGGCTGGCACCAACCAGATTATCATGTTCTTCTCTTCCCAAGGCTAAAGCTGACATTAAAGGATTCTGAAGAGTTAAAAAAAGAGCCTCTGGCAGAAAAGGAAGTGCAAGTTTTCAGGCCAGCTGGAAGCTGACAGAGCTACACTGTCAGTGTGCAGTAAAGGCTGGCACACAATGGCTATGTCTACACTTTAACTAAGTCGACTTAGTGTGTCCACACTTAAAAATAAAGTCGACTTAAAGGGGAACTTAAAAAGTCGACTTAGAGAATCCCCACTGGATGCCTAGGTCAACTTCTAGGGGCTTAGGGGGACCTAGGGGAGGTCCATGGGTGTGGGGGGGCACCCCTTGCCCAATGCCAGGGGGCTCAGCCTTTGCCCCATTGTACTAGGTACAATGGGGCAAAGTGAGACAGGGACCCTGGCAGGGCACAGGGGCAGGGTGGGCAGGGCTCTGCCCTGCCAGGTGGGGGGACATGCCAGACTCCCCCTGTGCCCCCCCATCAGGGAGGGCATTGGTGTAGCCCGGGGGTAGCCCTAAGTCGACTTAGGGCTACCCCACGTCTACACTGGCTTAAGTCGACTCTAGGGAGTCGACTTAAGCCTTAGGTCTACTAGGAAGGTGGTTTTATAAAGTCAACTTAATTTTAATTAAATCAATTTTATTTTCCTTAAGTCAACTTAAGCAGCTTGCTTAAGTCGACTTAAGGAAACTGTAGTGTAGATGCAGGGTAAATGAAGTCAATTTAAGCAAGCTTAAATCGACTTAATTTACCAGTGTAGACGCAGCCAATGAGACTGAGGGCAAGTCAAAATTACAAAACTGAGTGGCCTAAAGTACGTTGACATATAGCCACCACAATAATTGAATCAGTTTTACATGTCCACACTACCCTCCCTGTCCTCACCAGGAACGCTTGCACCACTTTTACTGCTAATATGGGCATTGTGGGATGATTTCTGAAAGACAGAAACAGTCTAAGTAACATCTATCTAAGGGCCTGAGGGGAATGTCAAGCATAGGTAGGACAATGTGCATATAGGTGTCTGTTATTTTTATTCTCCTTCTCTAAGCTCTGCGTACTATCTGGGCAAAATGAATTATAATTTATTTTACAGAAACTGCTTCTATGTCACTGTGCACAGGTTCCTAAAGGAGAGTTCTGGCAAGGCTGAAACCTAGCTGGACCTACTAAGTAACATGGTTGGCACCAGAGAAGTGTAACTGAGAAACCCACTCAGAAAGTGGTTAGATTGTGGGATCTGACTCCAAAGAGAAAGGGAAGGAAGAACCTGCCACATGGGGGACCGAAAAAGGATCTCAGAAGAGGCAGCCGGCCCTGAGACCATGACAGGTATAAGAACCAGTATTTTCATTTCAAAAAATTGTTTATGTTTTCTGTTTTTGTTATCCCTTATTGACCCAAACAGTTAGCCAATAATCATGGTCTTGGAGGTTGTTTCCACTGGGAGAAAAAAATTGTACTGATGCAAGCCCATTTATTTACATAGAATGTGCAAAATCCCATTTCTCTGGACACATTAGGACTCAAACAATAAGAGACTGCTTCTTTTCATCACAGTTCCAACCCTCTTTTCTGCCAGCATTCAGACCAAAAATCCTTGTCTCTGCTTTCTCTCACTTTCCAGCACTTCTCTTGTTGTCTGCTTGGGTTTTTTGACTGACTCTGTATGCCCATTCTCTGGCTGCTTCTGCTCACAGACACAAACATGTCCATCAAACAATATCCAGTGAAAACCTTCTGTCCAGATAGCTCACTTTCTAACTGGCCTTGAATGTGACCTGTACTTCTGTTGTTTTAGTTATCTTACTCAAAAACAGGAGCTTAACTGTTTTTACATTTATCCTAAAGCAAGATCAGCTTTCTATCACCAATTTCAATGAGTTTCACCTAGCCTCCACCATCGCAGTATCACTCGACTCATTACTGACAACATTAGAGCACTGAGCTGCTTTTCAGAAGAGCTGGGTTAAGTACCCAACACTGTCACAGACTTCCTGTATACCCATAGTAAAGTAATTTAATCTTTCTGAGTCTCAGTTTCCCATTTGTCAAATGTCTTGTTCATGTAGATTATAAACCCTGGGTGCACATAAGCTGGGGACTCTATGTGGTAATGTGATATAAATGATAAATAATAATAGTGCTGTTTACTCTTTAAGAATAAAGAATGAAGAATTCAGTCAAGCCCAATTAATACCTGATAAGAGCCATTGCTCATGTTTCTCTGTGCAGAATTTAGCTCTCTAAATCTTTAGGAGAGGTTTTCCAAGACTCTCCTTTTAATTAAAATATCTTTGAAAAAAAGGGGGTCACTAGTATTCAGAGTCCCTGTTAGTTTATAGATCACTTAAGCCTGTCCCTGATTTTGAGCGATGTGGATTGTAGGGATTTTACCCCTAAATTCCACACACCCTTTTATTGGACCCCAAATCCCTCCACAGATCAATGGCTTCACACTGCCAAGGTACAGAATAGTGTTGCCCAGAGCCAGAAGTGCTGTGTTTGCTTACAGTTCTCTGAAAAAAGGAGAGGTATGCATGATGAATCTGCAAGCGGGGACTATGACCCCATCAGTCCTCTCCTCACAGCACATCCTTTCACCTGACCAGGTAAAGGAACAAGTCCAGAACCAGAAAATGGTGAGGCTCCGTTTGGTTGTGGTTGTGTGCTGGAGAGAAACTTAAGAAATTGTGGACACAGCTGCATGTGGAACAGCCTGTGACTGTTGGGACTGCCACAAATCTGTCCATGGTAGAGCCTACTATCAACACCACATGGGAAGCGGACACATGTAAGTTTAATGATCCTCCACCCTAACAGGTGTTGCAGGGTATCTTTCTAGTTCTGGATGAGGCCTCTTAAGTCTCATCTTCACTAGGGGTCCCAGGCAAAACCACGAAATAGTAAACAGGCAATAAGCATGGTTCACCAGAAGAAAGCTGTTTATCAGCAGTTCCCTCCAGGGTATGGGCCTCTCTTACTGCAAATTATGCCCAGGTGCAGGCCTTGGAAAAGGACCCTGAGGCTATGTCTACACAAGAAAAGTTAAGTCGACTTTATTAAGACCTTATTAAGTCGACTTAACAAAAGTTGACTTAACTTTTCTAGTGTAGACATAGCGCCTTTTTGACCTTATTAAGTCGACTTAACACTTAAGTCAACTTAATAAGGTAGATTTAGGTGCTAATCCCTGTCCACACTGGCTTAAATTGACCTAATAAAATCGACTTAAGAGTTAAGTCAACCTAAAATGAGGTAAGTCGACTTAGCTTTTCCTTAAGTCAACCTAAGGAAATGCTTAAGTTAACATAAGGAAAGCCCAGTGTGGACACGGAGAAGATTAGGTTGACTTATGCCTCCTTAAGTTGACCTAACTTGTAAGTGTAGAGGCACCCTGAGAGACTATGAAAGAAAGGAGAAAGAGAGGCATGGACACCACTATACCAGAACCTGCCTCTGGAGGATGCACCATGTTTATCATACTCAGTGTATAAGGTTAAGCTATTGAACCAGTTTCTATCACAACATAGACCATATGTTTCCCAATCCACTGAAGCATAAGGTGGGGGATCGTGCCAGCAGGCTAACTGATGGGAAATGCCAGAGTCTCCCATTTACAGAAGATGCAGAGAAAACGATAAATATAAACATGACAAATCTCATTCTGAATGTATCTGAGTTCTGGCATCTTTCCAGGATGAAGGAATTCCAGAGCACCTATCGCTGAGAACTAGACCTGCGTGAAATTTTTCCACCCAAATGTTGTTTCCACAGAAAACGTCTTTTTCAACAAAATGGAAGTTTTCACAAAACATGTCCAGTGTTGTGGAAGATATTAAGATTTTAACTGAAAACTCAAAAACTGATTATTTTTTTCAACTGGAATATATATAAACGTTTGAATATCTGTTCAGGAATCAAGTGTGCTTAAAGGGTGGCTATAGGACAAAGACTATACTTACCTTAACTTGGCCTTACATCCTGGACTGTGATCTGTGAGATCTTTTCCTCAGAAATCCCAGTTTCACAATGCTTGACGTCTCAGCAGGAATGGTATTATCGATGCAATAACTTTCCACAGCTCTAATATAATGCTCTATCACTGATGATGTGGAAGCTAACAGTAGGCTTAACTACAGTAATTTACACTACTTTCAGTAGACTCTATCAAAATTGGATGAAAGCCTTGAACAATATGTGTATCTTGATCTGATTTTTTTTTAAAGAACACCGTGAGGGGAAAATGGATTTCTCTGAGTCTTTTACTACAAATCATTCTGTTTTGTTCCTTGTTATTCAGGACCAGATAATGGCCCAGCCTGCATGACCACAAGTAAAACCCCTCCTCCCCACAAACCCAGGGCATAGCTTCTCCCATCTTTGGTGCAAGAGCAGAGCGGAGAGGGTGGAGAGGCTCATTGACCTCAAATCCTTAGGCTAATTACTTAAGCTAATATCTTATAGGATGTAGGCCTATAGGTTTCTTGCATTCCCACTAAATAAAATATCTGTAAACTGGCTCTCTGGGATACACATATAGACACCTGTCAATCAGTAATGGGAATCATATCAACACTGTGCTCCAAGGACCTCATGATGCCATTTGCCCCTAAGGACATCAAAACAATGTCATCTAAGTTCTCTAATAAAAGCCTTTGTCACACGTCATCATAACCACTGTGTTGGAGGCCCAGTGGGTGCATCTACACTGGCACCTTAGGTCTACCTAAGGATGCATAAGTTGACCTACAGAATTCTGCGTCCACACTGGGCACTTGTTAAGTCGACTTAAGCGCTTCCTTAAGTCAACTTAATAACACCACATCTGAAGGTCAACTTAAGGCTTAAGTCGACCTTATTAAGTCGACCAAAGTTGACTTAAAGCCAGTGTAGATGGGTATGTCTACACTACAGGCTCAGTTAAGTCAACTTAACAAGATCGACTTAAGTCAACTTAAAGTCGACCTTGTTAAGTCGACTTAACAGAGTTAACTTAACAAGTGTAGACATAGTGCAATTTGTGTGGTCTGACTACTGTTCTAGCTTCAGTTGCTTGCTTGGCTATTCTGACCCCTGTAGCTGACATCTTCCAGTTAGCAGAGATAAATAGGATCACTGGGTAACCTTGTAAATGTCTCAGTTTCTGTATACCACAGCACATAAGATGAAATACACAACATGTATGCTTGCAGCTGCGCATAGACAACTGTAATGGGAACAAGTTATCCTTGAATGTCTGGGGGTATACTTTTTCATTGCCAACGGGCATATTTTTACATGGCTCCACCCATTACCAGAAGTTGTTTTAACGATCCCAATTATCATAGTGAAAATGGAATATAGTTAGGGGTAAGACTTCAGTTTAGGTAATTATCATATATGATAATGAGTAGAGAGGTAAAAGAGTCTTGTGGCACTTTTAAAGACTAACAGATTTATTAATCGCATGAGCTTTCGTGGGAGAAAATCCCACTTCGTCAGACGCTTTGAAGATAGGAAAGTTACAGAGTGGGAGGAAATTAAATGCAGGGGAGTGTATGACATAGCATCAGGTCAGGCTGTAACAGCAAATCAAAGTAGGTGTTAGGATTCAAAACACTGGGGAACAGCACATAGAGGAGGGGGGAGGTCAATTCACTTGATGTAATGCGAGAAAAATCCATAGTCCCTGTTTAACCCCAAGGCAACTGAGTCAAATTTGCATATAAGTTCGAGTTCTGCAGACTCTCTTTGAAGCTGTGATTTGTTATTCATCTGTTTCAACACAGCTATTAACAAGTCATTAAGGGAGTGAGCAGGGAGGTTGAAGTGTTCCCCTACAGGTTTTTCAGTATTGCAGTTTCTGATGTCAGATTTGTGTCCACTAAATCTGTTAGTCTTTAAAAGTGCCACAAGACTCTTTTGTCTTTCTACAATAGACTAACACGGCTACCCCTTTGGAATTTGAGTAGAGAGGTAGTTAGGTGAAAACTGTTTATGGAAAGGTATAAAAAGTTATTATGTGGGGGTGTGCTCCAATAACTATAATGATTCTGTGGGAGGTGCTTGACAGTTAGACCAAAGGCCACTGACTCCCACAGGGCCCCTGAAGAAAGTAATTCCTGTCTATACCCTTCTGAGTGACTGCTTAGCTTTCTGGGCTTAGTGAGTATAATATATTGGCTTCATATATAATTCATATATCTATAGAAAACATTGCACATTAAACCTTGCTCATCTGCAAATCAAACGTACCGTGTCTCACTAAGCGTCCATATCAACAAGATGTATGTACATTAAATGTGTGAGACATTAAGTATGTATACTAAAAATATGTTTTTTAGATTGGTGAGCTGCGACAAGTCACCAAAAGTTAATCCACATATTCTTGTCAGGCAGGGTGAAAAAGAAGCTTATTTTACTCTGACAGGTTATATGCACATTGAGTATTGTATCATTCACAATAAATGCTCATTTACAGCCTAAGCAAAATGCTAATCAATAGATTACAGAGACTAGAGGATAAAAACAACAAAGCAGACCTTGTCTTTTTTAGGAGTAAGACAGTGAATTTTTGAAAATATGTTGTCTGTACAAATGAATACCAAGATATTCTTTCAAGGGGTATCTATCAAACCAAATCTTGAGGGAGACAGGAATGCCGCCTGAGTTACGTTTGGACCCTTGAAAGCAGGTTATAATTTTATTTTCTTCATTTCCAGTATTTTTACTCGCTATCATTTGAATCTCTGTTCTTAAATAGATAGTGACAACAAGAATAAGGCTATCTATCTATCTATCTATCTATCTATCTATCTATCTATCTATCTATCTATCTAAGCAGTACTGTTCTGTCTTGCCATATCAAATGAATATTATCCTATAAAAGGCCCTAGTCAGAAGACTAATTTACCAAAAGATGTGATCAGCATTTATGGCATGAAAGACCATGTATGGTCATAAAAGCATAATATTCAAAGTTTCCCCAAAGTCTGCTTAAGATAACATATGAGCCAATATTTAACAAATAAATTAAAAACAAGAGTCTCCAGTCCTTCATCTAAAGCAGAAAACCTTGACCCCAGGGAAAAAGGTCAGAATCTTGTGCAGTCGAATTTAGCCTTCACAGCAACTGGGCCAAGGTAATTCCATGAGTCTTCTGGATTGCGCAGCCATGAAGCTGTGTCTGATACTAAAGAGGAAAACATCACTTCATCAGTAGCTGAGGAATATTGAATTTTGCATTCTGCACCATCCCTGTCCTAAAGTAGAGTCTGTGAAGCCTCATATTTCTGGGTTCCTAAACAACATTATTATTTTTTATAGTGTAGTAGCATCTAGAAGCCTCTGCCCCATTCTGCTAGACCCTTTTTCTGTGGAAAAATATAACTGAGATTCCTATCCCAGTTTACAACAAACAAGATGAGATATAACAGATGACCACAACAAATGCAGAGACATTTCAAATGGACAAATGGAGAGATGAGCCTCTGTCGGCTAAATGACAGCCAGTGACTTGGAAAAGAGGCTTAAAGGAAATAAAAATACTTTCACGAAAGTATTTGAAATGAGGAAAAGACTCCTTCCCCCCCGCTTTCCCTATGAAAATCTGGTGAGGGTGAAAAAAAGGCATCTCTCAGAATTTCAAGTTAAATGTAGAACTTAAATGTCTGTTCAAATAGAAAACTGACAAGGAAATTGTGATAATAAATGTAATCAGCCAACAATTTCCTTATGGATAAAGACTACCTTGTTCTTATCATCTAATAATGTTGCAATTTCTCATTTGAAAGCCCATGAAAATTAAAAATGACAGATATGCAGCATATATAAGATCTAGCTTGGTTTAACTGTAACTAGTTTTGTGTAAATTGCATATTCGACACTTTCACAAAGCATCATGTGACTTAATATTTTGTGGACTCTTCTTATCAAAACAAAATTCAGAGACACTGGCCAGAAGCTGCAGTGCAATGACATTTTTTAATTCAGGCTGCCAATAATGAACAGGCTAAATTTGTTTGAGAAGTTCGTTATACAGATGATGACTTCAGAATTCCAGTCATTAGAGAGATAAAGAACCTGGGCAACCTTCTTTAAGGGGAGATGGATGGCAAACTATACTAGGTATAAATTCAGCCCAAAAAAATGATACTTTTTAATAATAGTGCCGACAAAAAATGGTGTAATCTGGCAGAGATACTACAAAGATTTGGAAAGAATTAGCACTAAATGTATGTTGATTTTCCCCTACAATTAATTTTTTAAGTGACTGTCAACTGCTTATGAAAGGTGCCAGACTGATGTTATTGGAAACTCTGAACTATTTTTTTGTTTATTCACAGAATAATTGTGGGAAACAGTGAAAGCTTCACCGCCATTTTCTTTTGAAAGCCATGATTCCACAATCTTTATTTAGAAATAAAGCAATAGATAACAAATGGAAAAAAGATAGCAACTGATATAAATTAAAAGCTAAAAAGTGAAAAAAAATGATAAGGGAAATTAAACACATCAAAGAAAAATCCATGGCCCTTAGGACTGAGGACAATAAGATAGAGTTTTGAAAGTATATATTCTGAACAAAAGGTCCACCACTAGAGGGAGATGGTAAAATTGTTAGTAACGCAGACAAAGAAGCACCATTCAATGAATATTTATGTTCTGTATTTGAAAAGAAGCAGGATGATGTACTCATATTACATAAGTATGATAAAGTATTTTCCAGTTCATTAGTAAGCAAGTGGGGTGTTAAAAAAGATGTTGAAAAATTAGAGAGGGTCCAGATAAAAAGACAGAAAAATTATTCGAGGACTGGAGGAAATATCTCAGAGACTTGAAAAGCTCATCCCATGTATATAATCAAAAAGAAGATTGAGAGGTGATTTTATTAATGTTTATTAGTACCTTTAAGGGGAGAAAATACCAAGTACTAGAAAGGCACAACAAGAACAGGTGCCTGGAAGATGAGACAGATAAATTCAGATTAGAGATTGGACACACATTTGAATAAGGGTGATTAACAATTGGAATAAACATCCAAGAGAAGTGGTGGATTCTCCATCCCTTGAAGTCTTCAGATAGAGACGGGATGACTATCTGGACGATCTGCTTTAGTTATGCTTCAGTCAAACCCAAATTATTGGACTTAATATGGAGAGAACTGAGTGAAATGTAATGGTTGGTAACAAAAATCAGATTAGATAAACTAATGGTCCTATCCTATTAAAACTCTTATGAATCCTTGTGCCAATGTTCGTCAGGTTAGTTCTGGAAGGATCATATCTGAAAAGGGATAGTTCAGACTACAAGGCTATTCAGTCTTTAGTCTCCCTGATGACATAGCCAACAACGAGCCAATTAGTGCCAACTGTGATAATGGCTTTTGTCATACGTTACCTGATTTGTTGTGTGAGTATTGATTATATTGACTGTTCAGATTTTCCAAATAGTCACTGATTAAATTTCTGAGAGTGGAAAGGTTCTGGTTCCATAATCAAGTCAGGCATACTAGAATTCAGATAATTAAGTTCAATATCTGATTGGGAACCCTTGAGCACAAAGGCAACACTCACACTGAGTGCAAAGCAAATCTTTAAATGCTTTTATTAGCACAATTAGTAAAACACAACTGATCCAAACCCAAACGAGAAAGTAACCAAAATGTAATACCAGGCTGATGTCCCGCACCATCCCTTACACACACTCCCATGCTTTTCATGGAGATCTAGTGGTGGGAGGCAGACAGTGATCCACAAGGGTCTTACCTAACTCTGGCATGCCAAGTAAAACTGATAGGCTATGTCTACACTTGGAAATTTAAGTCGACTTTAACTAAGTTGACTTAGTGAGTCGACACTTAATTTTAAGTCGACTTTGGGGGAACTTACAAAGTCGACCTAGAGCATCCACACTGGATGCCTAGGTCACATTCTAGGGGCTAGGGGGACCTAGGGTAGGTCCACGAGGGCAGGGGGCTCAGCCTTTGCCCCATTGTACATAGGTACAATGGGGCAAAGGAGGACAGGGACCCTGGCAGAGCATAGGGGCAGGGTGGGCAGGGCTCTGCCCTGCCCTGTGGGGGAGCATGCCAGGCTCCCCCTGTGTCCCCCCCCCCCGGCAGGGAGGGTATTGGTGCAGTCCTGGGGTAGCCCTAAGTCGATTTAGGGCTACCCCATGTCTACACTGGCTTAAGTCGACTCTAGACTTAAGCCCTAAGTCGAACTAAATATAGGTTTAATAAAGTCGACTTAATTTTCATTAAGTCAACTTTATTTTCCTTAAGTCGACTTAAGCAAGTTACTTAAGTTGACTTAAGAAAACTGTAGTGTAGATGCAGGGTAAATTAAGTCGATTTAAGCAAGCTTAAGTCGACTTAATTTACAAGTGTAGATGCACCCACAGTCAAGATCTCAAAGCTTACATGGTGGTTTGGCCTATTATAGAGTCTACTGACTGTAATTAATATTGGTAAAAATGCCCAGCCTCTTTTATCCATAACTGACTTCCTCACTTTAACAACGTTGGGGTGCCTTTATTCTATAAGTTGCCATGACAGGGCAGAGGGTGAAACACCCCACACACACACCTTACTTGCTTCTGTCAGGCCTGCTGGAGGGCTAGGGCAGCACATGCAACACCTGTGGCCCCTGATCAGGCTGAGTCAGAGCCCTAGCCTAATGAGGAGAAGGGGAATAGCTGGTAGCTGGGAGATAAATGGGCAGACAAGGAAGCTGGGCAGGGGCACACTGCAAGGCAAGTTGTCTGCTGGCCAGGAGGGAGGTACAGACCTTGAGCCTCCGAGCCCCTAGAGCAGGGGTCTGCAACCTGTGGCTCTGGAGCCGCATGTGGCTCTTTGGCTGCCCCCTTGTGGCTCTGGGCTCCCCCAACCACAGGGGTACCCTGAAGGAGGCCCATGCCTGGCTCTGGGCTTCCCCCAGCCACCAGGGACCCCACGGGCAGCCCATGCCAAGCTCCAGGCTTCCCTCCCCCCCCCTCCCCCCGCATAAGGGGACCCTGCAGCAGAAATCCTGGCTCACCTCCCTGCACCTCCCATCAGAAGGCTACACCCATTGTGGCTCTCAAAACACTTTGTTATTGAAGGAATTTTCAAAAATGGCTCTTCTTATCTTTTGGGTTGCAGACCCCTGCCCTAGAGGAACTGGAACTGGAAAGCCTGTAACAGCACTGTAAATAAAGAGCACAGGAGACTGCAACTACCAGAAGAGGTGAGTCCTTTGACCCCAAAAGGAGCAAAATCCTGAAAGGAGAAGGTGGCTTGGAGAATGATTTGCTGCAGTTATTATAGTTGTAATCTCAATTTACTATTGTATGTTAATTTGTTGCCTTGATGATGATCTGATTCTGCATTTGCTGATGTTTCTGTCCTAAAATACCCAAACCTGGTATCAGTTTAAATTCCTGCAGTTCCCTGGTATTATTTTATATAAGCTTTCAGCAAAAATTCCTTAAACAAAATATTTCTAGTTCCCCAGTAACTCAGCATCACTTGTGAAAGTATCTTCATTTCTTATAAACTTCTTTTCCAGGTGACTGGATGCCATTTTGCTGACAGAGGCTCACCTCTCCATTCGTTCACCTGCTGCGCCTCATCTTGTATGTTGTAAGTTGTTTGGGATAGGAATCATATCTTTGTTATATTTTTCCACAGTGTCTAGCACAACGGGGCTGCCACCTCTAGACGCTACTGCATTGTAAAGAATAATATTGCCCTGAGTGTTTAGAAACCTCAATCTCAGGCATCACAGATTCTACTCTTGAACAGAGATATTGCAAAAATCAGTATTCCACAGCCACTAAAGAAGTAATGTTTTCCTCCTTAATATCAGACACAACCTCCATGGCAGCACAATCCAGATTCAGTTGCCATGAAGGCTGGTAAGCTAAATTCAACCCCACAAGACTCTGACCTTGCCCCCTCAGGTCAGGTTTTCATTAGACATTTTTCTGCTTTAGAGGAAGGACTGGGGACTCTTCCTTTTTTTTTTTTCTTATTTATTTGTTACATATTGGATCATGTGTTATTTTTAAATAGACTTCTCTGGGAGCTTTGAATATTGTGCTATTATGGCCTTTCATGCCACAAATGCTAACCATGTCTTTGGTAAACTAGTCTCTTGACTAGGGCCTTTCACAGAATAACATTTATTTGATATGAAGAGACAGAAGAAGTAATGCTATTGACTCAAGGGCCACAATATAATTTTTAGAACCCAGAAAGGCCAACAGTTTATTTAATTAACATTTAAATTAATTAAATTCAAATGAAAATTTATTTTAAATTTAATCTATTTTTTATTAAATAGACTAGTGGTCCTTCAGGGTTCTAAAAATTATATTTATAGCCCTCAAGCCAAAAAGACTTTTTAAAACTTTGTAAAAAACTGAAAAAAGTGGGGGTTAAAAAAAAAAAAAGGAGCTGGATGCCCATGAACAGGACCAGCTACAGCCATGTTGCACTGGCCTGTGGTGCCCCTCCCTCCCAGCACACTCTGCAGCCGTGCCGGCCCATGGCCTCCATAGCCCCTGGAGCCCTTTACCCCATCCCCAAGCCTTAATTCAGGCCTGGTGTAGATTAAATTAGATAGATAGATAATTTGTTCAAATGAGAAATTCATATGGTATGTCTACACTAGCAATTAGGTCGACTTAAGGACCCTTAAGTAGACCTAAATTACTCCATGTCTACACCTGACTTTCATTAAGTCAGCTTAAGAAATTCCTTAAGTCAACTTAATGAAAATTTAAGTTGACCTAATAACAGCTGTCCATTAGGTCAACTTAAGCTGACCCCTTAAATCAACTTCAGAACGGTGTGGATGGGAAGTAAGCCATAAGTCAACTTTATTAAGTCGACAAAGTCATCTTAACTTTTTCTGGTGTAGACATACCCATAGATTCCAAGACCATAAGGGACCTCTGTGATCAAGTCTGACCACAAGTCTCACAACTCCCCAAAATAATTGCTTCTGAACTAGAACATATCATTTTAAAAAAAAAAATCAAACCTAGATTTAAAAATAGCAAGTGGTAGAGAATCTCCCATGACATTTGATAAATTAATCCAATGGTTAATTACCCGTATAGTTAAACATTTATGCCTTGTTCCCAGTCTGAACTTGATTAGTTTCAGTTCCAGCTATTGGATGTTATAACTTTCTCTGCTAGGCTGAAGAGACAATTATCCTATCCCATGCAGGTACTTCTAGCCTGAGGTGAAAACATCCCTTGTTAAGCTAAGTAGACCGGCTTGAGTCTGTCACCATACGGCTTATTTTCCAATCTTTTAATCGTTCTCGTGGCTCTTCTCTGAACTGTCTCCAATTTATCAACATCCTCCCTGAACTGTGGACACCAGAACTAGTGTCAAATCCAAAGGTAAAATAACCTCTCTACAGCTTCTTGAGATTCCTGTTTATACATCCTAGGATTGCATCATCTCTTTTGGCCACAGCATCATACTAGGAACTTGTGTTCAGCTGATTAGCCGCCCCAAATCCTTTTCAGAGTTGCTGTTTTCTAGGCTGGAAATCACTAGTCTGTGAGCATGGCCTATATTTTTTGAATGTAAATGAATGCATCTAGAAACAAACATACTAAAATGGATATTGTTTGCTAGTCCCCAGCTTACCAAGCAATGGATCTCATTCTTTCCGAGATCATTATTATTTACCATGACCAAAATTTTAAAGACTTTTAGTAAAAAGCCTTGAAAAATTCTTCTCATCCATAAACTCAGAGCAAGGAGCTTTTCATTTTAATGGACCCCAGAAACCATCCGCTCCATTCTAAAGAAAAAAAAAATAGTTTGAATCTGAGCTGGTAAACTTTTGTGACAATTTCATAAAACTGCAATTCCATTTATCACAGAATTTTAAAAATGAGATTAAATTGGATTACAATTGAAACAATTTCTGCTGGCAAAACTGCAAAGG
Source organism: Pelusios castaneus (assembly GCA_007922175.1). NCBI lineage: Eukaryota > Metazoa > Chordata > Testudines > Pelomedusidae > Pelusios > Pelusios castaneus. Next base: position 2,844,016 of record ML685898.1, read on the forward strand.
TCAAAGTGAGATGTACCCATGTTATAAGGTTGTACCCTCACTGTCCATAGGGACAGGGCCGTCCTTTGCGGAGGGGGCACAAATGGGGCAATCGTCCCAGGCCCTGCAGTTATGTGGGCCCCGTGCTGTCCCACTCCCAGCGGGGCAGTGTGGGGCCCATGCCACAGCTCCCCCTCCCCCAATGGCCGTGCTTTCCCCTGCCCTCGGCAGCAAGCCAAAGGCGGAGGAGCAGGGTAAGGCAGGAGGCTTTCCCAGCCTCTAGCCCTGGGCTGGTGCGCCCTGTCCCCAGGGCAGAACAGGCCAGCCCAAGCGTGGGGCAGTTGAGCGAGGCCCAGCCTCTTGGCCAACCTCACATGCTGGGCTGGGCCTCAGCCAGCCAGATCCCGGCGGCAGCCTCAGGGCCCACTCCCTGGCCTGGCACCAGTGGCGACAGCCTGGGGTCCTGGCTGGGGTTGGCTCCAGGGACCCGAGGTTGCACCGCTACTGGGAGCCTACCCCTGGGCCTGCTGCTCCACCCTGGGGGAGGGGCAGGGACTGGCCTACAGGCTAGTCAAAGCGTGGCCTGGCGGGGGGCTGCTGGGGTCCCCGGCCACAGCCAGCTCCCCGCGGCAGCCTCAGGGCTGCGGCCAGAGCCGGCTCCCGCTTGTGGCAGGGCCTCTGCTTGCCGGGGTCCTGGGGGCAGAGCGGGCTGACCCGGTCCGCCCTTCCCTCCTCCAGCCTGGGGTAGAGCGGGGGCCCCCGGGCCAATTGGCCCTGGGCCCCACTCCCTCCTAGGGACAGCCCTGCATAGGGAACAGGCTTTATGGAAGCAGCACAAGACGTCTGATATTGAGAAGAAAAAGCAAGACCATGTCTCTGGATTGACAGATAGTATTGTAGAGAAAGGCACAACCTACATGAATCCCTGTGAGCTGCAGGGATGTCCGCCATAATAAAGGTTGCAAAAGTTGTCATGGTGAACAAAGAACAATCCCAGAAACCCCCCAATAAGAATGGGGAAAAATGCAAACTGATAAATGCCACAAACTGCAACAAAAAAACAGATACTCCACCTTTAACTCATTCAGTAAGTAAAAAAAAAAAAAAACCCATGATAATGACATTTTTCAAATAGATAAAACTATTAGCTCTTTTAATGCTAAGAAGAAAGAGCATCCTCTCCTATTCACCAACTCTTGAATAAACTCCAGCACATTTAAACTGCGGCAAAAGGTACTTGAACATTTTGCAACCCTTGCAATCCATTTTCTCAACCTCTTCAGCATGGGTAAACTGCAAGGCCTATTCCTCCATCCGTGCTTAGGCAATGTATGCAGGCAATTTAATACAACAGTTTTATTTTGCATAAATCGAGTGACAAGGCTCAAGTTAGTGAATGAAGGCTAATCTTCACTGACGGTGGTAAATTTGCTGCCATCACTTTGAACTTCCTGATAAAATGCTCGGATCTGTGCAGACCCTGCTCAGCTGATCAGGAAATTTGATCACTGAGCACCACCCTCGCAACTGGGGTAGCACTGAGTCGAAGAGAGGATATTCCCTTCAACTCAGCACAGTGGACCTGCTGGGAGTAGGGAGGTCAGAAGGCAGATACACAAGTTACTTTAACTTAAAATAATCTCCATTCAACTACCGCTGAAAAGGACAGGCAGTGTAGACCTACCCTGAGTCAATATAAATAGTAAAAATGGACTAGGATCCTTGAAGAATCCTAAGAACAAAACCAGGAATGTGGCAGAACCCAGAGAAATGGTAACATGGCAGAGGGAGAGAGTCAAAGCAATTAGCGATTAGACTGCATGATTATAGAAGGAACTCCTTTTTTAAGCAAAGAAGTTCTGTCAGTTTGATTTTTACTTCAAAGATCTATGCTCTTTTACATTACTAAATTAGTATTAATGTTACGTTCAGGATTTCTTGACTTATTTTTGCCTGTGAGTTTTGTAATTTTACTTGCCCTCTAATTTATACTAACTTCTCCAGAGATAACACAGGAATTACCAGTTAAAGTGCAGGTGCACAGTATTTCTTCTTTTAAAGGTTCCCTCAGTGTTTCTCTAAAAGCCTGTGTGCCTTCAACAAAAGATATGACTCACCAGCAAAATGTCAAAGTGACTCAGTTGTCACGGCTACTGTATAGCTCAAAGATTCATTTCCAAAGATGGCGTTATGGTTTCATTTTACAAAATTTGCGGGGACTCAGTGTTAGGAATACACAGTGAAATTCCACTCTGTGGGGAAGAAAAGGGGAAAAAGATCTTATTGATGATCTGAGTTAAAATGTCTTCCTGAAAACTGCAAAAGCAACAAATGGCTCCACAGTATATATGCACCTGCCATGGCTCCACAGCATACGTGCACCTGCCAAGTTCATTAAAAATTCATTGTTGAGCATGCAGTGTCTGAGGACCAAAAAAAAAAAAATATTTTCTTACACATTCTACTACTGAACAAGGTTTGAATCTTCAGTCTCTGCATCTGAACCAAAACATATGTCAGAGCCCCTGGCAGCACATTATGTGAGGGAAGTGCTCCATCTGCTGGATAAATCAGCTACTATTCTGGATAGCTGGGGGTAAGATGATTAGAGGAACACCGTCAGTGGTGTATTACTAAATGTTATCTGGATTTGTAACTGTCAATGTTTGGATGGGTCTGGGGCATGGCTTGCAGACCCAGCCAAAAACAATAATGTGGCTAGTTTATCAGGTGTGACCGTGATGCACCCATGTCTGAAACAATGTTTCCCAATTAGTTAACAGGAAATGTATTGAGTTTCAACCACCCCGTCTCTGAGATTTCTCTCAAGTTTCATACTTTCATATAACATGGTGCTATTTGCAATAGTTAAAATGAAGTGCTTACTAGCAGCATATTCTTCCACTAGATACAAGTGCTTTGTATAGAAATGGAGACAGGGTGTAGTCATTGGTAACAAAAGAAAACGAAACGGCAACTCACGCTCTGTGCAAGCTTGTTTGTGTCTGTGGCTCTTTTGTAAAATAGCAGCCTCCTTTTTAAGGTCTCTTATTCCACAGATCAGTGGTTTTCAAACTTTTTTCCTCAGGACCCAGTTGAAAAAAAAATCATTTAGGCCCGTGACCCAACAATTACATCTTTCAGCAATGCATTCCAGTCTTCTGGTGGTGGTGGCAGGGGGTGACATCAGACAGTGCCTGAAGGTCTGCGACCCAATACTGGATCTTGACCCTAAGTTTGAAAACCACTGCCATAGCTAATACAATGATGATGATACAATAGAAACCACGAGGGATAGGGATTTGTGTGCTGAGTTCTTCATGTGCATTTCAAGATGCATGAAATGTTATGGCTTAATTTTGGTTAGCCTCTTCATTTTTGAGCTCTTGAGCTTGGCACTACTTCAATTTTTCTGACTAGAATGATGCATCAAATTGTGCCTGCAGCTCTTGTATTGTCCCTGCCTTCCCCTCATGCGAACTGAGGCTATGTACACACGATCAGATTAAAGCGCAACAAGGCAATCGCGCTACAAAACTCACGTGACCTTTATTGCGGGACAACGCGTACACACGTTGCTCCCTGCAACGCAACAAAATTACACGCATTATCGCGGTTGAGCGCAATGACTTCTGGGCACCTATCCCATCGTTCCATTTTCCCTGAATCGGCGCTATGAATCATGGGATGAAGGAAAGGAACGCAAAGCACCATGGGTAAACTCTCAGTTTCCCATGGTGCTTTGTGTTCCCCTAGCGTCTTCCTCGTTGCCAATAGCAACTCGCGCCTATTTTCAACATTGCAGTGACGCAACGCACCACTTGCAATCAATCGCTACAGCGACAGTATGGATCCTGCTATGATCTCCATTGTCGCCTTCAACATTCTGAATACATCTCGGCTTGTTGCTCAGTACGCAATGAGCTCCGAGTCAGATGAGGACACCGAGGAGCAGGGGCTGATCGATGCCATGCAGAGCAACAGCACCGCGTTGCTCAGCTCCTTCACCGATCATCTGCACACGGTGCAACGCCGTTTCTGGTCGCGAGAGACGAGCACCGAGTGGTGGGATCGCATTGTTATGCAGCTGTGGGATGACGAGCAGTGGGTACAGAACTTTCGAATGCGGAAAGCAACCTTTCTGGAACTGTGCTCAGAGTTGGCCCCTGCCCTGCGACGGAAAGACACCAACATGAGGTCAGCCCTAACCGTGGAGAAGCGTGTTGCGATTGCTGTATGGAAGATGGCGACTCCCGACTGCTATCGGTCCGTTGCAAACCAGTTTGGAGTCGGGAGGACCACCGTCGGATTAGCCCTCTCACAAGTGTGCCAAGCCATCAATCGCATCCTGCTACGGAGGACAGTGACATTGGGCAATGTTCGAGAGATTGTGGACGGCTTTGCTGCCATGGGATTCCCTAACTGCGGGGGAGCCATAGACGGCACACACATCCCTATTTTGGCTCCAGACCATCTCGCGACGGAGTACATAAACAGGAAGGGCTACTTCTCCATGGTGCTGCAAGCACTCGTGGATCACAAGGGTCGTTTCACGGACATCAATGCTGGGTGGTCGGGAAAGGTGCATGATGCCCGCATTTTCAGGAACACTGGTCTGTACCGGAAGCTGCAAGGGGGCACCTTTTTCCCTGATCAAAAAATAACAGTGGGGGAGGTGGAGATGCCCATAGTCATCCTCGGAGACCCAGCATACCCACTGATGCCATGGCTCATGAAACCCTACACTGGGAACCTTGATCGCAGCAAGGAGCGGTTCAATTACCGATTGAGCCGCTGCAGAATGACTGTGGAGTGTGCCTTCGGCCGTTTAAAAGGGCGCTGGCGCTGTTTGTATGGGAGGCTGGACTTGGCGGAGGACCAGATCCCTGCCGTGATTGCGTCATGTTGTGTCCTCCATAACATTTGTGAAAGTAGGGGAGAAAAGTTTTCCCCTACGTGGGCTACGGAGGCACAGCGCCTCGAGGAAGCATTCGAGCAGCCAGCCACTAGGAGTATTAGGGTGGCACAAGGAGAAGCTGCTCGCATAAGGGAGGCACTCAGGGAGCATTTCAATGATGCCCTTCCCTAGTTCAGTTCCATGACGCATGAGGTGCACCTTAGGATCATTTCAATAATGTATATAAATAAATGCATTCTTCAAAGTATTTGTTACTGTTTTTATTGAAACCTGAAAGATGGGGGTGGGGTTACAGGTTGGTGTAGCTCCGGGTCTCGTAAAAGTAGCTTGGGGGGGGGGGCTGGATGTTGTCCTGTACCGGGGTGGAGGGTGGCCTTCAAAGAAATGCTTTGAGGGACTGCGGTGTGTGGGAGGCATACACGGCTGAACTGTCTGGAGTGGAGCCCGGACATTTATCGCCTGGGACTGCAAAGCTATCATGTTCTTTAGCAGTTCTGTTTGCTCCTTCATGACGCTTATCAGTTCGTCCCTGTGTTTCTGCCTCCTCTGCTGGGATTCCTCTCTCCAGGCTCTATTCTCCCTTGCGGATTCTTGTGTTGCTTTCAGCAGGTCGTTAAACATATCCTCCCTGTTTCTTCGAGAACGCCGCCTAATGTTTCTCATTCGGTCAGCTGGGGTAGACACCGGCCTTGTGAAGCTCAATTCTAATACAAAAATAACAATATAGACATTGTTAACACATAGCATAGATAGCCAATGTAACCTTCCAGTAGCACATTCCACTGGAAGGTACAGGGCGGTCAACACACTACGCTGCGCTGAAGCAGACAAGGTACATTCTAATAGACGGCTTACCGGGGGCTAAGAATCGGAAGAGGGCACACAGATGGAACCCAATATCCCTCTCCTCAGAGTGCCCCTTCCATCTAGAATACATCTCCTACATGCCGCCGGTAGCAGGCCGGGACCGTATGCTGCTGCACTGTGTGCTGCCATGGTTCCCAGGGCTGTGCTTTGCAGCTGGAGAGGTAGAGTGTCCGTCTTTGGGAGCGCAGACACAAACGCTCTCCCATCTAACCTGAGTATTAGGCTCTGGAGGTACATCGAGGAAACCTTTTCTGACCTAAATGCAGATGATTATTTTACAATCACTGCTTGTATTGATGCCCTGCTAATGAATGCAGAGTAAATAGCGTGCACAGCGGGGACCCGCAAGCACCCCCACCCCAGACAATGATATTTTAGCAGGAGCAGAGCTGAATGAAGGAGAAACTTACCTGAACCCCCCTCTGCCGCCTCAGAGAACAAGCTGCAGTTCAAGCCTTGGGTGGACGTCTCAGCGGGGCTGCTGAAGAGCTCCTGGCTACACGCGGTTGCGCTTTCCTCCGTGTCATCCTCCATCTCCTCCTCCTCCTCCTCCTCAACAACGTCCTCATCCTGCTCGGCTCTGGCAATCACCGGACGAGGAGGGGCTGAAGTGTCCACGGGACTTTTGGCAGTGGTTGTGGGGTCCCCGCTGAGGATGGCTTCTATTTCCTTATAGTACCTGCATGTTGCAGGCGCTGATCCGGAACGGCGGTTTCCCTCCTTCGCTCGGTGATAGGTAATTCTGAGCTCCTTCACCTTTGATCTGCACTGCACTGTGTCTCTATCATGCCCTCTCTCTGACATGGCCCGAGAAATTATGCCAAATGTGTCATAATTCCTCCTGCTGCCGCGTAGCTGCGCCTGCACGGCGGACTCTCCCCAGATGCTGATCAGGTCCAGCATCTCTGCCGTGCTCCAAAGGGGTGCGCGTCTTCCACGGCGGGCCGCCATTGCTACTGATGATCAGAGCACAAACACACTCCACGAGGAAGAGAGCAGGAAGTGAAAGAGACTTGAAATTTGAAAATCCCGGGAATAAGTTCGGGGCAGGGCGGGGACAGTTTCGTCACGGCCACAGAGCGGGTGGGGGGAAGACCAGAGAGGACGACTTGGGAATGCTGGGACAGTTCCGGACTCCAGTCAATGCGCGGTAAGCGTACACACGAGCTCAAACGCGCAATATATGATCCGCAACAGCTGTTACCACTCTCGTCGGAGTGGTTGTTGGATTGCGCGACAACAAGGCACTTAACGCGCAAGAGCCCTGTTGCACGTGTGTACGCCGTTGTTGCTATCGCGCGGTAATGAGCTTTAATGCGCGATAATCTGATCGTGTGTACAAGGCCTCAGTTAGTCACACAAACTTTCCTGATTAGCAAACTGAGCTTATTTCACTATGGTATCTCACTACCTCAATAATCTATTGTTAAAAACAGTTTCCTGTTCCTTTACAAGAAACAGTAAGCATTATAAAGTGACCTAAGAAAGCTATCTCTGCCCTTACATTTTGTTATAAACTAATGCAATTACATCATCAGGCTGTGACATTTGCAATACTTCTTTTAGGCACTAAAGCATGGTAAATGCAGCTTTGTTTTATTAAAAGCAATACAGGGAAATGCCAATCCTTTAGCTACACTGTTTTCCTCTGATTTATAACTTTTAACACAGTCTGATTGCTATATTGTTTAGCCCTATTACTTTCCTAATTAAGGATAATTGATATCAAAAGCTACTAAGATGGGCGGGTAGAAAAGATTCTATGAACCTATATCTAAAGATAAGTGAAACTCTGCAGTTTTGCACACCTTTACCCTACTTTTAGTTGTAAGCTGACATCTCCTTTGTTTCATTTTAAGATTTAACTGGAGCACCACTAAGAAAATCTCAGACAAACCTGCTGAGTTCAATAAGATTTGGGATCAGCATGGAATTTAAGTTTCTAGAGCACAGTTGCCATCTGTGAACCAGAAAGATAGAAGAATGACCTGGCTGTGGCCAATTTTGTAAGGGAATTTTTTAGGCCTAATTGGGGTGGAGCAATTGGATGATTTAATTTACCTGCTCTGGCTGGTAGTGATTCACTTGTAAAAATAACAAGTATCATTGTGGGGTTTAGGGAGAGCCAGAGCTACCTGTTTTTTTGTGTGGGAGGAAGACCCATATCAAGTATATTTAGACTCAAATCCACTGAGAGTCTAAATGCCTTTTAGGATCTGGGTTGGACAGGAACTTATTTGTGGCATAACATTCTGAAAGAATTTTAAATGCCTATTCTGTCTCTATGATCTATTTTTGACATGAAATTAACATTTCACTGCAGAACAGCTGTAACACTCACATTGTCTAATTTACCTACCACTATTTCTGCTTCTAACAATATGTTGGAAATCCTTCTCCTTTATGTCCTTACTAGCAAAGCTACCTCCTTCTCATGGCTTGAGCTCCCATCCCCTATTGTTTATTCAAAGGGCTGGCCTTGTGGCCTCCAACATGTCTCTTTAAAAGAGCCAGGTCTACAACAGGATTTAGATGCTTTAAGATTTAGCTGCTAGTGCAATCCACAAAATCTCTGCTCAGCTGCCATCTAGCCCGTAGGCACCTAAACTCATTCAGTGCCTACATTTTCTCTGTAAAAGTCCCCTCTACACTTAAAATTTTTGCCTCTGGGCATTTGCACTGATGTCTCAGGCAAGCAACCAGGTACCTACCTTATGCCTAAGGGCAGTTGTATACTGACATGGGGAAATTCACCACCATCAGTTCAAACTCCCCAGTTCGACTGACATCTGTGACACTCAGTTGATCAAGAAGTCGATAGAGTAACTCCAGCCTCTCAAGTGGAGTAGCGCTAAGTCAAAGAGAGGGCATTTCCCTTCAACTCAGAGCAGTGGACACACCACAGGAAGTAGCTGTTAGGCAGTTGAAATGGGGATATGAAAGTTAGTTTAAGTAACTTGTGTATCTCCCTTTGACTGCCACTGAAAATGACAGTATGTGTAACCCATCAAATCAGGCTGAGAGAGACTTCCCCTGCCTCTTTCACTGGCAGGGCCCAATACAGTAGGCCTCCACTAAGCATGCCTACCTGCACTCAAAGGAGTATAATCTTTAGCCCAGTGGTTAGGGTACCCACCCTTGATACAGGAATGATAGGTTCAAGTCTTTGCCTGATTCAGCACAGGAACTTAACTCTGCATCTCCCACATCACAGGTGAGGGCCATAACAACCAGAGTATTGTGGGGAAGGCCTTTGTTAATCTCTCCTATTGGAGCTGTTCCATTTTTGTATAAATAGCTATTTATTAGGCCAAGGAGAGAGACTAACACTATAGCCGATGGGTTAGGCCTCTCCCTTAAGATGTGGGGGACCCAGCCAAAGTCCCTACCATGAAGCAGGGATCTGAACTTGATTCTCACCACACTGTTTATTTCAAAACAAGTAAATAACTTTGGAGGGTATTGGGTTCATTCTCGTGCAGCACACGAACTTTTCTGAAACCTCAAAAAGTACTGTGAGATGGAAAAACTATTTCCCACACCGCTCTAATTAGAACTGCCTCAAGGAAGACTGAATTCTGCTGGCTGTTGAGGAATAAGTAGTTATTTAAATTTGTTTGGGATTTTTTTTTATTGCTTTTTATAGCTTATGACCAGAAAACTAGACTTTGGAGAGGTTTCCTCTTTTTTATTTTTATATTTTAATAAATCAAAATAAAATAATATAGGACTACATCTTGAGATACTTAAATGAAAAGTGAATTTGAATTTTGCTTGCCTCAGAAGTGAGTAAGGACAGCAAGATTTGATTTAAATCATCTAAAATTCCAATAGGGCTTTTAAAAGATTTTCTGTATGTTAAACATAATTAAGAGATCTTACTACCTAAGATGAATATCATTGTTATGGTTTGTGTACATCAGCCATAGTAAATGAGTTTTCTGGAGGTATGCACAAAACTGATTGAAAAAGTCACAGTTAAACATTTATGGGATGTTTCTGAGAAAGAAGAAAAGCAGGCATTTGTTGATAATATAAGACTAGAATGATTCTAGACTTAATTCAGTTGCCCCGGGCAGGAGGCAAAGATGACTTCTCTCTTGTCCTTGTATGCCCTACACAATACTAGATAAGCAACCCCTGTGCTTGAGAAGGCAGAGATTGTTCCCTTCCACTCCTGACAGTGACACAAAAACCTGAAAGGGACAGAAAGGAGAAGCCTCATTATTTAGTAACAGCCAGCCTAGCTGGGCCATATTTACAGGAATCAGCCTATGATTTGCACAGTGCATCCTATGTCCACACTGGCAAGTTAGTTTGAATTAAGCTTCCTTAATTTGAACTAACTAAAGCCATGGCTACACTAGGCTTTAATTAGTTTGAATTAAGGGCTTCCTTAATTCGAACTAATAACTTCAAATAGGGTATTAGAAGTAAGGGTTAATTCGAACTAGTTAGTTCGAATGAACCAATGTGGCCATGTTAGTTCAAACTAATTGCTTAGTTCGAACTAACCGGCCCATTGAAATCAATGGAGATCGCTAATTCGAACTAATTTTTTCTAGTTTGAATTAAGTTAATTCGAACTAACTAAAATGACTTCGAACTAACTAATTCGAACTCATTTTAGTAAGTGTAGACATAGCCCTAGTGCCCCGTGTAGACTTCTCCTGCATACTAAGGAAATGGGAGTGATTGTGCATTCTGGGGATCCACCTCTCCTTGGACATGCTGGTTCTGCATTCCCTGCAGGCTTGTAACCATCTGTCAAAATCTGGGTCACATAGGTCCAAACCCAAAGCCTAAGCTTTGTGTAAGCCTAAACTTTTCAGAAATCCAGGGAACCCTGATATTTAATATGTTGCTGCTCCCAGTCCTACTTCCCAACTTCTACAGCCAGCTGGAGAAAAATTTTGAAGCTCACTGACATGCTGAAGAAATGGACCTGATTGAGGAATGATGGTCAACAGCTGCCGAAGTGGAGCGGGGAGGGCACATTAAAGTATTCACTGATGGATCCCACATTCCCCAATAGTGCTACTAGCAAGTAAAAAATATATCAAAACCTACTGATCGTGCCCAAATTGCATTTTGTAGATTAAAACATATCAGCTGTTTCTTAATGTTTTATTTCCAGTCTCCTTTGGGTCATAATTTGGCCTAAGGACTACATCTGTGATGGATTCCTTATAACAGAACCTTGCCATTTGGACTACAGTTGTCAGTGAAATATTCCAGCATGCTAGCGCAGGCTCATAGATTTTAAAAAACATTTTATCACTCAGAAATTAATGTAACAAAATGATTATAATGTAAAAATCTAGTCTACACTGAAATCCAGTTTCTGCGGGAAACATTTCCTGCGGGAAACATTTTCTGCATAGTTATACATACTGCATATGCAATTTTCTGGAATTAAATCACTGACTCTCCCTTATGGGATTTAATAAATATTGGCTGGATTTGAATTTAATTATAAGGATGACACTGAAATTATGCTTATAATATACTTTCTTGAATATGGGTTGTTTAACATTGCAATGTTAAATGTTAATATTATTTGTTAAGTATCAATATGCTTGAGTTTCACAAGACACAAATATATTATTACAAATGGGGGAGAAGGGAATATACAGGTTCCAATGTGAGTTAAGCACCTAACTACATAATGTACAAAGATAGACTAGGGAGTACCTATGGACTGATGTTTGCCTAAGAAGACTTTTGCAGCATTTTAATTTTTCAACTTGCTTGTTAGATGTAAATAAATGAGAGGAAAACATTAACCTCTCCTAAGATCTTATACAGCCAGTGAACATGAAATGAACTCATGGCAGGGCAGTTATTTTTTTACAATGAAGTATAACTAGCTACCTAGCACAGTAATATATGACATTCAGTCAGATATGTGTGCATATTAGAGAGACAAGTTGGATGAGGTAATATCATTTATTCAACCAACTTCTACTGATGCAAGAGACAAGTTTTCCAGTTATACAAAGCTCTTCTTCAGGTTTGAATGGCATACATGATTTTAATCTACAGGGGGAAATTCTTGATTAGTACTGCAACACCAGTGGGACATAAGAGCAAATACCAGCTGAGTTCATATGTAATGCCAACTAGTCAGAAAACACGACAGGACTTGTTTCTGTTTCCCCCTGGACTCATGCATCTAATTGTTATAATAATTTTGGTTCTGAGGGCTTCATCCTGAACTCACTTCCATTGCTCTAAATGAGGAGTAACTGCATGAAATTAGTAGAATTACTTGTGTGTAAAGATACATTTTTTAGCTTCACCACAAAGGTAGTGAGTGTTGTCCAAAAGTTCAGAATTGGTTTTTGGTTTTCACTGTAGGATCAATTTGTTCTGTATTTGGTAATTTGACATGTAAAGTTTGCGATCAACTTGTAGGTTAACTCCCAAAGAAATGTGCTTAGAGTCAGGTTCTTTAGCAAAAGGAGTACAGTGACCTCTGAAATATGGCTGAATACCAGAGCCAGTGGAAAGAGAAAATTTCTCTGGGAGGTCTAAGCATTTGAGATGTGCTGGTAGCCTGACTTCCAAGGAAATGATTACACACACACAGAGCCTATCTTAAAGCTTTACAAGAAGTGGGCAGAAGCTTCACTTTCAGAGAGAGAAATTACATGTGATTGCTTTTCTTTAGAGGGCCAAATTTCACAGGACCCTAAAAAAGAGGAAAACATCAAGAATTAATACATTAACACAGAGGTTCTCAACCTTTTGTGGATCATGACACTGTCACACTTGGCGGCATGCATGACCCTACAGGACACACCAGCACCCTTACCGCTGAATCCAGCATCCCTACTGGTAAGCTGCTTCGTCAGTGCAGCTCCGATAGGCAGCTGCCAGCTCTCCACAACTCATTTATCATTGGCAACACAGTGATGTGTCACAACACAGAAATTGAGAACCGCTGCATTAGCAGGCCAGCTCCTCATGAGTGATATCAGACAATATTTTTCTAAGGAAGAATAATATACCTTTAATAAAAAAATTCCAAAGAGCAGGGGAGATGTCTTTCATTGCTTTGATAATTCAACTGTCTCTTGTGCCCCATTCCCATTGAGACCACCATGGTAATTTCCTTCAATATCTTTAAAACCTCTATTGAATTATGATCAAGTATCTTTGGAAACCTTTTTATTCACTGCAAAGGCTATACATTATTGTGGGTCTAGACAATCAAAGGCCTACATTGAATAAAATGGTAGTCAGGAGTGACCATTTGGGACAATACGTATGAATTGGATTTCTTGGGAAATATCTAAGTGGAAGGGAAAACATATTCCCAAGCCACAGTTCTACAAAAATAATGAGCCTTTTGAAGCCTTTGTTCACTGACCACATGTTACATGAGCCAAGATCAAAGACCACGCTGTATGAAGGAAAGACTCAGCTATTCTTGGTTGTGCAAGTTCTAGCTAAAGCTGTTACAAACTTGCACCCACAGGAAAACCTTTGGTATAGTTTGATGAACTGACTTCTACCGGAGCCCTTGTTGGAATCAAGGGGTGATGTCTGGTAAGCTCATTAGTATGTGACGTGGTTACTGTTTTTTAATACATTATCTCTGTAATGCTTCCATCTTGCTTGATTGCAAAATGTACTTGCTTATGTAACCTATGCCTGCTCATGGCACTCTGTCCCCCTCTAGTAGTGACTAGACCAGCTGGGGATTGATAAGCTTGCTGCAGCATTGGCTGAGAGAAATGTGTCTTTTAACATAGGCAGTAAAGGCTCATGCATTAAGCTTAAGAAATCACAAATTTGATCCCTGTTGCCTATGTCCCACAAAGGAGCACCAGTGTTGTAAGTGGTGGCTCATACCAGAAATTCAACTTGGAAATCTTTGAAGCTCCAGACATGTTTCCCTGCCCAGGGGGATTATGTAACGCTATTGTTATTAGAAGCTGTGCTCCTCCCCACAGTACAGTCATGTCTCTTCTGCTTGACTGTATCATGTAATATGCTGGCATATTACATATGTAATATGCCCATGTGTAATAATTTCCTGTTATCTGTTGAATCTTGTAGTACTTATCAAGTGACTCTATGGACTTCTGTTTCATCTGCCTCTGCTTTGCAGATCTTTTTTTTAATTGGGCTAAAACTTGAAGTGTGGGGATTCATTTGGAAATCAGTAAAAGGGGGTAAGGTCCCAATTTCTCAGTTAAGGCATGATCTAAATACCACGGAAGTTCTTCCATTGTGCAATCAGCCACCTTCCCCTTTTTTTGAGACTGGGACTAGAGGTAGCTCTGACTTTACCTGCTGTTACATGAAGCAGCTGTACATTTATAATTAATATACAATTTTGTTCAAGTCTGAAACTGTAACACAAGTTCTGACCTTTTAATTATCTAAAGATACATTCAAGGATAGAACCTTCTGAACCAGAGTGATACATTATCCCAAAAACCTTCCTAGCCCTTCCAGTATAAAATTTGTTTTCCTCCATCAGTCATGTTTTTCCTAGAGTATATACCAATTTTTACTCTGAACTCTCCCAGTTTCTCATCTGTCCTTAATGTGAAGTTCTCTTCTCATACAGAGGCAAATTCCTTCATCTCTGGCAGACTCTGGAGCTGTAAATTTCTCATCTTTGGCAGACTATTAGGCAGGAGGTAAATCTTTCCTCTTCTCAGAGACTTGTTTTGGGGAAGGAATTCACCCCCCTTCTGGTAGGTTCTGGGGTAAGTAAAATTCCTCTGTCTCTAACAGTCTTGGGGTAATAAATCCCTCCATTGCTGGTACAGAGTAGACAGTAAATCCATCGGTAGCTCACAGATTCTGGGACTGTACTTCGCTCAGAAGTTTCCAGTTGAATTAGGCATTGCCTTCAATTTCTCATATTCACAGAACTAGTTTCTCCTGCATTTGATGGATCACTGCCCCACCTATTGCAGTTAGTACATCTAAACAGTTTTAGGACAAGTGTTCCTTTCAGCTGCTCTGTCCCCCAGGACAAAGGGAACCAATTTTATTATGTGTTCTATTGTTCTCTGTCTAGATGACAAAGAAAGAAACTTGATGTTCTAAAATTGTATCAAAGTTCCATCTCTCATAAAGGAGCAGACACCTTAATTAGGCTTTTGATTTTGCAAAAGTGTTTTCTGCTCTTTCAAACAGTCTGACTCCATAAAAATCTGCCATTTAACGGGCTAGGCTTTGCCTTTATGTCAAGAGATAGACAAATCTCAATAAATTCCATACTGAACTGAATAGGTGTTTAAAAAAATCTAAAAAAACCCCTAAAACTGGACTGAAAATCTTGTGAGAACAGATTTTCCTCACAGTATTCCTGCACTTACCTTCCTGGTTCCAGTCAGAACATGGAAATGAAAACAAATTGTCTTACGATTTCAGAATCTCAGAAAAAAATCAGTTAATTTGTTTGTAGAATCTGGAAAAGATTTGGAGGAAATTTTATTTTCTCCTCTGGTCATGTAACCACTGCTTTTCATCCCTCGTTACAGATGATTTTCCAAAGCCAAAATGCCCAGTTCTTTCAATAGAAAATAATCACACTCCCCAGAATTTCTACACAAATTTTTCCACAGAGGGAATTAACTCAGGAATATTAACACACAACAGATAAATGCCAGGGAGGAAGAGAAGTTAAGTACTAATGTTGAAATAAGAACAATTGGATATGAATAAATTTAGGTTTGAAATTAGATGAAGGTTTCTAACCACCAAAAGGATAAATTCTAGAACAGCCTTCCAAGGGAAGCACTGGGAACAAAAAAAGTAACTTGTTTTAAGACCGAACTTAATCATTTTATGAAAAGAATAGTATGATGAGAATTACTACAGTGGCATGTAGCTGATGTGTGACTGCTAGTAGCAAATATTTACAACAGCAAGTGATGAGACATGAAATGGGTAAGGTACTTTCCCCAGATCTCTCTTAGTGGGTCTTACCCACATGCTCAGGGTTCAACTGATTGCCATATATGAGGTCAAGTAGGAATTTTCTCCAGATCAGACTGGCAGAAGCACTTGGGGTTTTTTGCCTTCCTCTGAAGCACAGGACATGGTTCACTTGCAGGTTTAAACTAATGTAAATGGTGGATTCTCTGTAACTTGTCATCTTTACATTATTTGAGGAATTCAGTAACTCAGTCAGAGTTTATGGGTTTATTACAGGAGTGGAGGGAGGGCAAAGGTTCTATGGCCTTCAATGTGCAGGAAGTCAGACTAGACAATCATTATGGTCTGAAAGTCTACAATTATGAATCAATCTATGCTGAATAACGGAAGCCTGAATTTCAGTTTTTCAACTTGTGCCCTTCCAGAATATAGTTACAGTGTGAAGCTGGCAACTTTACACACTTGATTTCCATTACATATATAAAACACCTCACAATGAAATGGTACCCCTTGAGAATCTCCTCCTTTCTAACCCATCAACGTGAACACAGCTGAGTGTATTTTTGAGTAATATTAATATCCAGCTAACATCCGATCAAGCTAGAAAGGTATATTCTTACAGTTTACTCTATCCTGTTCCTTTTTCTACTGAAAGATGACAGTCAGATCAAATGATCTGTCTCTGTTTGGCATGAACCTAATTTAACACAAAGTTGAATGTTAAGCAAATGAAATGAATTGTTAAATAGATACATAAAGACTAAAGATAGCAAGAAATCCATTGCATGGTTAGTCCTTGTCCTAGTATGTAATAGTATCATATTGGACATAAAATGCTTATTTGTTCCTCTGAGCACAGGAAATATTTTATTTTTTTGTTTATATATATGTCCAGTATTTCCTTCTGTCACTGTGTTCTTGTGCAGCTGTTAGATTGGGGACTGTTTCAGAAAACTACACTACAGGGTGAAACCGATTGTTGTCAGATTATATAAACCATCTGGAGTAGCAAACTGCTTTTTATGTCCTACAATCTCTAGGATCTGATTTGTACAATGCATATAAAATTGAGAT
The DNA here is from genome assembly GCA_007922175.1 of Pelusios castaneus. Classification (NCBI taxonomy): domain Eukaryota; kingdom Metazoa; phylum Chordata; order Testudines; family Pelomedusidae; genus Pelusios; species Pelusios castaneus. The sequence goes on from ML685898.1 coordinate 2,860,760, forward strand.
AGTCATACAAAAAAAGATGGGAAGTTTCAGAATTGCATACGGCTCTGATCTTATTTTAAAAATGTGGAGATTGCTTGATACCTATAGACAGATGTAAATGTGTACCTTTGGTTATTGTTCTTCTTTTATTGTAAGCTGGATGGATGTCTTGACGAGGCATCTATTGAATGCTAAACTGAAACCCAAATTTACGTTTAGAAGAAATTTACTGAAATCATAGTCTTGAGTATAAAAAGAAACATGGCTGCAAATTGGGATTGCTCTAAAGCATACAAGAAATGGTGAAGGCAGGTGGAGCTATGTGCTAAACTTGAAGAGATACTCTTTGATGTGAAAAGGGATGATATAATGGAAACATCCCACATGTAAAAATCAGAAAGATCTGCCAGCTTGCCTTTTCCTTTTCAGAGAGATATCCTGAGCCAGAACCAAGTGTAAATTTGCAATTGAAAATTCTGAAATTGGGAGGAACTGACAGCTTGGCAAGTTCATCCATCCACAGCACCTTGGAGTAGGACTGGACAGAAAACAAAAATTTATTTTGCAAAATGTTTAGGGGTTTTGTCGTTGGTTTTATTTTGCACCAGGACAGAAACGAAGCCTTTCCAAAATTTTCATTACAAAAGGGAAAGAGACAGGGGCCCGACCCAGAAGAACTAGTAGTGGCTGAGGCACTCATATAGGATGTGTAGACCCAAGGTAAAGGCTCTGCTCTGAATTAGGCAGAAGGGTACTTGAACATGTGTCTCCACAAGAATTTTTTTTTATTTTGACAAGTTATGTTCTGGGAAAAAAAACCACACTCAATAGTTGAAAAATTTCTGATCACCTCTAACTGGTAACAGCAGTTTTAAAAATAGGAATGGTGGGACAGATCCTCTTCCTTGAAGAAGCCCACGAAAGAAGGAGGTCAAACAGGAAGGAAAATCCATCCAGTTTGCCTTATAGTTTCCTATACCCATTCACCAGCTCTGGCTTCGCTGAGGTTTCCTAAATCTGTGGATCTGTGACTCCCCCAAGAAGGGCACTCTCATTTCTTGCAGGTGCTATGATGACATTCTATAGATCACCTTATAAATGCAGAGTCGCCTTCATAACAGTTCATGCAGCCTTGATTCACTACATGAACTCCAGCTCAGATATCTATTTTGGTATCTGTGTGTTCAGCAAAGAACAGTGCTGGAGAAAGTAACCAGTCCCCAACTTCATGACCTCCTGCATCCAGCCCCATCAGTAGTCCAGGTACAAAGACAATTATGGATTAAACTAGAGCTCATGAAAGTTAAGTCAACTTTGTTAAGTTGACTTAATAAGGTCGACTTTTTCTAGTGTAGACATAGCCTAAATTGACCTTATTAAGTCAACTTAATGCTTTAAATCGACTTAATAAGGTCGACTTAATACGGTCGACTTAGGCGCTAATCCCCGTCCGCGCTTAAGGAGTCGACTTAAGGCTTACATCGACCTAAAACTAGGTGTTAAGTCGACTTAAGCTTTTCTTACGTCATCTTAAGGAAGTGCATAAGTCGACTTAATAAAAGCCCAGTGTGGACGTGGTTTTGTTTAGGTCAACTTAAGCCTCATTAAGTCAACCTAACCTGCAAGTGTAGACATACCCTAGGAATTTTGTCATCGACTTCAGTGGGGCTAGATTTTCGCTCTGTCATTTCTTGCTAACTCAGTTACACATTCTTTTTATTAAAATGCGAACAAACCAAAACAATATCTCAAATCTAATATATAGATGCCTACACATAGGCTTTGTATAGAATGTAGAAAAATGGACTCTAATAAGCAACTGTACTTCACCCTAACCGACCAAGTACTGCCATCCCTCCATAATATTAACATGCACATATACCTGTAATGTATCCTAAATTTTCAGGGACATTTGTGATTTCATTAGGGAAAAAAATTCATGTACATTTTAAATATATGATTTTTCTATATTAAAGACTGGAAAAGAAAAATGGTCATATTTTAAAATAGTAGTTTGTTTCATTTTTTTAAAATCCTCTCTTAGTTGGAAGCCTTTTGAATTCTTGCTTGGTGTTTGGTTTTGGTTTTGGTTTGGTTTTTTTAAAAATATTTTCCACAATTTCCATGTCACAGACCATGAATAAGGTACAGTACCTCAAGACCTGTGGTTTTCAACCAGGAGCAGCAGAATTTTAAAGGCCATGCCAATATTATTAAAACAATCAGATTTAAGTGAAAATTAGACCATAATAATTTCATTTATCAACAGTTACAACATAATATAGATCTAAATAAAAAAAATAATTTAATAAAATATTTTAATTACATTAATTATAATTAATTCAAAATACAAGGACCAAAAATTTCTAAATTTTCTATGTTAAAAGCATTATACCTGGACTTTGGAAAATGAGGAGCTTCCCCATTAGTATCTCTTTATTGATCTTTAACTATATTTAACCTCTGTGCTTAATAAAAATCATAGTGCAGAAATGACAAAAGCCAGAAATTCAAAACTGCAGCTTTCAGTCCATCTTTGAGCATGGATCCTGAGGTACTCACTGCTGCATGACACCACTGAAGCAAATGGATTATGCACCTAAATTATTTTAGTTAGGATAAAATATAAGAGGTTTTAGTCCCTATGTTTCAGGTCATAAAACTATCACCAGCTGATAGGAATTTCTATCTAAAGCAATATACTAAGTAGTTAGAACATTGCCAGAAGGAGGACAGTTATGTCTTGCTCTGAATGAGCTGTGGCCACAACTGGTAACATCAACTCAGAAGAGGTGGACCATTGATTTATCCAGGGCTGGATTAACAGCCCTGGGGGCCCCAGGCTTCCCCCACCCAGAATCTCCTGCACCTGGGGCCCCACCCTACCCACTGCTGGGCCCCCACTCCTCAGCATGGCAGCCTGTGGGTGTGTCATTGCTGAGGGGTGGATTCCAGGGGCCAGAGGTCACCCCCATCCTGGCCCCGCTCCAGCCAGTCTGCCCCTGGGGGCAGGGACAGCTGCCATGCAGCGTGGCCCCCGGTGCGACCCCCAGGCCCTGGAAGGCCATGCTGGAGTGGAGGCTGCACCTCATACCAGCCAGCCCTGCCCCCTTCCCCTCCCAGGTGGAGCAAACAGGAGCTGGCCTGCCCCACCCCACCCAGCCTCTGGGGCAGATCAGCTGGCCCAGGGCCGGGGCCCAGCCTCTCACCCCAGAGCTCCCTTCCTCCCCTTCTTCTCTAGGGAGTCCTCCCTAGCATTTCCTTTCTTTTCTCTCTTCCTTGTTTCTTTCTCTTGCACCCCCACAGTACTATTTTCTTGAACACTGACCATCCAGACAGAGTTTCTACTGCCATCACCACTGAATGATAATGCCTTACTCTGGCGATTTTTGTCACTGCTGCAGCTCCAATGTGTTACCTGAAATGCTCCAAATGCCAGTCTTACCTATTCACTTCTTTTACCAAAGCTGTGGAAGAGAGAATTTTTGTTCACATGACACCCACCCAGACAGCTGTTGAGAAAGAAAGTATAGAAATGGAACTTCAAATTGATGCCTCCAAAGGAACTGTTTGGTCCCCTGAATTGCAAGCATGTCTGAGAGTCTGCAGAATACCTGGCTATCATACCCAAGTTTTCTTTTATTTAAATTTATCAGTTTCCCACTTGGTGTCCTCATTTGCATTGTCTTTTGGTGTTAACTAGTTGCTTGACATGTTTTGTGTAATTGAACTAAGCATATTTCTGTTGATAAGAAGACAAAACCCTAAAGGCCCAAAACTCGGTAGCCTCAAAATACTTGCAAAACTTCCTTGTTGCCAAATGCTGCCCCTGGCACAAGAAATCCATTTTGTGCTCCATTAGGCTCCATTGTCTTTATTTTGCTTTGTTGTGTAGCATTTGCCAGCATCTTATTCCTTAGCCTCCTTCTTTACATGCACTTCTCTAGAGCTTATCACCAAAAGTGCAGCTCATCAGAAAAACCTGTCAATGCAAGAATTTAAATCAGCAAAATTAAACAGTAATTCCAGCTTGGGGCAATGTATTCTATGTATGGAAGAGTTTGTTCCTACATATGTGAATCCTTGTGGCCAATTATCAAGTCCACGCCCTTGGCTTATTTTTGAAATGACTTTTTAACATAGTGGCTGGGGTGGAGACCTGTAACATTTCCAGAATTAATTCCGCTGTTGGAGTTTTGCTCTAATGTACACTTCCACGTGTAGATCTCCTAAACAATGTCAAAGGATAGTCTTTCATGGTAATTTAGATGGGAAACACATACCCATGGTCCTGTTTATATTTAAAACATGATTAAAACAGTGTGGCTCAGACAACACATTTTTAAAACTGTTTTTTGGAAGTTTAAAATAGATTTTCAATTTCAATTGCTTTGTTCTTGGCTTACCTAATACTGGTGTGGATCACAGCTGAGAAAGCCAATGTCAGGTCAGACTGACAAAAACTGAGCAGACAATCCCACACTGCTGATTTATTCTATAATCAGATTTAACCAAACCAACAAGAAATGTGTGCTCCTGGCTCGCTATATTAGTTTAACATGAAAACACAGCTAGTCTCCTTAGACCCTCCAGTCCATATTACCACCCAGACAAACTGGACTTTATGATGAAAGATAATTAAAATGAAATTCACCACACATTAGGTTCTTCTAGTTGCAAAAGACTGGTCCCAAATCAAAATATACTTTAGATCTCATCAAACATAAGGCTGTACCATTGTAGTTTAGAAATTAACTGCAAGTTTATTAACTAAGAAAAAAGCAATGAGAGTTAAATGATTTAAGCAGATTAAATACATTACAGAATTATATGTAAGCATATAGTCCAAAATAACAGCAGGGATGTTAAATCTGCTAGTTTTCTATAAGTCTCTCTGGGTTGCCCAAATACTTTTAGGGACCTCAATCCTTTTGTTCAAAATTTTGCCTTGTTAGAATTCACAGTCCAGAGATGGGATAAGAAAAGAGGTCTTTGTTCTCTCTTTTTATATCTTAACCCTTTTTTCTGGAAAAATCCTGGCTGTGTCATGAGTCGGGAAGTTTAATGATGTATGTGCTTGGCCCATCAGTCCTTCATCTGAATTGCAGATTTTAATTTATACCTTCATCTATGTGCTGTCTGAGCTCTGGTTTACACTGACAGGGGAAACAAACAAGGAGTCTTGTGGCACTTTAAAGACTAACAAATTTATTTATCTCATGAACTTGTTCCTTGTTCGTTTTGCTGAACTAGAGAAACACGGTTACCCCTTTGGAAGTGATAGTGAAGTTCAACATAATGCTGCTTACTTCAACCTTCTGCAGCCTGTGTCTCCACTGTCAGAGCATTGTTTGAATTAAATGGAGCTGTAATTTGACCTGATATCATCTCTGCGGCTATGTCTACACTTAGGGATTTAGGTCAACTTTACTAAGTCGACTTTAATAAGTCAACTAAGTCGACCTTATTAAGTCATCTTAGAGAGTCCACACAGGACTCTTAAGTCGACTTAAACTTGGCCTTACTAAGTCAACTTAGAGAGTCTATACTAGACCCTCTAAGTTGACTAGTTAGGTCCAGGGGGAGGCAAGGCTCCTTTGGAGTCTCGGCTCCCCAGGCTAGGAGGGCTTGTCCTCAGGGGAGCCAGCCCTGCATGGGGCTGGCTCTCCCGGAGGCAGGAAGCATGAGCAGTCCGGGGGAGAAAGGAGCGCGGAACTCCCTTCTGGCCCAGACTGCTCGGCTCCCTTCGGGCCAGGACTGCTCAGCTCCCGGGCAGAAGTGAGCCCCCTGCTCCATTCTCGCCGGGACCCCATGGGTCCCAGCAAAAAGGGAGCCACGGCTTCCTTCTTGCCAAGACCCGCGGTCCCAACCAGAAGGAAGCAGGTGGCTCCCCTCTGCCCAGGACCCCTTAAGCAGCAGCTTAAGTCGACTTAAGGAAATGCCAGTGTGGACACAGAGTAAATTAAGTCGACTTAAGCCTGCTTAAGTCGACTTAATTTATTAGTGTAGACACACCCTGCAAGGGGTGTAGCACTGACATCGAAATCTACCATTCAAATTTAGGTCAATGTAGCCAGAGAGTAACACTATTCTTGAATTTCCTGTCTTCCCAGTTTGCTGCACCATAGAAACATAGCTCCTCCCCTGCCTGCAGCCCTGAAAAGTTTTCACTTAATTTCTGTCTCTGCGTACAGCACTCTGCCTCTAGTTGTGCCTGCAGCAGAAAAACAGCAAGGAAAGCTTTTCCTGCTTTTTTTTAAGGGTGGGGGTGGGTGAGTGGATGATGACTGCCTCCCTAAAAGCCCCTGCACCTACTTCCCACAGTGAAATGCACCACAGGATGGCTGGTGCACCTCTCCTTGTGCTCAATGCTTCAGTGGCTTGATGTTGTTTATAGATCAGAATGAAAAAGAGCCCCCTGAACAGCCAAAATGTTTCACTTTTTCATCATGTTCCCTTGACCTCTCCTTCAGGGTCAAGTGATAAACAGTAACTGTGCATGTTTTTTTCCATATCACTGTGGGTATGTCTACACTGGAAGCTCTGTTAAGTCGACTTAACCACGGTCAACTTTAAGTTGACCTAAAGTCAACCTTGTTAAGTCGACTTAGAGAGTCCACGGCCTGCGTCCACACTGGCAGGTGCTAGGTAGATGGAGGAGTGGCCAGGAACTCTACGAGGGGGCCTGGAGGCCAATTAGGTTGACTTAAGGGCTATTTCCAGTCTACACTGGCTTAAGTTGACAATAAGTTCGACATAAGCCTTAGGTCGACCTTCAGAGATAGTGTTATTAAGTCGACTTAAGGAAGGGCTTGAGAAGGAAGTCGACTTAATAAGTGCCCAATGTGGACACAGGGTTCTTTAGGTCGACTTAACCCTTCTTAAGTTGTCCTAAGTCTCCAGTGTAGTCGTACCCCACGAGTACGTCTACATTGGAGCCTCTGTTAAGTTGACTTAACAAGGTCAACTTTAAATCGACTTAAAGTTGACTTTGTTAAGTCAACTTTTAGAAAGTCCACATTGAACACTCCTGTCGACTGCCTGCAGTGTGGATGCAGAGGTCTGTAGGTCGACTTAACCTTCCTTAAGTCAACCGAAGGCTCCAGTGTAGCTGTATCCCTAGTGACTATATTGTGGTAAACTCTGGTCTGCGATATACAAATGGACCATGGGATAAAGGGGAAGTATACGGAATGCACTCTGTGAGATGGGCAGATAGCAAAGTCACTTCCTTCTTTTTTTCAGGCATGAAATATAACAGTAATCACGGATGTCATCTGCAGAAATGTGAGATTATCTATTGTAAGGATCTGTTCATTTTCTGTGACTCTTTTAAAAGGTCATTTTAACTATCAGATCTTGTGATCAGCTGATATTTTATGGTTAACATGACAAAAAGGGACTAGAATTTCATGATTTGAAAAAGTAAATACTAAGATTTTTTTCTTTTTTTTATACAAATTGTTATCAACATTTAGAAATTACTTCTCCCTTCCTGATTAAATAACACTGGAGACCTGTAATTTTTATTGCCAATTATTACAATAAGAATGCCTCTAAAAAAGACTGCACTATCCAACTGCAATTGTAAGAAGTAAAAAACCAAAACCACAAAATAATCGGAGGTAATTTCTCCATATCTTGCTTGGGCTAAAGGAAGATCTCTCTTCTGTCCGAAAGCAACTGCTGTTTCCCTTGTGTTCTCAGACATACCAGTGCTCATCTTCAGTTTATGTAACCCCTCCACATAACACTGCCAACTAACAGTGCCTGCCATAACAAAAAGAATAATCTACTTTAGACCTGGCTTTTCATTTCCTTGCATCACAACTATACTTCTTGTCAGCTTTCATTATAACTGAATAATAGAAAAAAATAGAAGATATACCCAAGGGTAAAAAAGTAAAGCAGAGCTTTCCAGAATGATCAGACATCATTGCAGATAAGTTGCACTACTAAGAACCATATTTAAGACACCATGTTATAAAAAGTAAATGACTGCTAGAGCAGTATGTTTTGTGAGGAGTAGGGCCAGGGCAAAAAAGGCTAGATTTGGAAGAAGCCACAATGGCTTATCAGCACGAAAGAGCTTTGATATCATATCACAATATCCTGAATAACCTGGGACTCAACGTGTAATTCTTCTGTTTCTGTTTGTGATATTTGCCTTTGTCATTTCACCTAGTGCTTGGTCATTGTCCAAATACTACTGTCCCTTTACCTAAAACTGTAGCTCTTCACTTTAAAACTGACAGCCTATTACCTAAATGCTCTCATCACTGCAGACACAAATGTACATCATTACAATCACTCCCACAGAGCTCAGCTCTGTAGCACAAACCACTTTTTTCCGACTTCACTATGTAATGCTTTCCTGAAGAACTCTGGCCCCCAACTCTGGGAGAGCACCTTATTCCCTCATCCTTCAGGGCCTGATGACCGCTGGCCAATGCGAACTGGGGCCCAGATCCTCAAAAGTATTTAAACTCCTAACACATTAAAAATCAATGGGAATTAGATGTCTTTCTCCCATGAAAGCTCATGTGATAAATAAATTGGTTAGTCTTTAAAAGTGCCAGAGGACTCCTTGGTTTTATTTTGATCATTTTTAAATAAAATTTCACTGGAAGTGACAATCTGTAGAAAGTTTAGATTTCAATGAAATGGCATTTTCCAAAGGAAAAATTCTCAGAAAATTTTTAGCCAGCTCTATTACTAAGCAACAAATATAGAGAAAAAAAATATCATTCTCTACAGCAGGGGTCAGGAACCTTTTTGTCTGAGAGAGCCATGAACGCCACATATTTTAAAATGTAATTCCGTGAGAGCCATACAATATGTTTAAAACTAAATACAAGTAAATGTGTGCATTTTATGTAAGACCAACACTGTTAAAGTACAATAAGTCTCTGAATTCTTTTTAATAACGTTGTTATGCTGTTGCTAACAAATGATAAATAAAGTACTTCTTACAATTAATGCGACTTCTGGTGCTGCATGGTTTTGCTGATGGCTTTGTAGTCTGGTTGATATGTGGTGAGGTTAAGCTTCATGCAGGCGTTGAGACTTCTATCCGTTAAACGTGATCGTAGGAAGAAAAGGAAGAGAAAGGAAGGAAGGAAGCAAAGAAAGAGAAAGAAGAGGAAACAGGAAGAGGAAGGAAGGAAGAGGAAAGAAGAGAAAGAAAAAAGGAAGACAAATAAGGAAAAAAGAGAAAGAAGGAAGAGAAAGAGAGGAAGAAAGAAAAAAGAAGGCAGGCAAAGGAGAGAAAGAAGGAAAAAAAGGAAGGGAGAAAGAAAAAAGAGAGAAGGAAGGTAGAGAAAGGAGGAAGGGAGAGAAAGAAGGAAGAAAAGAAAAAAAGAAGAAAGGGGAAGGAAAGAAGAGAAGGAAGAGAAAGGAAGAAAGCAAGCAAGCCAGCCAGACCCTACCGCGGCCCTGGGTAGCCGCCAGTGGGGGGGAGCTCACCCCAGCCCCGGAGGCCGATCCCAGTCCCGTGCTGGGAGGCCCCGGCGCCCCGGCCCCAGCGCCCCGGCCCCAGCACCCCGGCCCCAGCACCCCAGTCCCAGCACCCTTGCGCCCCGGCCCCAGCACCCCGGCCCCAGCACCAGCGCCCCGGCCCCAGCACCCCGGCCCCAGGACCCCGGCCCCAGCACCCTTGCACTCCAGCCCCAGCGCCCTGGCCCCAGCACCCTTGCACTCCGGCCCCAGCGCCCCGGCCCCAGCGCCCCGGCCCCAGCACCCTTGCGCCCCGGCCCCAGCGCTCCGGCCCCAGCGCCCC
>ML685898.1:2870616-2932670 GCA_007922175.1 Pelusios castaneus
CCCTGGCCCCAGCATCAGCGCCAGCGCCCCGGCCCCAGCACCCCAGCCCCGGCCCCAGCGCCCCGGCCCCAGCGCCCCGGCCCCAGCGCCCTGGCCCCAGCACCCTTGCGCCCCGGCCCCAGCGCTCCGGCCCTAGCGCCAGCGCCCCGGCCCCAGCACCAGCGCCCCGGTCCCAGCACCCCAGCCCCAGCACCCTTGCACCCCGGCCCCAGCGCTCCGGCCCCAGCGCCCTGGCCCCAGCGCCAGCGCCCCGGCCCCAGCCCCGGCCCCAGCATCCTTGCGCCCCGGCCCCAGCGCTCTGGCCCCAGTGCCCCGGCCCCAGCATCCCGGCCCCAGCCCTCCCTCCAGCCCCTTCCCAGCCCCCTTACCTGGCCGGAGGCTCCGAGCTGCAGGGCCGGCTGGCAGAGCCGGTTCTGGGCCAGGCCGCTCCCACCCTGAGCACGCTCTCTCTGAGCATGCTCAGGGCGGGAGATTTGAATCTCCCCAGCCGGCCGCAGCAGTAGTCTGCAGCTGGGAGGGAGCACCGGTGGGGACCCGAACGGGGGCGGGGCGGGGTCGGCTTCGGGCGGGGAAGTTGAGGCGGCCGGCGGGTGGGAGACCGGGAGCCTGCCCCGGCCGCGGCCACCCCGCTGCCCCGGACGCATGGGGCAGGCCAGGTAGATTTGGCAGCGAGCCAGATGCAGCCATCAAAAGAGCCACATCTGGCTCGCGAGCCATAGGTTCCCGACCCCTGCTCTACAGTGTGAGAACTCAAAATTCTCTGCTGTGATTTCTTTGGAGAAACTGAACTATTCTGAATAATTTGTTGTTGCTCTTTCATTTCAAAAAATATTTTCAGATACTTAACATTTGTAATTGTTAGGCTTTAATATTTTTTCTGTCTTTGTAGACTTTTCTCTGTCAGGTCTCTTCTATTATAGCTTGGATATTTTTCCTGCCAGTAAGTTGTGGCATGAAACTCAAGTTAACAGATAGTCGTACCAGACCCACCCAAGGACAAGGATGCTGTGAACAATCAGTAAGGCAGTGGCCAGCTACCTATTAAAAAATTCTGGCTTAGATGGGAACATTTCTGACTATCTGTAAGGACTCTCCTTTCCATCCCATCCCATCCTCCTACCCCTCCCTAAATATAGTCATGGGCCTTTAATGTAATTAAAGTGTCTATGCCTCGATCATTATCACCTCTGTCCTCTCTGGGTGGAACAAGTCTGTATTTGTAAGTAAATAGGTAAAGAATTCCAAGTGGATTATGTAACTAATAAAGAAGCACATATTTGACCACTGTAACACCACCAATTTGAAGCTCTCCTGTCAGACTTCCCGGTATGGTGAATAAACCTTTTCAGTATTATCTATGTTGCCTGATTCTTGGGGAAAGAATCTTTCTGGCTTATCATTATATACTACAAATAGCAGTAGAAAGCCCTGGAGAGAATACTACGTTGGAACCCAGTGTCATTTATAAACAGCTTACATTATGCTTTCATGGATTATAACATTGGCAGAGTCCCTCAAGTGAATTACAGCATTGTTTTCTCTCTGAAACAATCTATTATTCTCTATATAATATAGTCTTCAGCCAGCATATGGGACCTTCAAGATAAAAACCCTTTGAAACCTGATAAAAGGACATCAGCCAGCCAAAGCAGGCAATTAGCCACTAAGCAGCAAATCAGGACTGTTATTTTCTATTATGACTATGGAAAGAGACCAGATAAATGAATGTTTTTAGAACAAAATGAACAGATTTATAACTTTCATTTATGGAATCAAATCTTGTCTAGAGGGGTCAAGTTTGCAGTTGGTAGTATATGTTGCTATTCATTGTTTTCTTGGTTAGCCTGTTCTGGAAGGAAAGCAAATAGAATTATGATTTAAATAGCCAGGTATGGGTTAAAATAACAGCAAAAATACATTGTATTTATACCACCACCCACTCTGTTAAGATTTAGTCTGAGTGCTTTATTTAAAAAAAATCTAATTAAAAATACAAAAGAAATCAATGAACACATTAAAAAAAATTGGTACAGCTATCAATTTGCCAAAAAACATCATAAAGCTGTTTAAGGTGTCAAATCACATAAGCAGAGTTGGCCCCAGACTTTTTTTACATGGTACACAAACTTGAACCACTTCTCACCTTAATTTAACCTAGTGCCATGCAGATATGGCCCATTCCCCCCCCCCCCCCCCCGTTGAAATGCCAGGGCCCTCTTGCCAAAGATCAGTGAGTGGTTTTGTGACCTGGTGCATAAGGGCGCAAAGCCGCTTGGTTTGGTGTCCTTCTTAAATAGGGGCCTGAGGTAAACTTCTCCTTTTGCCACCCCTCTGGGCCACCCTGTCCCCAGGGGTCGGTCCTGGGGCCGCTTCTATTCAACATCTTCATTAATGATCTTGATGATGGAATAGACTGCGTACTTAGTAAGTTTGCGGATGACAGCAAGTTGGGGGGAATGGTAGATACTCTGGAGGGCAGGGACAGGATCCAGGGAGACTTGGACAAATTGGAACACTGGGCTGAAAGAAACCTCATGAGGTTCAACAAAGACAAGTGCAAAGTCCTGCACTTAGGACGAAAAAATCCCATGCACTGCTACAGGCTAGGGACCGATCGGCTAAGTAGCAGCGCTGTAGAAAAGGACCTGGGGGTTATGGTGGATGGGAAGATGAATATGAGCCAACAGTGTGCCCTTGTTGCCAAAAAGGCCAATGGCATATTAGGCTGCATCAGTAGGAGTATTGCCAGCAGATCAAGGGATGTGATAATTCCCCTCTATTCAACACTGGTCAGGCCGCATCTGGAATACTGTGTCCAGTTTTGGGCTCCCCACTACAGAAAGGATGTGGACAAATTAGAAAGAGTCCAGTGGAGGGCAACAAAAATGATTAGGGGGCTGGGGTGTAACCCATATGCCTGAAAAGGCTATCTCTGAGAGACCTGCTGAGGGTGGGTTACTGTTGTTGGGCAGATTAGTGACCCACAACTGGAAACTTCCAGAAGCAGGGAGTGGTAGCAATTTGAGCATGCTCCACAGTGTACCCTGCTGGTGTGACGGGATGTTGTCAGTGAGATGACTGGAGAGCAGCAGCCTGAGCAGACAGCAGGCAGGAGCTGCCTTGAGGGGACACCATGTGCTCAGTGTTCTGGAGAGGAGCTGAGCCAGGAGTGAACAAGATGTTTTCTCCATGTAAAGGAGTCATTTGCGACAGACCTTGCAGACATGCATATGGGACTGAGGGCTGGTTGCAGAGGAGAAGAGAAAGCCTGCATGGAATGCTACAGAGGATCCCAGCAAAGAAAGAAGAGGACAGCTATTTCTTGCCACTCAAGCTTCCACACTGGAACAGAGACTGTAGCTGAGAGTTGGGTGAACTCCACACAGACTTTGGGACTCTTGGGTATCTTTCATGCAAGGGATTGTTCGTGGTTAATTGTAGTTTGTTTTCTTAGGATAAGGTTCATTTAGTTAGTAGTTAATAAAGTTCATTGTTATGTTTATTGTAGTAGTATTTTAATGTGTGAGTGTAGCTCTGAGCAAGCTTCGCCATGAGTCCTGTACAGACTGGATCCTGGGTCTCCAGCTGCTTTCCCCATAGGGGTTGGGATTGATTTCTGTGGGGCACTGGAGAAGGGCAACTAAATGAATTTAGCCCACCTGAAGGTTACAGGGGCACATGACTTATGAGGAGAGACTGAAGGAACTAGGCTTATTTAGTCTACAGAAGAGAAGACTGAGGGGAGATTTGATAGCAACCTTCAGCTACTTGAAGGGTTGCTCCAAAGAGGAGGGAGCTAGGCTGTTCTCGAGGGTAACAGAGGACAGAACAAGGAGCAATGGTTTCAAATTACAGCTGGGGAGGTCAAGGTTGGAAATTAGGAAAAACTTTCTCACTAGGAGGGTGGTGAAGCATTGGAATGGGCTATCTAGGGAGGTGGTAGAATCTCCATGTTTGGAGATTTTTAAGGCTCAGTTAGACAAGACCCTGGCTGGGGTAATTTAGGGGGAGTGGTCCTGCTTTTTAGCAGGGGGTTGGACTAGATGGCCTCGTGAGGTCCCTTCCAACCCTATTATTCTATGATTCTATGATCTATGGAATATACGATATATAACATGGGAAGGGCTGCGGACACCAGTTCAGTTAAGTACATGCTTTACTTTAAGTACGAGTAGTCTCACTGAAGTCAGACTTTCCCCATGTGCTTAAAGTTAAGCATGTGCTTAAGAACTTAACTGAATTGGGTGCTAAGCCCATGTGACATCCTGCTCAGGGACATTCCAAACTGTAATCCATTGTGTTACCATGTGCCTCAGCAAATGGTAGCTTTGCTCCTGCTATGCTCTGTCAGCTTCCTATCACAACCACCATCATTTTCCGATGCTGTCTTCGTCTAAGGTTAAATACCTTGAAGTTCCTTTTGCTGTGTTCTGTTCACAATATCAAATAATGTAGCATTTTGTCACTGCTACTCTAAAACTTTTAATATATTTTTCCATTCAAATATGTTCCTGTAACTAGAGATGTTAGCTACTGGTAAATTCTGCATACCAACTATATCATGGAGGCATCTCAAAGATAGACTCTAAAGCAGAAGGAACTTTTCTGATCAACTAGTTGGAGCTTCTGCATAATAGGCCATAAAAATCCACTGCTCAGCATTAGAACATACCAGACCTATTATTCTGTTATGTTGCATTATGTAACTAACTCATATTGACTCATGCCTAGCAGCTGGGGAGTAGGGCTGATTCAATTTAACTACTTCTGTCTGGTAAATGGGAGTTTGGGAGATTGTGTGTGCATGTATTTCTCTTTCTGATTTACATTCTGGGGCTAATACCACTTGTGGTTATTAATTAGGAGGCATGGTTGTCTCTGTGCCTCAGTTTGCCCTTCTACTATTTGCTTGTCTAATCTGTTTAGACTATAAGATCTTCAGAGTAGGGACCAGCTGCCACTATGTGTTTGGAAGTACATAGCCCAATGTGATCCTAATTTTAGTTAGGGTATCTAGCTATGACTCCCTACAATTAATAATGAATTAGTTCCAGTTTGTATGGCTCTTTGAACAAAAGATAGAGCTTTCTTAAGGGGCAGACCAAGTCTGTGAAAGCCACTCCCCTAGGAACTGAGAACCAATTCTGGGGCAAGGTGCACTTCTTCAAATGTTCATTCACAAATTTTAAAAAAAAATCACACAATACACCATATCATTTAAAAATATTTAAAGTAAATATTTCGCTTTCACCCTGCCCCACTGCAGACCAGAGGCAGAATGGAGAAGGAACCAAATGAGACTGACTTTGCATTGCAGGAAGGCAGTCAGGTACCATGGTGATAGCTGTAATATCTAAAACCAAGAGAAAGGGTTGTGCCTACCCCAACCTCACACACCCACTCAAGGATTTGTGAACATCAGGCCCTGTGTATTTCTTGGATGTGAGCTATGGTGTTTCTAAATAGGATGGATAAGATTCTACTTTTTATTACTTTCACAATATGTTCCATTATACCAGAAGAAAATTTGTTACTGAGCTTGACAGGGTTTATATGATGTTATAAAGAATTATTGCTGAATATTGTAGTTACTGTCACTGATTGCAGCTCTCACTGAAAATCTTTTTGTTTTTTTCTAGAGGGTATGGCTTTAAGCTTTTGTGTTTTTCATAGGATAGGTAAATTGACAAGAGCTATAGCTGGCGGAAAGAAAATGAGGAGTCTAGATTATGGGTGGTATTTTTTCTGAAATGAAGTGCATTGGTTGGAAGTGAAAATGTCTGGAACAGCAGCTCAGATAGTGGGTGAAGCTTGGTGACAGAGGAAGGCTGAGTCACACCTAAAGTTTACAGACATGAGAGAATACCTCAATCTAGTTTTGTTCTTTTTAGTCCATCAGAGCTCCCACATGGAGGAATTTGTGTTACCATTATTATTAATTTTATAGCACCTAAAAGTATGCTTCACAGAAGCCAAGAAATATGCTTCTTTTACCCCCAAAGGGTTTACAATTTAAAGCATATTTTTGGATCAGACCCATAATTAAACACAAGTTATTAAGCTCAATACAGGAATGGCCTGTGTTATGGAGGAGGTCAAATAAAATGTTCTGCTAATCGCCTTTGGTCTTAAAAATCTATTAATCAAAGTCCACTGAAGCCAATAGAAGAAGGGCTTTTTGGCTTCAATAAACTTTGGATCAAGATCTAAGACTCCCCAGTCTTGCAGACTGCTTCACACAGGTGAAGCCTGAGCCTCTTCAGAGCAGCAAGCAAAGTTTGGAGCTTAAGTATAAGATATAATGCAGCTAGTGGGGGGTGACAATTGATAGCTGGGAAGTGAGGAACAGGGATAGAGGTTAGAGAAAAATAATCCCTTTTAAAAAATAAAATCAGGAAAGACTTTGGAGCTGAAAACCTCTTGTCAGAGAGCCGCAGTTAGTGCTCTTCCATACTAAATCTGTTAGTCTTTAAAAGTGCCACAAGACTCTGTTGTCTTTCTACAATAGACTAACACGGCTACCCCTTTGGAATAGGAATCACCTGAGGGAGTTTATTTTTAGCAGTTTGAGCTAAACTCTTTACCCTCCTTTGTTAGAGCCCTGTAGCACATAAAGATTATGGGATAGTATTAGGGAAGTAAAATAGTCTCTGATAATTTGATGACCTGTCTGGTGAGGAGGTCCAGCTGAAACTTATTACAATGGGATAAAGGGAACTTGACACCTGTAAGAAGAAAGGCATTTGGGGCCCTATATATACTCAGTCATTGCTTCCTTCTTGTGGTAGTATTTGGATAGAAAATTTTATGAGTGAGTAAGTATAGTGATATAGTTAGCTAAGCAATAACAGACCTAAAAATCAGCTAGCTGAGTATAGTTTATTTTTACTGGTTAGAATCTGAGTGGGATATGGGTGGGTGGGTGGGGGGGGGGGGGGTTTTTTTGTTTTGTTGGCTTTTGGAAGGTGACTTTTTTTTTTTTTTTTAATCACACAAAATTGAGGATTCTTTCACAGAGCTATGGCTCTGTATGGTAAACCATGAAACTTTAGTAGTGCAAAGTCATAAGTGATCTCTTAAAACAGAGTTCTAGGGATAATTTATCCTCAGTGACCATTCTGAGGATGCTATTGAGGATTCAAGTTGCTGGTTTAGTTTTTTTTTTTTTTTTTTTTTATAGTGGTGTAGCAGATATAAACAAGAGAGTATTCTATAAAAATCTGGACTAAGCTGAATTGGCTTTTGTCCTCTGTGGGGTGTTTTTGTTTTTGTTTTTTTTTTAAATCTGTCTTCTACTACTTGCCCAAAAAAGTTGCTCCTCCAGGTTTAGCCTCCCCTGTGGAAGACTGCACATAATCACTAACCCAACCTGACCTAAATCCATATATTGTGTCATATTAGCACTTCTGAATATTCATCTACAATACTATGCCCTGGAATTTATACTTCCAGTATTTGTTCAGTGTTAGATACATTGAGGCTCATGGGCTGAGGAGATTTGTGCTTTATATGTGCACTAATTCAGTCCATTAAGAAACAAGTATCTGTAACAACAACAAAACAATCTATGATAGTTGCAGATATTTGGAAAAATATTAGTGCTGTGAAGAACTACATACAGAAATAAAAACTTAGTACAAGTATAACTAATAATTGTTTCTATCAGAAATATATGGTATCTGAGGAGGAAAAGATAAATAAACTACACTGCCTGTACTTAAAGCTTTCTGTTTTATTTTTTCTTTAGAGAAGGTGGGGTAGTGAGCAGAGGATGACTGCCTTCCCACAGGCCTCTGCGCCTATTACCCATAGTGCAATGCATTTCAGGAAGTAATGTGAGCAGTGGGGACACAAGATCCCAGGCAAGCAATTTGATGTCATCACTCACCTTTGCCTTCTGTTATTCGACCGCCTAAAATCGAATTACAACCCCACCCCCAGTGTACACAAGACTTTAGCGTGCCAGGTGTGTTCTGTGTGATTAGAATCTGCATTTGTACATCCATGGTCTGTCAGCAAAAATGCATCTTAAATAAATAGCAAGAACTAAGATGACTCAATGTACTCAAGAACTATACATGGTTAGGCTTGTAAGGTTTAGATTTTTTTAATTGATTTTCTTAAACAAATTTCACTTTAACAAACTAACAAAGTGTTTTCATTCATAATAATAGAAGTTTACAGATAAGCAAAGAAAGAAAAAAAGTTGCTTGAAAATTTAGTGTTAAAATCCACCAATTTAGACTTTTGAATGAGATTTGGTACCTGTTTTTATCTAGTCATATTGTATCATTTGTTGATTTAAGGATATTTGCTTTGTATAGTTTGACAATTTGTGTTTTAGAAATGTACATTGCTCAAACTTTTTGAATCTCAATTTCTGTCATTAAATAAATGTTGCATCATCCTCCTCCCCAATTTCCTGTAAGTGTGAAAATTTTAATAGATAAAGTGTATGAATGCTTTAAACCACAGATATTGCCCATCCAACTTACAAAAAATAAAAACAGAATTCTGCCAAGCCTGGATATAAATCAACCATTGTTAGATTCAATCCTAAAAATGGGGCTTGGTGGTGGATTGGATTATAGCCACTTGAACTGTCAATCAGCAAAGGGGAGAAACTTCTTTCAGACTAGCCACAGGAGTCTTTTTGTTTTCTTAAGTATATAACATTATGGTTCCTTTAAAGTTACAAGTTCCTTTCTCATAGTAACGCAATATTAACTTTAGCACAGAAATAATTAAGCCATTAAGAATGGGAAAGGGGAATTATGCACACGACTTCTAAAACAGGCCTTCATTGTGTGCTACAGCAGAGTGTTAAAAAAGAAATGCAGCACAGTATCACACTTGCAATTTAGAGAGAAGAAAGCAAATTGAGACAGAAGTTAATTAAGGAGAAAGGTGAGAAAGATTAAAAAAGCTAAATGGCACCAGAATATCCAAAGAAGTCCACTGAATCCTGCTAATTTTATAGGAGGAAAAATAAGGGCCACATCATGCATATGCATTGGACTAGACTCTCTGAATCTGTCATTCAAGTAAAGAGACTTGAAATTGCATCTTAGACTCATAGACTCATAGACTTTAAGGTCAGAAGGGACCAGTACGATCATCTAGTCTGACCTCCTGCAAAATGCAGACCTCAAGACCTCACCCACCCACTCCTGCAATAGGCCACCAACCTATGACTGAGTTATTTACCTCCTTAAATCATGATTTAAGGACCTAAGATACAGAGAATTCACCGGTAGGTGAACCATGCCCTGTGCTACAGAGGATCTTACTAAGGATTCATATATTTCCTGTAAGCTAATAGAACAGGGATGTCAGGCATATGGCCCGTGGGCCAAATGCAGCACATGGACCTCTTCCACCTGGCCCATGACTGCACTTGGCAGGACCACACTCTCTCCCTAACAGAGAGAGAGAGAGACTGTGTAGTCTTGCATACCCAGCGCTCCGTAATGCTACCAGAATGTCAGGTCTTGCAACATCATGGAGCACTGGATATATGAGACTGCACCACAAGACCACACTCTCTTCCTAACAGAGAGAGACAGAAAGAGAGTGGTATCGCGTAGCACAGTTTCACATACGCAGCTCTCCGCAGTGTTGCAAGAGCACTATGGTATTTCGATTTATGGTATGTATGGCCCATTTAAAATACATTTAAGTCAAATCTGGCCCACCATAGCAAATGAGTTTGACACCCTTGTATTAGGACAAACCACCAGAACTAAAGCTCCACAAGTACTGCAGATTCCTGACATTCAGAGGAGATCAGTGGATGAGGAAGAAAATTCTTAATTTAATTTAAATTAAATTAAACTAAATAATGCAGTTCCCTTTGTGCAGAATTCTCAAAAGAGAGATTCTAGATTCTGCCTCTTGCTGGCCTGAATGGAATCCCCACAGAATTTTGCAAAAATATACCCAGAGTTGAATCATTATACAAGTGATGTATAAAAGTAGAGACCATCTAATAATGCAAAGAGCAAAACTGACTCTCTAACTGACAAAACCATTTTTCTCTGAGAAGTCTACTACATGCAGAAACTATAAAGAGGAAGGCTAAAAGCTCAGTTGCAAACATCTAGAGTTGAAACTGGAAGAAACAGTGAGTAAATTGAGCATTTGGAAATATTTGAAGAGCTTTTACGTGATATTATGCTCCTCAGACCAACAGAGTCCCTTCACATTAAGTATTTTGAAAAAATAAGGTAAATTATCTAAAATCTAAGATGTTTCCTCTCATAAATGGGAAAGAAATTACTTAGGAGGAATTTGAATGTTTTATTAAAAAGTCTTAAAGTACATAAGATACCAGTGGTTTATGGCTATGATTTTACGTCAGACATTACTTCCCTAGTGCTGAAAAGCCCACAAAAGCTTATGCCGAAGAAAATCTGTTAGTCTATAAGGTGCCACAGGACTCTCATTAGTGCTGAAAAGGTAATTGTTACCAATATTGTGAATATTAGCACTTTACATATTCAAAGTGCTTTATAATAATTAAGCCTATGAATGGGTGATTATGCTCATAAATGGACTAGAGTGAAACTCATTTGGAGATCCAATTATTTGATAGTAGTGAGATTTGGGAATATTTATAATGGAGGCACATACCTGATCCCAACTCCACTAAAGTCAGTGGGGAAAAAAAAAAACAGAGTCCTGTGGCACTTTTAAAGACTAACAGATTTATTTATCGCATGTGCTTTCGTCGGAGAAAATCCCACTTCGTCAGATGCTTTGAAGATGGGAAATTACAGAATGGGAGGAAATTAAATGCACTGAAGTGTATGACATAACATCAGGTCAGGCTGTAACAGCAAATCAAAATAGATGTTAGGATTCAAACACTGGGGAACAGCACATAGAGGAAGGTGAGGTCAAATCACTTATTGTAATGGGAGAAAAATCTGCCTTTAAAAGTGCCACAGGACTCTGTTTGTTTTTCTGCAATAGACTAACACATCTACCTCTTTGGAACTTGATTTAGTGGGGGGAAAGTGATTGAATTAGACCAAGCTTCATAAGGTAGACTGATTTTTTTTTCCTCCCTTTGGTTTTGGATGTTCAGCCTTCTTGAAATATTTATGGTGGGTTTAGAGTGCGCCCAAGCTCTGGGCATGCTGGCCAAAGCACCAGTAAAGGAGCTAGATATGTCATGAACAGTAATGTGTTGGCAGTACTCTGGTATAAGAAGTGCTTAACAATTTCTGTGGCACAGAAGTAAAGTCTGGCTATACACAAACAGCTGCACACAGTCCTAGCAGCAGCATCTCAAAAATAGAGATGAGAAACCTGAGATCATGTTTCATCTTTGCATTTATTTTAAGTGAGCAGAGTACCCTTCCTGAAAGCAGCTACATCAGCAGCTACCAGCCTTTAGTTATTTTGGCAATACTCTGTGCAAGCTGTCCAGGGGAAAAAAGAATGTTGAGAAAAAATAAATCGTTAATAGATTAAAGAAGTCTCAAAGGAGCAAACACAGAGGTAACCCTCTTTTCCAATTCATATTTTATTTAATGGACTAGTAGACTACACACAGGAACTTAAGTTACTCATACAGCTGTAATCAAGTTACCCATACAATACTACTATATTAAGACTCTGTCTTCCTCTGGTCGTTCATCTAAATTGAGCTAATGAGTTTGCTCCTATGCTGGCTAAAGAAGGTTAGTACTTTAGTTCAACACACAGAAGATGGCTCATACCTTTAAGTTCAATCCTTACTGGTGACTCATGTCAGACATTCATCCATTCACAGGTATCTGGAGTTTTAATGGGAGAATAAATCTGAATCACTCAGTCATTTCCCTGATGTCTTTGTCTCCAAGTTGGGTTTTTGCCAATTAGTATGACATCCTGACAGCCTTCGTTCTTCTATCTGTTTTATTACCACAGATATCAATACCAAGGGGGTCTTATTAACAGCCAAAGTATCAAACATATGGCCACCAGCTTCCTCCCATCCAAACCACTGCCCCGGCCATCCTCAAAGTGATCTAGCCCACCAGTGCCTGTCTGCAGTGAGTTCAAAAGAGTTCGGAAGGGTTCATGCATCACTAGGCATAAACCCACCTCCTGTCAAGCAGTGGCTGTTCATACAGCTGCCACAGCCCTCCCAAAACCCCATAGCTCCTGCCTATAAGGCCCTGCTGAGTTCCAGACTCAGAGAAGTGGCTGCTTCTCTCTTCCTACCCTTGTTTTCAGCCACTGCATATCATTTGCAGACCCTGGGACCCATCTCTTTTCTCTACTCCCCACATTGGTTCCCTCCTGAGGAGAACACAATCATCAGTGCAAAGGACAATCTTCTGGAGTGGTTGGCATAGAGGAAGAATGTGGGGAAGAATCCCCTGGGGGTGGATGAGAGAAGAGAGGAAGAGTGGGGGAAGAATATCTTTAATGGAGAACAACAGAAAGAGGACACAAATTCACAAAGAGAGAACAAAGAAAGAATCCCTAAGTGGTATGTACTTAGAATATCACCAAGGATGACCCTAACCTCTCCAAATTGTTGTATTTTTCTGGTTTGTATTTCATAAACAAAATAAAAGAAAGAGGCCATCTTGTTTTCTTGTCTAGTTGCTAGTTACTAACAGGGAAGATCACTTGTTTGCCATTGTAGCTATTGAGTTACACTTTTATCCAGTTAATCAGAACATATTTCTGTAAAGCCAAAAACTTTTACCGACCCAAGTACATTGCCTCAATTTAGCCATATAATTAGGTGAAATATTGCTATTTATTTATAGTCAAACACAGTATATGTTGGGGGGGTTTTCAGCCAGATAGTTCTGTTTGGCCATATTCACAACCTGTCTTTTATGTTTGCAGTTAATACTGAATAAACAGTAAATAATAGTATTTAATGACTTTTATATCTATGGATCTTGGAAAGTGACTAAACATTATCTCCATTTTACAAGAGAGTAACTCTGATTTGTCACTCTGCCTAATGCAAATTTCTGATGGAAAATTTGTTTGCCAAAAAGGAAAGAGAGATAAAATAACTTATCCAAGGACTAAAAGCTAGTCAATGGCAGAGCCAGGCCAGATTTCCATTTAGCCACATAATACATTTAAGCAATGATTATAGAACATCAACATAGTAAACCAATATGCCCAATCTGACATAAAATTGCCAGTTTTAGATATGAAATACAGGTGCAATATAAAAAAAACAGTCCTACATAACTGTGGAGTATTATTACTGTTTATGGTGGAGGCAAATTGGTACCATGGCAGTGAATAAATTACGGTTAATAGGATTATATTTATATAGGACCCATTTTAGATTATCCATCAGCATCCAGTTGTGCATTACAGATTGACATGTAAAATACTGCAGACTTTGCCTCTCTATTATACAAAACAATTGCAATGGATGGCACTCAGCTATAACAGAAATATGCCAAGTGTGAAAAATAAAAGAGAAAGAAAGCTAAAAATAAAGGCACTTCCATATAATATTCATATTCCAAAATAATCAGGAAAGATACTTATGCCCAAAGACACCAGATGTCAGAATGTACTGAAATATTTACCAATACAGTATAAGCCTTTTTACAATACTGTACAGGAGCAGAAGTATACACTGATTTCACATTCTCATAGGCTAACAGCAGATGGAGCCATTTACTAATTTTTGGAAAATTTTTCTTAGGTTGTTGCTTGGCTGATCTGCTGAACATCTTCTGCATTCCTTTCAGGTGGCCTACTAAGCATTAACAGCACTATTTTACACTTGAAACTAAGAAGAAAGAGGGGAAAATATCTTTTCAGTACTGAAAAATATTTCCTTTGTGAATTCATGTATGTACAGGTCCTTAATAAAGTCTATAAAGGCCTCACCCAACTCTTGTTGAAGCCAATGGGATTCTTTCTATAGACTAACAAGAATTGACACAGACCCTAACTCTGCATGAGTTCTCAGTGATAACTTTTGTAAATGTATTTTTATGAAACAGATGTATTATTAATTCATGTGAGGAAGCATATTTTATTCACAGTAGTGATATTGTTACATATTATGGTAAATATGAAGGATCACATTTCACCTGAGGCATAGCTGCTATGGTTTTACATTTAAAATTTGACATTTTACATTTGCTCAGTTATGTTTTACAGTTCAGAGCAGCTACCTACTAATCATCTCTTGCAAAAACTATTCTAAAAGTGGTAGAAGTAAATGTCTCTCATTACGGCTGTAGCCACATAAAAAGTTGGTAAATAAAGACCTGTACCAACTTTGATTTTAGCTAATCAAATTTTCTTAAAGTGTGCTGTGGTGGAAAACCAAAAGGAATAGTTTCCAAAATTCCCTGAAATGAAAAGAGGGAGAAGAACACAGCCTGATTTAATTGATTGTAGTTCTTTAGTATCTAATTAAGAACCTCATTAGTTCCACACTCAGTTCCATAAAAGTAGCCTCCTAGAGGAAATGTGATTCATCATTTTATTAAGGAGATTAGTTTGCACTTTGGTGAAACTGAAGGTGTAAATAGTTAGTTACTGATACAAGCCAGGTTGTGATAGTTGGAGGACATATGGGAATATTTATTCTTATTATCATCATCAGTGCCTTATTTTGGGAAAGGTAACTGGAACAATGTACTTGTGCTATGGCTATTGTGCTAAGGGACACAATTATTTTATTATTGCTTCTACTTTTAAACAATGCTTTTAGTCTCTTTGCTTAATTTAGAGATATGAATTTTAAAGATTGCTCTTCTCTAGCTGATGGGGGGGGAGGGAGGATGAGGGAGCATATCATTTGAATTCCCAGAACTGTCAGATGAGCCAAGAAGGAAACTCAGTTATCACTGAATTTGGTAAGTTTCTCCATGGTTTTTGGTAGAGGGTAAATATTTATTTAATAAGCAAGAGGGACTTATTACTGTTGTGTTGGGGGGTGATTAATGATTAAATGATTTTATAGTCTGGCTTTTTTAGTCCTCCAAAAATATTTCTTATTCTGATCAAAAGTTTCCAGTAGAGTTATGGGCTATGTCTACACTTGCTAAAATTAGTTTGAATTAGTTAGTTTGAACTAACTAATTCGAACTAATTTTAGTTACTTCGAATTAGCGATCCCTATTCATTTCAATGGCTGGTTAGTTCAAACTAAGAAATTAGTTTGAATTAACATGGCCACATTGGCTAATTTGAACTAGATAGTTCGAATTAAAGCCTTACTTCAAATACCCTATTCGAACTTATTAGTTCGAATTAAGGAAGCCCTTAATTCGAACTAACTAAAGCCTAGTGTAGCCATGGCTTTAGTTAGTTCGAATTAAGCCTCCTTAATTCTAACTAACTTGCAGTGTAGACATAGCCATGGGTTCTAAGACTAATGATCTGACCTGAGTCATTGCTTCTAGTGAGACAGAGGACTGGAGTTTTAAGGGGGGAGGAAGGGGTTCTTTTATTTTTCAGTGGTTTTAGTGCTTATCAAAGGCACCAAATTAACAGTAATGAAAATTGCTTTTCAGTCTTCCCACATCATGATCAATGCTAAAACAAACTTCTCCGTCAATATTCCTCAAATGTGGTTTGGAGGGACAGCCTCTAAGGCTGGAAAGGAGGCAGAGAAATTCAGTTCCTATAGAATCACAGAAACTGGAAGAGACCAAGAAAAGTCATTGAGTCCAGTCCCCTGCACTCATGGCAGAACCAAGTACCATCTTAAACCATCTCTGACAGGTGTTTGTCTAACCTGCTCCTAAAAACTTCCAATGATAGAGATTCCACAACCTCTCTAGGCAACTTATTCCAGTGGCAAATCACTCAGAAAGTTAGAAATTTTTTCCTAATGTCCAACCTAAACCTTCCTTGCTGTAATTTAAGCCTATTGTTTCTTGTCCTATCATTGGCGGTTTAAAAGAATAATTTTTCTCCCTCCTCCTCATAACAACCTTTTAGGTACTTGAAAACTGTTATGCCCCTCTCAGTCTCCTCTTTTCCAGACTAAACAAACCCAGCTCTCTCAATCTCCCCTCATAACTCATGTATTCTGGACCTTTTATCATTCTTGTTGCTCTTCGCTGGACTTTCCCCAATTTGTCCACATCTTTTCTGAAATGAGGCACCTAGAACTGAACACAATACTCCAGTTGAGGCCTAATCAGCATGGAGTACAGTAGAAGAATTACTTTTTGTGTCTTACTTACAATACTCCTGTTAATACACCCCAGAATGGTGTTTGCTTTTTTTTGTAACAATGTTACACTGTTGATTCATATTAGGTTGTTGTCCACTATGACACCCAGATCCCTTTCCGCACTACTCCTTCCTAGCAGTCATTGCCCATTTTATATGTTTGCAATGGATTGTTCTTTCCTAAGTGGAGTACTTTGCATTTCTCTTTATTGAATCTTATTCTATTGAGCTCAGACCATTCAACCAGTTTGTCCAAATCATTTTGAATTGTGATCCTATCCTCCAAAGCACTTGCAACCCCTCCCAGCTTGGTATCATCCACAGACTTTATAAGTGTGCTCTCTATGCCATCATCTTAATCACTGATGAAAATATTGAACAGAACCAGACCCAGGACTCATCCCTGTGGTTATCCCACTTGTTATGCCCTTCCAGCATAAACCAGTTATGTCCTTTCAGTGTGAACCATTGATAATTACCCTCTGGGAGCAATTGTCCAACTAGTTTTGCACCAATCTTATAGGAGCTCCATCTGGATTGTACTTCTCTAGTTTGTTAATGAGAAGGTGATGCAAGATCATATCAAAAGTCTTACTAAAGTCTAGATATACCACATCTACCACTTCCCCTCTATCCACAAGGCTTGTTACCCCATCATAGAAAGCTATCAGGTTGGTTTGACATGACAAATCCATGCTGAGTATCATGTAACACCTTATTCTCTTCTAGATGTTTGCTAATTGATTCCTTAATTATTTGCTCCTTTATTTTTCCTGGTACAGAGGGTAAACTGATTGGTCTATAATTCCCTAAGTTGTCCTTATTTCCCTTTTTATAGATGGGCACTATATTTGCTCTTTTCCAGTCCTCTGGCATCTCTCCAGTCTTCCATGATTTTTCAAAGATAATAGCCAATGGCTCAGGTATCTCCTGAGTCAGCTCCTTGAGTATTCTAATGTACATATCATCAGGCCCGGTGACTTGAAGACAACTAACTTGTCTAAGTACCTTAACTTATTCATTCCCTATTTTAGCTTCTGATCCTATCCCAGTTTTACTGACCTCCCCTTTGTCAGACATCCAATGACTACCAGCTTTCTTCGTGAAGACCAAAACAAAGTGTAAGGATGTAAGCAAGGTTAGGAATCTGAGAGCCTCTCTTGCTTAGCAGCTAAGTAGGGCGGGGGGTCACTGATTTACCTGTGCTTGGTATTTGCATGACACTCAGCATAATTTCACCCAGAGGCTGGGCATGATGGGAGTTGGTATGTGTGACTGGTTCAAATCCTCTAAATCTGGTGTTTTATCAGAAGGGGGAAAGGAAATATTGTTCTTTCATGATATGCTACTCTTTGATTGTATATCTGTTATTGACCAAGCAGCTGATGGAAACGTCACCATCAGCAATAGAGAACTTGGAAAAGTGAGCAACCCTAGTTTTCAGAATTGTAAAACCAGGTGGGGAGGGGTGTGAGCACTAGCTCTGCTGGAGCTGTGCCTTAAGTCAACACCTATTTCCCCACCCATTGTTAAAGAATAGACCTAAAGATTCCTTGTAGAGGCTCTATTGTTACTTTGATTGAGCTGGAATCACCAGGGAAACAGACACTTCCCAGCGAGCTGAAATCACTAGGGAAGCAGACACTTCCCAGCGAGCTGAAATCACTAGGGAAGCAGACATTTTCCAGCAAGCTGAAATCACCAAGAGCTGACAGCAGGCGGAACCAGCGGACAGCAGGTGTGAGCAGCGGGTGGAGCCAGCAGGCAGAGCCAGCGGACAGCAGGTGTGACCAGCGGGCGGTGTGGCGGAGCCAGCGAACAGCAGGCAGAGCCAGCGGACAGCAGGTGTGACCAGCGGGTGGTGTAGTGGAGCCAGCGGACAGCAGGTGTGACCAGCGGGTGGTGTGGCGGAGCCAGCGGACAGCAGGTGTGACCAGCGGGTGGTGTAGTGGAGCCAGCGGACGGCAGGTGTGACCAGAGGCCAGCGGCAGAGCCGGCGGACCCAGACAGCGTCTGCGGACAGCGGGTGTGAGTGGCCAGTGGGTGGTGTGAGCAGACCTTGAGGTGGCAGAGGACAATTGGAGGGGAGGACTGAGGGCTGACTCCCCCTCTTCCCCTTACTGGTGGGATGAGTTCTGTCTATTGGGTTTTGTGGGAATCTTTGCACTGTATCCCAACCAGTGCTGCGTTTTGATGTTGCCTTTATATAGTCTTTATTAAACCTTTTATGTGCTACACTCAGACTGGTGCTTGCGAGCGGGGAAGTATCGCCCTTCTAGGGCGCCCAGGGGGTGATGTGTAATTTCCCAGAAGACTGGGTGGGGGCTCGAGCCAATTGTTGGTGTAACATTATTTGGGAACCCCTAGAAACAGAACCCGGTCCTTTGCTGCTGCCGTCATGGCTCGGCAAACGGGTTACAAAAGAAATGATTTAGTCCTTCTGCCATTTCCACATTTTCTGTTATTGTTTTTCCCTCATTGTTGAGCACTGGTCCTACACTATCCTTGGTCTTCCTTTTGTTTCTAATGTATTTGAAAAATGTTTTCTTGTTACCCTTTATGCCTTCATTTGCCTTAGTATGATCTCAATTTGTGCCTTGGCCTTTCTGATTTTTCCCCTCCATATTTGTGTTATTTGTTTATAGTCATCCTTTGTAATTTGACCTATTTTCCACTTTTTGTAGGACTCTCTCTTTATTTTTAGATTATTGAAAATCTCCTGGTTAAGCTAGAGAAATCTCCTGCCATACTTCTTATCCTTCCTACACGTTGGAATAGTTTGCTCTTGTGCCATTAATAATGACTCTTTGTAACTGAAGACAGTTGGTGGCTTTTCAATGTTATATATAATTATAAAATGTATCATCACTAAATAATCAAACCCAGGAATTTGGGAATAACCTACACATTATATTTGCACACATCCTAAACTCCGTGGAAATTTAGAAATAAACCAGATATGTAGGGTTTTTTTCTAAGATAAGAAGACTAGGGTGGAAGGGGGAGTGTATCAGAGACTGACCCACTCCAGCACCAGGCCATCCATTACCTCAGTTTCCTTTTACTCATTCAAAATGCCACACAAGAAGTACTTTCTCCTCCACTTGCAGAGTCTCCACTGAACTCTCTTCCCTGTCTCCCTTGGATAGCCTGATTAGCAATCTGATAAAACTGGGATGTCCTTCTGAGTTAACTTTATTGGCTTACCTAGAGGGCCTTTTTATTTTTCAGACTGGCATTACTCCACCCCACACCATTTTGGGGAGGGAGTTGGGGGGTGAGCTTTTTTCCCCTGGATATCTAATTAAACTGCTGCATTCAACAAATAATTTTTTTACTAAATGGGTCTTAGTTTGTAATATTGGAAAGTTAGATTGCCTTTGCAGCAAATCAATGGTAAACAATAGTTCTGCTGGTGGACAGCCTGCAGCAGTGTTGCAGTCTTACTATGTCTGAGAACAATAGTCTGGTACCAGAAAAAAACATTTAATGCATACATACATATGGCAAATACCGTATAAAAGACATATTAACTTTTAAGAGCTTGCTGGAATTCACTTGGAGTTTCTACTTTTTTTTGTTTGTTGGTTGGTTGGTTTTTAAAACAGCAAAATTCTCCACCACACTTCTGTCTCCCTGACAAATTTGCCATTCTTCCTGAAATCACTGCTTCCATCTGACCAATAATTGCTTTAAAAACTAACAAATTTATTTATCGCATGAGCTTTCGTGGGAGAAAATCCCACTTCAGACGCTTTGAAGAGCCCTGACAAAGTGGGATTTTCTCCCACGAAAGCTCATGAGATAAATAAATCTGTTAGTCTTTAAAAGTGCCACAGGACTCTGTTGTTTTTCTGCAATAAACTAACATGGCTACCCCTTTGGAACTTGCTTTAAATTGGAAACTGGAAAGGTCACAGGTATTTTCTCTTCATTTTCACATACCCAATATTAATCTAGTTAAGAAATCCATATGAAAAACCTGCAGAATATTGGGCACCTGAGGTATATTACAAATATCTCTCAACTACTACTTATTCCCTGAAGCTGTCTGTGAATGAATAATTTTTTACTATAATTATCATGTGATTATAGCTCACCCACAAACAGCCAAAGAATCTAGGGAGGTTAAGAATTGCCTAGCATTCTGGTATCGTCCTAAAAATAATCATAAAGAAGGGTTTTGTTAAGATCTCACCAGATCAAAATTGATTTAATCATACCTATAGCTTCTCTGGGCTAGGTTGTTCCCTATACTTCAAAAATTGGAATGAGAGGACCAACTTAGTGAATCTCAGCTCGCAGGAGCACAAAGTGGGAAATACAGACTCCATGGAATTATCCCACAGTGCCTTCCCCACCTCACTTGCCCTAACCCTGCAGAAACTGCTTTATGGAAGCTCTGAAGAGACTACGCCCTGGGTTTAGAGGAGGCAGGATGGAGATGAAGAGCTAGGATGTTAGTGACTCAATATTTACTACCACCACCATTTACTACCGCATCATTTACTACCGCCACCAACCCCACAGGGATTGGCCAAGTAATATGACACTGTAGTAGTAGAGTCATTTCACCACACAATTAAATTGCTCAACCTAAAGGAAGGGAATGCCAGGGGTTAAAGTAAGGGAGAACGCACTGGAATGCAGTTCCAGGGCCCCCAAATTGGAGGGGCCAGAGTTCCAGGGCCCCTAAAAACAGAAAAATCTGGTAGAATGCATGTTCCACCCTGCCCTGGCTGCTGGCAGGTCCTACGCCCCACCATTGTTAATCACAATACTTATTGTGTTATGCAGTGTTTGCTAGTTTGTGACAATAATTGCTATAGACATAAACACCATATAAAATTATAAATATTTTTATGGAGCAATAACTGATGCATGTGGTAATAAGAAGTGGTTGCAAATGCCTACCTGGGCTGGGGCCCACGTGTGCATGAAGGGGGCCCAGACAATATGGGAAGGGGGCCCGGAGATTAGGAGGGTTCCGGGGCCCATCAAATTATACTTTAACCACTGGGAATGGCATATAGAAACATATTTTTAGTAGCAGTAAAAGCCATGCTACCTTGTGGAGCAGGGATAGTGAGAAGGCTCAGGACTTTCACCAACTGAAGCCTTTTCGCCTCATTTTATCTTGATGCCAGTCCTTCTCCAGTAACCACCATTTACACTGACAATAGTCTCTTTCCACCACATGTTCCAATTGTCAACAACAGCCACTTTTATTGATACAGCAGAGTTCCTGGGAATTTTAGTCAGTAGACTCATTCAAGTGTATCTATTTCAGATGAAATGTATCTTTCTCCAAAATACTTCAGCCCAGTCTTCCTTACTTGTACTTTCTTATTCAATCATATTAGGCATCTGAAAATTGAACTCTCCCTCCAGAATTTAACCTGTTTTATTTATGTATCTGTATGTTTGCAGGAGGTGGGGGTGAGGGATTTGTTATATTTTCATTTCTATATATTTACTCTTGATTTTTACCTACTTGAATTAACTTTATTCTAACCAAAAGGCAAATCCTTCTTACCCCTTTCTGCCTCATAAACTAGCTCCAAACTTGACAAACCAACTGTAATGGGGTCAGCACCTACCTCTCATGAATTCCCCTCTGGCCGATAGTTTCTTCAGCAGTCTTCAGTGGCTCAGTCCTTTGGCTACATCACACACTCTGTCTGTATGCAGAACAAACAAACAAACCTCTTTGAGGGTACACAGTCTTTATCTTCAACTAAGGCTTCCTTCCTGGAGAAACTGTCTTCCCTAACAGTTCAACAGAGCCCATTGTGGTACCTTCAGTTGATGGATACTTTTTTGGCAGCCCTCCCTGTGTTGATCCTTTAAGTAGTCCAGCAAGGTCCATCACAGATCCCTCACTTGGTCTGGCTAGTTTCTGAGCTCAGTCTTTTATCAATCCCTGAAGTCAGTCAGGAGCTACTTCTTAGCTCTCCTGGTCTTCAGCAGCCCTCTCTGGACTCAGTCCATCCTTCACTGAACTGTCCATGGTATTTCTTTTCTTTCCTTCCTTCCAGCCAGCCAGGAACCCATCCTCCCTACTCCAGCTCCAAGCAGCAACTGACTGGTCTGTCTCTGCTGCTCTTTCTGGACACTACAGTGCAAATTAGCGATGGGCACATAAAGACCTCCCTATACCGCAAACCTACTGATCGGTATAGTTACCTACATCCCTCAAGCTTTCATCCTCGACACACCACACAATCCATTGTGTACAGTCAAGCCCTAAGATATAACCGCATTTGCTCTGACCCTTTAGACAGAGACAGACACCTTCAGGATCTCTACCAGGCATTCTTAAAACTACAGTACCCACCCACAGAAGTGAAGAAACAAATTGACAGAGCCAGACGGGTACCCAGAAGTCAACTACTGCAGGAGAAGCCCATGAAAAACAACAACAGAATGCCACTGGTCACCACCTACAACCCCCAAGCCAGACCTCTTCAACACATCATCAAAGATCTACAGCCTATTTTACAAGATGATCCCTCACTCTCTCAAGCCTTAGGAGACAGACCTCTCCTTGCTTTCAGACAGCCCCCTAACCTTAAAAGGATACTTAACAGCAACTACAGATCACACAACAGAAACACTAAAGAAGGAACATATCCCTGCAACAGACCACGCTGCCAACTTTGCCCTCATATCTACACTGATGACACCATCACTGGGCCTAATCAAGTCACCTACTCCATCAAGGGCTCGTTCACCTGCTCATCCACCAATGTGATTTATGCCATCATGTGCCGGAAATGCCCCTCTGCCTTATATATTGGACAAACAGGACAGTCTCTGCACCAAAGAATAAATGGACACAAATCTGACATCAGAAATTGCAACACTACAAAACCAATAGGGGAACACTTCAATCTCCCTGCTCACTCCCTTGACGACTTGTTAATAGCTGTGTTGAAACAGATGAATAACAAATCACAGCTTGAAAGAGAATCTGCAGAATTCGAATTTATATGCAAATTTGATTCAGTTGTCTTGGGGTTAAACAGGGACTATGGATTTTTCTCTCATTACAACAAGTGATTTGACCTCACCCTCCTCTAAGTGCTGTTCCCCAGTGTTTGAATCCTAACACCTATTTTGATTTGCTGTTACAGCCTGACCTGATCCTATGTCATACACTCCCCTGCATTTAATTTCCTCCCATTCTGTAACTTTCCCATCTTCAAAGCGTCTGACAAAGTGGGATTTTCTCCCATGAAAGCTCATGCGATAAATAAATCTGTTAGTCTTTAAAAGTGCCACAGGACTCTGTTGTCTTTCTACAATAGACTAACATGGCTACCCCTTTGGAATTTGACTTTTTTATATGGTCCTTCTGGCTGCTGATTGGCCGCTCCTGCATCCATTCTAAGCTGCTTGGAGGACTTTTCTTCTGCTCTTCTCTGGGATTCATGTGTCAGGATCCTCAGCCCTCCAGCAGGGGTTCTCTGGGCCTAACCCTCCACCATCACACCAGCCCTGAAGACAAACAAGCCTAATGTAGATGGCTGTGTTGGGAAAACAAGGGGGAGTTGCATATCCTTTTCAGAATTAGGACCTATGGAGCATCTCAGGTGGAAGTGAGTCAGAACTGGAGCTCTTGTAGAGCAGGTAAATGAGAAACAGAGATGCAGACTCAGCTCTTTCCTTGTGTGGAAGAAGATTGAAAAGCTTTGTAGTTCTTCTGCTGAGGCAGAATTTCTTCGGCAGCAGAGGCCACACTAACTTGACCCACTGCCCAAAGTGCTGGTGCTGAGGAGGAACTTCAGTGGCATGGGGAGCCTCTGCAGGGGAAGACCCTATAAGTGGGGGGGAGGGCATCATGTATGTCATCCATGGAATCCCTCCCAGCCATGTTGCAAAGCGGAAGAGGTTCAGAACCTATTACATAGACAACCCCTCTAAAGAGAGGATGTGTTTAATATATAATTTGTAACATAATCTTTATCTTGAATTAATGGATGAGGAGTTTATTCCCTGAAGGGCAGAGTCTCAGTTAAAGTAGACTGGGCAAATACAGTAGTATGGGGGGGTAAATGAGACCAGGCTGCAGCCACACTTCCCCCTCAAGCCACTTGAATCCTAAATAGCTCAGGGATGAGTCCCCTTCCTCTTGGGGGCATTGAACTCACAATGAGTTCCACTTCCCACTTTCTCCTGGAGAAGAAAGGAATTCCAAGGAAGAGACCTGTGGGCCAGAGAAATGAGCCAGCAGGAATTTGAAACTGGAGAAGCTTTCTAACCATCAGAGGAATGAAATTCTGGAACAGCCTTCTAAGGAAAGCAGTGAGGGCAAAACATCTAACTTATTTTAAAACTGAGAGTTAAAAGTTTAGACTGGGGATGATATGATGAGATTGTCTATAATGGCATATAGCCCATCTGCGACTTTTAATAGCAAATATCTCTAGCTGTTGGAGATGGAGCACTAGATGGGGAGGGTGCGTCTACACTTGTAAATTAAGTCGACTTAAGCTTGCTTAAGTCGACTTAATTTACTCTGCATCTACACTACACTTTCCTTACGTCAACTTAAGCAGCTGCTTAAGTTGACTTAAGGAAAAATTAAGCCAACTTTCTAAAACCTCATTTTAAGTTGACTTTCTGCTTAAGTCGACTTTCTAAAGTCAACTTAAGCCAGTGTAGACATGGAGTACCCCTAAGTCGACTTTAAGTAGACATAGGGGACTCCAGGGCTTCCCCACTGCCCTCCCTGCCAGGGTGGCTGGCCCAGGGAGATCCGGGCATGCCCCCCCAAAGGGCAGGGCAGAGCCCTGCCCACCCTGCCTTTATGCCCTGTAGGGTCCCTGTCTCCTTTTGCCCCATTATACCCAGGTACAATGGGGCAAAGGCTGAGCCCCCTGGCACTTGGCAAGGGGTGCCAACCCCTGCCACTGTGGACCAGTCCCAGGTCCACCTAGCACCTAGAAGTCAACCTAGGCGTCCAGTGTGGATGCTCTACGTCGACTTTGTAGGGTCCCCTCGAAGTCGAATTAAAATTTAAGTGTGGACATGCTAAATTGACTTAAGAAAGTCGACTTAAAGTCGACGTTGTTAAGTCAACTTAGTTAAGTCGACCTAAATTAACAAGTGTAGACATAACCTGAGTTACTACAGAAAATTCTTTCCCAGGTGTCTGGCTGCTGAATCTTGTAAACATGCTCAGGGTCCAACTGACCATCATATTTGGAGTTGGAAAGAAAGGTTCCTCCATGACATTGGTTCATGGCCTGGGCGTGATGAGGGGAGCGGGAAAACAGGAAGGGTTGCCTTCACCTGCAGCATTGGACACGGATCACTTACTGTCTTAAATTAGAGTTAGCAATCATAGAATATTAGGGTTGGAATAGGAGGTCATCTAGTCCAACACTCTGATCAAAGTGGGACCAATTCCAACTAGATCATCCCAGCCAGGGCTTTGTCAAGCCTCACACTTAAAAACTCTCTAAGAATGTAGTTTCCACCACCTCCTTCGGTAACTCATTCCAGTGCTTCACCACCCTCTTAGTGAAAACTTTTTTCTTAATATCCGATCTAGACCTCCCAGACTGCAACTTGAGACCATTGCGCCTTGTTCTGTCACTGCCACTACTGAGAACAGCCTAGCTCCATCATTCCTAATTAATTGATTGATTAATTAATTCTCTATAACTTGAAGTCTTTAAATCATGATTGGAGGATTTCAATAACTCAGCCAGAGGTTATGGGTTTATTACAGGAGGTCACAGGTGAGATTCTGTAGCTTGCAATGTGCAAGAGACCAGATTAGATGATCATGGTGGTCCCTTCTGGCCTAAAATTGAGTTTATAAGAAGACAACCTCAGTATTAAGCAGGCAGTGGGGAGCAAAAGTAAAGCTAGGGACTGATTCCTTTCCCTTCCAGTACAAGAACTGTGTGGGGTTTGGACATTCTCTTCCCCGTGCTAAGTGACTATTTCCTCCAAAGCCTTCCCTTCATCTATCCAGCTTCCCTGTTACCCTCTTTCTTTTCTTCCCTCCCTCTTCTCCCCTGCTTTATTTCCCTCATCTAATTTCCCTTCTATGGCACAAACCCTTTCTTTTTTCTTTCCATGTAGCTAATCACCTCCTAATAAAACTCCACCCAAAACAACTTTTTAAGACTCAGAGGAACCACCCACTTCCTTCATCCGCCACCCCCTGCAAAAAGTCGTAGAATTTCTGTTGGCAGACCATCATATTGTTCACTCTCCTTGCATGTTCTGTCACATTTCCCTACAGTAGGAATTGTCTGTTTAGACTGAAAGATGTACAAAGCAGGGAATGTCTATTACTCTGCTTATACAGTGCCTAACACAATGAGACCCAGTTCTTAGGCGCTACTCTAATATAAATAATAATTATAATCACAATTAGTAATTCACTTTGGTGTTAAGTGGTATAGTTTCATTGACTTTAATGGACTTGTGCTGATTTATACTGAGGATCTGAATGCTTCACAAACATTCATTTGTTTTCACATCATCTGTTTGCAGTGAGGGTGTATTATCCCCATTATACAGACAAGAAAAAGAGCCATTAGATTATTAATGTCCAACATGTACACTAACAGTTCTTAGCATTATATAGCACTTTCTATGTTCAGAACAGAGCTCTCATTTACTTTATATGCAGCTGGGACTGCTCAGCATTTCTGAAAATCAGATGCAAGGGTTTTGAGTTGGGCACCTGAAAAGCAGGAACACATAGTTAATGACCATATGTGAAAAGTCTGTTTTAAGTGATTTGCCTAAAATCACGTAGGAACACAGGGTCAGAGACAGAACGTAGTTTTCCAGGATGCATTCCATTGCCTGACCCGCACAGCCATCCTTTGTCTTCCTGGAATCCCCAACCTCATTCGCTGTTGCAACAAAGAATTCCTGATCCTGGCACACCCCTCCTGTGTCCCCACAAAATTGCAGGACCTCCTCATCAACCTCCTCCTGAAATTGGCCGAGTTGGCTATCCATCATTCAGGAGGAAGAAACTAGGTGGGAGAGTGTGGGTTGGGGCAGAGGGTATCCTGTGACTATAAGGCCTATGGGCCTATTTCCAATCCCCTCTCTGATCACGTGTCTGAGCAGAGTTCCTCTGGACAGCATCCACTGACTCCTTAGACATCTTTGAGGAGCTGTGGATGCTGTCAGGAATTTTCTGATCAGTGTCCCCTTCTAGTTTCCTGGTATTCACCCTAGGATCTTCACTTCCATCTTTGTTTTCTCAGTTGCTGTCCCATTCTATTATTTGTGACCTGGGTTCACTGGTCCCTCCCACTGTGTTGAGGGGGATGGCCTTTAACTATGAGCAGGTTTAGGCCCTCTGTTTTCCGCAGACCCACAATAGGTACTGCAACAAGCAAGGTAGGAGTCCTACAGACAACAGCCTCTTTCACTACCTGAAATCTTGCTGAAGCCCAGAGCAGGTCCATTCTCTGTACTGAAGGAGGCAGGGACTCCGTGGAAAAATAATAAATGATCACGTAATTAAAGATATTATGACATACTTCAGGCTCCAAGGGATTTTTTTAAGACTGCCTCCAAATTCTCAAGACACTGTATTACTTAAAAACTGCAGAGGCCTGTCCCTGTGTATAAACCATAAACTTCCAAAACCATGGAAGTGATCTATAAAAGTAAGAGTGTAAATAGAGAAATCAGCTCTCTCCAAGCTGACAACAAAAAATATGTTTTTAGAATTTTCAAGGTCCCGTATTGTCCAAATACACCTTATTTATAGGGAATAGAGTTTTTGTTCTTTTTTTGTCTTTTTTTTTTCTTCAAATGGTACAGAATGTAGTATATGTTAACTTGCAGGATATTATTCAACCACTAGGGGTTCTGCAGTAGTTAGAGTTTCGAACAAGGTGTGATCCCTGGTAAATAAGGGAGGTGAAGTTTGAACTCACAGGACTCTTGGGTTTTTTTTGTATGAATATCTGTTTATTTGTGGCTGCAGCTATAACTATTTAGTTTAATAAACATGTTCTGTTTATGAAAGATTGTGATTCCATATATTATAGTGGATGAAAACTCAGAAAAAGGAAGTCCTTTCCCCTTGCCTGTGAAAGTAGACAGGCTGAAACAGTAGGAGCTGAGAAGTGCCAGAAAATAAGCTACGTGACCTCCATGATGGTGACAGACTTCTACAGTGTTCCAATAAAGTAGACCTGACAGACAAGCTAAATGGAGAGCCTTGGACAGACAGAACACTGAGTGCATTTCCAAGTATTTCTATCATATAGAGTAGAATGCAACAGAAAACAGAATACAAGAAAACCTGATAGTGAGAAACAGAGGGGAGATATGACCAAACTTGGTGTCATAAAATGGAAAACAACAGAGATTACTTTTGAACAAATAAAGAGCCTGGTTATCCTGAGCTTGGTTTTCACAACTGAATGGGAGGGAGAGAGTGTACTGGTGCCTGCTGGTAAAGGGTTCAGCACTCTGTGTCAGCATCTCCTAATAGGCCTGACAAACTTACTACACCTAACACACCCTTTTCATAGTATTTAGTCCTAAATGGAGTCTTGTAAGGTACTGAATGAAAGCTAGTGTCATGCTGATCCATTAATATCATTGTGAATAGTATGCACTGATGATATTTTATGAGTTATGTGCATGTACTGGAAATGTATCCTGAAAGTCTGTATCAAGATATGAGTCACCAGAGAGTCATATTTTCTCTTAGATCAGGAGTGTTTGTCCAGCTAGACAACTGACATGTAAATTAATCAAGGCATTTTTTTCACAATAGGCCTCCCATCATCCAGTAGCTGAAATTCCAAACTCTTCATCTAAGGGAAAAAATCTCAATGTTATCCAGAGAAAAAAGTGAGGTGTGATTTCCTAAAAAAACATTATTCACTGTTAGATGGGAAAGACATCTGAAAGGACAGAGAAAAAACCCATGATCCTTTGTGTCCTGCACTTACACACAGAGCCATCATCCTTCAGCTAAACATCAGAAAGCATTAATTTCTGTTATAGGGTTTCAACACAGAGGGAATATAATTTCTATTTTGTATTTTAAAATCTATAAAGCCAGGATTTTATGTGTAATGACTTCTAAGAGGCAAGTTGGCTAACATGATCAAACTTACGTGATTCTGTCACTGGGTCAGAGACTTCATCTGTCAATCAAATACTGAACTTCTTTTCATGATAACCATTTTATATAAATATTTCACAATGCAAGAAGACTGAAAGTAAACAAAGATTTTGTAATTAAAAGCTATGTGCCACAGTCTATCACTATTATGTAAATACAGGTATTTATCTGTGTTTATTTCCTTTTCTGCATATGGTGCATACTGTTGGTAATGAAAGTCACTGTGTTATTTTTGTGAGTTTGGATTTTTGAACAATATTATTTCAACTCCTAAGCAAAATATTAATGTCTTCTTATGAGCTCTGTGTCCAATTATATTTTAATATAATATCACTAAGGTCAACACAGAATTAATATTAAAAAATTGGAGATTACTCTCTTGGAGGATGAAGTCTACAGCAAACATTTTTATTCGGCTTTTAAGTTATTTCTTACAGCTGAATGGAAAAGAGACCTAGCATAGCTCCCATTGCCATTTTGACAATTTTTTATCATATTGGCTATAATGAAACCAATATTAAAATAATTAATAAATCCCTTAGCGATGGCCTTACAGAAATGGACTAAATGGTCAGTCATATTCAATGGTTTTCTGTGTTGTGGAATTGAGAATGGCATATCTGCCAAAAGCCATTGCAACATATTCGAAAGCATGTTATGACTTTCCTGTTAGGTCTTGAGGACAGACTAGTGTTCAGCTGGTTTTATCTAGTCCATCTTTCTATTTATATTATGTTAGTACCTAAAACTTCTATCTCAGTAAGTTTTGTTTTCATCATCTGAAATTGTGGAATGAAAGTAATTCGAATCCTTTTGAGGCTCATTATTTCTAACATTTCATACGGACTTTTGTTAGGCCAGAAATGTTTCAAATAAATGCAAGTCTACATCTTTTGGCTCGGTTGAAATAAAAGTCTTAAATTGACTTGTAATGTTTGGACCTCACAATCAGACTAAAATTAAACACAAGTAGGCATAAATCCTTGCTGGTTGGCTTTAGACTTGTCAGCAGCAGAGGCTGTGATTTATTGGAAAGTATGGACTTGACTAAAAATGAATTCTTATTTGTGTCAGTTTACTGTGTTATGGCCATGTCACAGTTTCAGTGTTAACTGGTCTTCCTTGAGGGCACCCACTTAAGGCTTTAGTCTTCCCAGCTATTGCTTGTCTTGGGACTGTGAACTGCATCTCTCTCTCCAGAGCAGAGGTTTAGGCTTTCAGTCCCACTGCACCTCACTGTGATTTCCCAACAGGTCTGGCACAGGTCCAATACCTGTCCTGTGATTAATTCTTTCTCCAGGAGCTATAACAATTTACACCAGGATGGTATGCCCCTTAATAGATGGAAGGCCCTGGGACTAGTCAACCCTGATTACTAAAGAGGGACACCTTAGTTAGAGAATAGCTGCTGATGCCCTGAGCAGAAGGTGGGGGACGCTCAAAAAACAGAGAAGTAATAGCTGGCTTGAAGAAGCAGCAACTGCAAGATGCAAGAGTGGTTCTTGGAGAGACATTGAACCATGTCCTGAGCAAGGGGGAAAGGGCTAGAAAAAAACTCCAATTAAAGGGAGAGAGAGACACACTGAACAGGAGTTGGGGTCTGGAGGACTAGTGTATATCTGAGGTGGGACTGGATTAACAGGTCTTGGGACCCTGGAGGACCCCTGGGGCCCTGACCCCCCACCAGTGGCCCCCACTACCTGGGGACTTGTCCCCCACTGGAGGCCCCCTTGCCTGTGGGCAGGCCGGATCTTGGGAGGAGCCTGGGGCCAACTGGCCCCAGCCCCACTCTGGCCAGTCTGCCCATGGGGATGGCAGGGCCAACTGGAGTGCAGTGGGTTTCCAGTGTGGCCCTCCAGGAAGCAACCACGTGCCAGAATGCCCCACCCCCAGAGCCAGACCAGCCGGCCCAGGGACCAGGAGGGAGCACAGAGCCCGGCCTCTGGTCCACGGTGGCCCTCCCCACTCCCAGCATTGGCAGGGCAGTGGCTTTCCCAGCCGTGGGCCCCCACATCACCAGAGAAGGTTTTAAATTCAGCCTATGGATCCACTTAGGCCTGCCCTGCTATGCTTGCAGACACTGCAGGGGGTAGAAAAGGAGAGAACCTGGCTCATTTCATGTCAGACTGGTAACAAAGCAGGAAGGAATTCTGCCTCTCTGTATGAGGGGAGATTTATTATTATTTATGATAAGCCTGAAAGCTGGGACAGCCACTGTGGGAGAAGCATTGCATCTCTGACTGTTGAGGAGACTTGGGAAAACCTAGTAGGGAATGGACTCTACTCTACTCTGTGCTTGAAGGGCATTGTGGGACCAAGCTCCTCCAGCCCCTGGCCAAAGAGGTGACAGTTAACAGAAGAACCCAGAAAACACAGGAAATAGAGACTTCCTTCTACCCCTCTGCCACAAGAGACCTGCAGCCACAACAGGATGCCAGAAAGTGGACTTACTCCAGGCAAGCTCTTACAGAGCCATTTACAACAGATTGGCGACTGACCACCCAAAAGGAAGAAAGGGCCAGCTTGTAACAGATTCCACTTCCTTCAAATACTCAACCCGTTTAGAGCCCAAGTGCTCAGTCTTTATGCAGAGGAATTAATTTCACCCCCAAAAAAGTGATCTGATTTTCAATATAGCCTATGTTTCCTATTCCACAGAGGATTGTTGTATGGGTCTTCTATGAGTGGAATCAGGAAGATCTAAAGTGCTGATTAAACTAGAAATTCAGACAATGTCTTGCTGGTTGGGTAGAGGTGGGGATAATTTGGTGGAACAATAACCAAAAGCACATCTTTGTTACTAGTTTATTGTCTTTTTACCCCTTTAAGGTGACATACTGAGAGCCATTTTTAATTATGTTTATTATCAGTTGGTAAGAGCTTTCCGTAAATTAACTCTTATGTTATTACAAGTATCATATAACTATTCAAGAACCCTGCTTTTCATGTCAGAACCTGGTGAGTTCCTAAGGGGAATGATGGTTTTGGGATTAAGGCACCAGAAGTGACCACCAGAAAACCAGCCCTATGTTCTATTCCAAAATTTAACACAGACTTCTTGTGCCCTTGAATAAATGATGCAACCGCTTTGGGTGAAATGCTGGCCCCATTCTTGTCATTGGAGGCAGAATTTCACTTTTGTGCCTCTGTTTCCCTACTTATAGAATAGAATTAATAATGCTACAACAACATGGGATGTTGCAAAGCTAAATTTGTTAACATAGGTGAAGTGCTCAGATACTCAGTGATCAGAGTAACAGAAAACTAAAATGAATATCACTACCAAAAAAGGCTAGTTACTCACCCCATTATTGTCAATAATAGTGTGACTATAGAAATAATAACCTGAGCTGAACAAACAATATATTCTGAGAAGTTTGTGATATTAAACTTGACCTTTTTGGATTTGTGAAGCTTTAAAAAGCAGCTCTTTTTGCATTCGTTGGACATTGCATGTGATATGTTCTTTTCAGTTTGGGTGTTTTGAAATTTGAAAGCCATTTTTTGTTTTAAAAAAATTCCCACTAGTAAGGTTTGAAAAATATGGTGCTTTTACCTTATTCCAAATTTCCCCCTCCCACCCATCAATATGGTAAGTGCTTAATAATATACATGTGTAACTTTGATGTGTGTGTCAACTGAGATGTGCTAGTCCCTAAATGAACCATTAAGTTTTTTGTATGGGTTTACACATGTATCATATAATGAACAAATTAAGTATCTAAATGAATCTCCTTGGCTATATCTACACTACAAAAAGTTAGGTCAACTTTGTAAAGTTGACCTTATTAAGTAGACTTAACAACAAAGTGGTTTCCCCTAACGGGGACTTAGTAAGTCAACCTAACTGCCCTTATGTCAACTAATAAAGTGGATTTAAGCATCCACACTGTGCTTAGGTCGACCTAAGACTTAAGTCGATCTAACTGGCGGTTCTTATTAAGTTGACCTAAGCTTTCATTAAGATGACTTAAGGAATTTCTTAAGTCGGCTTAATGAAAGCCTCGTGTGGACGGGGACTAAGTTAGGTCAACTTAAGCCTCCTTAAGTCGACCTAACTTGCAAGTGCAGACAAAGCCCTTGACCTACACTAAATTAAAGTCACCACTATAAATGAGGAGAGCCAACAATTGGCTGCTCTGCTTGATATGCTAGAGGAGGGAGAGCGCAGTAAGCCCCTTTTACCCACACCCAGCCAGAATCCTTCACAGGAAGCAGTCTTAATTTGCCATTTCAGGTTTCCAGGGATATTGTTCAAGGTTCCTTTTTCTCCACAATCTGGGTGCTCTTTGTGCACTCTGGAGCACCAACTAACCACAGATTATTTTGTCTTTCATGATTCTGAAGATCCTCCATTTTGTATCTTCACTAGCTAACCTCTTTTTTGATGCACATACAGTTGTATAGCAAGAAAGATGACAGTGCCTCTGTGGAAAAGAATTTCTGCTTCATTGAATC
The DNA here is from genome assembly GCA_007922175.1 of Pelusios castaneus. Taxonomy (NCBI): domain Eukaryota; kingdom Metazoa; phylum Chordata; order Testudines; family Pelomedusidae; genus Pelusios; species Pelusios castaneus. The sequence continues at coordinate 2,904,383 of ML685898.1, forward strand.
ATCATGTCCCTTATGTTTTGTAAGTCCCTAATGAAGTTCTCTTATGTGCCTAAAATTCCACTTATCCTAGGGGAAAGGGCTTAATTGTATTTTCTGCAATTGCTTGGGCCCACTTCTCTTGCATGGTGTAACTTAGGTTGCCATCTCCTTGTCTATTTCCTTCTTTAGCATGCTGATTTGTTATCTTAGTTTTCTTAACAGCTTGGCACAACAATCTTCTAGCAAATTTCCCTGAGGCCCCTGATTCAAATTTAGCCCTAGTCAGTTACATTAAAAATCACTGAAAACCATGGTCTTTATTCATGGCTGGTAGACAGAGAAAATTCCCTACTAGTTTGATGCAAAACACACACACACTTCTTCCTAGTCTCATGGACTTTTGGGGAGAGAAAAAAATCAAACAATAAAATGCTGTTTTAGGTTTGTTTTCTTGGAGTGGTAGGTGCTCAGCACCTCTCAGAATGAAACCATATGTTTAAATATGAATTTAGGTGTCTGAATTTAGGCATCCACGTTTAAAAATAGGTTTTTACACATGCACTTTTGTATAGTGAGCTCCTAAAGTAGGAAGTAAATAGGCAATCTGAAAAAGCTAGCTCTCAGAGTGCTATGTTTTTATATTTCTATTTCATGTACTTTCCTATAGTTCTAACACTGTGGTATATGAGAGTTCACGTATGCTTGAATTCTGTCAAATTCAGCATAATACATGTATGTATGTATGCATTCTGATTTTTTATGGCAAAAATTTACCCACAGTTAATACATGTTGATATCTGAGAGAGCACTGTTATTTTCTGTATTTATAGCGGTGACTACCGTATGCTACCATGCTGGAAGAATATTCCCATTCAGTGCTGACAGTGGAGAGAGATGTATTTCAATGGTTTCATACAGCAGTTTGCAGGCTGTTTGGAATTTTAAACCATGTTTCATAATATGCAATGGATGTGCATATCAATCAGGTGAGTTTCATCATAACTTTATACAATCAAATATATACTATTACTGTGTTCTTCCATTTTAAATCCCAGATGCTGACAGCTCTGAGAATGCTACTTTACCACCTTTTACAACATATCGTCAAATATGCTAAACCTTAGAATGACTGTAAAATGACTAAGCAGCTCTATGTATTTCTCCTAGCTAAATAACAAAAAGGGCAGTTAAACAAGCATAATATTGTCCAATATATGAAATATATTATCTAAATATATGCATGCTCGATACAGAGTACAGTAAATAATTCCTTGACCCTGAATTGGTGCACATTTACATTTCAAAACTGTGAAGAATAAATCTGACAGAGCTATTTGATCTCTACATGAAAATGGACTTCAAAGCCCACAGTGTATTTCTGTTCATTTTACAGCTACAGATTTCTAGCAGAAAGTGATTATACCTCTGATTACCTATGCCTATTGTAGTAGCAGTTTCATCTAAAGCTTTTTTAGAATTTAATCATTGTCTTTTGTTGACCAGCGCAACACTACAGAGGGCTTTGCAGTACATATGTAAGTGGCTAGTGTAATTGAAAAACGGACTAAATCTACTGAATTTTTGTAATGCAGTAAACTATGAATAGGAGAATAAAATGTCCTCAATGGCTGGATGTGTATTGTTACTTTGAAGCTTCTCCGGGCTACCACCACCGCAACAGAGTAGAAGCTAACACCCACTACTTTAAATAATTATTGGATTAGTTTTTCTCATTATTTCTCATTCATTCTCCTTTGAGCACCACCCCACTTGATGTTATAATTAATTCTCTGAAAAACCTTTTGCAGAATAAATGATTCTGGCTTTGTACTGTCAGAGATATGAAAACTATGTTTGTTAGACAGGGAAATTATTTGGTCTTCATAATTTATGCCAGGGACTGAATATTGATTTGAATTTTAGTCAAAGTTAAAGTAAATGACATTTCCTGAGCAAATTTTGCTATTAATTAAAATGGGACCAGAGAAGAGATTTATAGTTGTTATATTTTATATATATGATATTTTATGGCTCAGGATACAGACTTTCTGAAAATCATGTTCTAATTGGCTGTTTGGGCCTTTTAGATGATGTCATAGTTATGTACCAACTCCCACATGTGCACCGAAGGGTCTTCATCTCCAAAACACAGAGGAAAAGAGCTGTGCTTGGGATGTATGTTGCACAGGCTTTTGGTTTTTTAAAGTTTAAGGAATTTAGGGTGGTATGTGCATATCTTCCTATCTTCACCGTATTTCCCTACCACTCTGTAATCTCTGATATTTTAAATAACACAGGCTTTGGAGGCGAAGGCCATAGTTGCTCTGTTCCAAACCTGACTCTTTCTTTCATTTCTGCCCTTTTCGTCTCCTCTTCTTTTTCCCCACCTCCCCCTCCCCCTCCCACACACACACACACACACACACACACACACACACACACACACACTTCTAAATTGCACATCTTAAGAAACTGGGAGATTTTAGCCAACTCCGAGGTTATGTCTACACTTGGAAAGTTAAGTCGACTCTTAAGTCGACTAAACAAGGTCGAGTTTAAGTCGACTTAAAGGTGACCTTGTTAAATCGACTTAACAGAGTGGCTACACTTTAAGTCGACCTTGTTAAGTCGACTTAACCTTAGACATAGTTGTCCACACTGGCTTTAAGACAACTTAATAAGGTCAGCTTAACACTATTCCAAGTCCACACTGGCTTTAAGTCGACTTAACAGCTTAAGTTGACTTAATAACACCACCTCTGAAAGTCGACTTAAGCCTTAAGTCAACTTAAGGAAGTGCTTAAGTTGACTTAATAAAAGCGCAGTGTGAACGCAGCTTTGTGTAGCTCAATTTAAGCGTCCTTAAGTCAAGTCCTAAGTTGCCAGTGTAGATGCACCCCTAGTTCTGATCTAACTCTGCACTCAGTCATGTCGACTTTTCCAATGGATCATTCCATAGAGGGGGATATGATTGTCTCAAAAAACTCCCATGGAACAGAGAGAACCTTTGGCACTCACCTACCCAAAAGCTAATTGGAATACCCACATCCTGTGTTGCCATGCAGCTTCTAATATCCTCCAAGTCAATAAAGATCCTTCAGAGGAGGACCCATGAATGAGGTATCCATGAATACTCCACTACCAGCCCCTGAAAAAAATTAATTTAGCAGAGGACAAACCCGTATCTTCCTGACAGAACAGAAATTAACTTACATCAAATCTCCACAGGATGTAATGCCTATAGAAATGCCTGTTCCCACTCCCCCAATGACTCCACCCATAAAGAGGCTTCCAAAGTGTTGGTAGAAAATGAATTTAAAGAGATGGCTTTTGGCTCCCCTGCACCTGTGGACATGAGGGGAAAACTTGGCCTTTACATTTCAAACATGTTCCACCATTTGTGTGAAATACGACTGAATATGTCTTCTTCTAAGTGGACAGCCAAGTTCACGATGCAGACAAAAAAGTGAACGGATTCTGAGTCCAGGGAATCTAAAAAGATCTGGAAAGAAGAAAAATGAAGAAAACATGAAGAAAAAGAGTCTTTTCTATTGCAGTATGCCACTTTTACTCCCCTATGTTAGTCACACAGGCATAAAACTGGGCTAATGTGTAGTTTAGGCATAATGTGTTTCTATCAGTTCCCCTGTTCTTTTTTTCTTATCCTTCTACAAAAAATTACTTTTCATTCTGGAAAGAATTCATGTTTTGCTCATTTTTATTCTCTATATTCTAGCAAAGAAAACCTAAAATAATGTTAAGCCCTCTGCATTAGACTTTTTTTATGATTAATTGAATAGTAGAAAGCCAATATTAGTATTCACGTCACATCCAGTTATGTCCCTAGCATGTGTCCCCATTTGCTTTTCCGTGTGTTTGTTCGTCACATAATGCTAATTAGGTCACTTCAAATGGCTCATAATTGACAATGCCACTCTTACAGGTTTATATTTTCATGCACAAAATTTGAAAATAAATTAATGACCAGCAATTTTGACTATTACGGTCAATTAAATTTGTCAACATAACATTTGACATAAATAATCTATATTTAAGAAACCTTGAAATTAAAAATGTATTTTTAACAAGCATTTACAAAGTTACTGCAGTTTTTATTTTAAAATAATTAATGAAAAAAAATTGAATATTGCTACAAATCTATATAAACTTAATGCTTAATTTTCCCCCCTTTAAAATTAACATTTTTTAAATTAACATTTAGTTATTGTGACCATATAGTATAATTAGTAAGCAGAATTTTGCATCATTTTATATGTTTACTCTTAGTAAAATATACTGTACAGAGTAAGTACTTTTCTAAATATAACACTTGTCCAATAACATGCAAATAATAGTGTTACTGAACTAAACATAGAGTGCTGCCACTACATATCCCTGCAACAGACCACACTGCCAACTTTGCCCTCATATCTACACTAAAGACACCATCACAGGACCAAATCAAGCCACCTATTCCATCAAGGTCTCATTCACCTGCTCATCCACCAATGTGATTTATGCCATCATGTGCCAGAAATGTCCCTCTGCCTTATATATTGGACAAACAGGACAGTCTCTGAGCAAAAGAATAAATGCACACAAATCTGACATCAGAAATTGCAACTCTAAAAATCCAGTAGGGGAACACTTCAATCTGGCTGCTCACTCCATTGATGACTTGCTAACAGCTGTGCTGAAACAGATGAATAACAAATCACAGCTTCAAAGAGAGACTGCAGAACTCGAATTTATGTACATATTAGACTCAGTTGCCTTAGGGTAAAACTGGGACTACGGATTTTTCTCTCATTACAACAAGTGATTTGACCTCACCTTCCTCTATGTGTTGTTCCCCAGTGTTTGAATCCTGACACCTATTTTGATTTGCTGTTACAGCCTGACCTGATCCTATGTCATACACTTCCCTGCATTTAATTTCCTCCCATTCTGTAAATTTCCTATCTTCAAAGCGTCTGATGAAGTGGGATTTTCTCCCACGAAAGCTCATGCAATAAATAAATCTGTTAGTCTTTAAAAGTGCCACAGGACTTGAATGGTCTGATAACTGCTGAGCTTGTTAGCCTCGGTGCAAGATCCCTCATCATGCATTGCTTCCCTGCTTCTTCAATCCCAGAGTTCAGTGCGGTTCCTGCTTTGGATCTTGGTTCTTCATACGCCATGCAAATGAAGCTCCATTCAATGTGCTGATGGCTTTTGGATGTAGGTAGATAAGGATGTCTCTCATTGCCTTTTCATGGATTTTGGTTTCCTGTTCAAGCAGGGGTGAGGAGGAGAGTGATGTGTGGGGGTAAGTCACAGAGGCTGAATAGAATGCTCTGATTCCCCAAGAATACAGAGCTAACAAGTAACACAAATACATTACCTAGTGCTACAAAGATCCCCACAACATGAGACAGCAAGGTGGCTTTTTCTCATTTTTAGCTCCATTGTATCTTGCTGTAGGTAAACCAGGTTACACCTAGGCAAATTATTACTAATGTCTTTTATTAGTAGTCTAGTACTGTTTAATTCCTACACCAAAATCATATAGTTTACTTGCAGTTCTGTGAAAATAACTCCTATCAAGAGTATTCTTCACAGCAAGATACACATATACTTTATGGTCACAACAAATAAAATATTAGAGTTAAATGTCATGGTGCTATCAGAAGTGTAGATTGGAAATTTATACATTGCACGTAATTTGTTGTGCTGTTATAAACATATCAAATACACTGTAAAAGATGCCTTCCCCAGAGTCTTGACAGGCCATATTCAGAGGCAGTCTTAATGAATCTCGGGCCCTGAGCAAAAGTCAAGGATGGGGCTCCCGCCTCCTCCTTTCGCGCCCCGCCGCTGATTCCCCTGCCATTAGTACCACCACCAACCCCCCATCCTTCCTCCCACCCTGGCCACCCAACACCTGGCCTGGCTGGCTGGCTGGAGCTGCGGGCACTGTGGCTCTTGACCCAGCCGTGGCTGCTCCTGCTCGGGTCTGCGCCCCAAGCAAGGGGCCTAAAGCACTTGTCCACCCTGCTCCCTCGCTAAGACCACCTGTGGACATACTGTACCAATCCTGGATCTGGAATCAAAGTGGAGAGAAAATTATCAGGTTTACATGATAGAAAAGAAAAACAGACTGAAAATCTATTTGTTTTTATTACAACCACATTTTGCCCAAGGGTGTGCAGAGGTCAAATATTTACGTTAATGCAATTCAGATAGGCATTTTGAAATTAAGGCCTCTCACACTTTGCAATGTCCTGGGACACTTGTGTGTTTTGTAGTCATTTGGAAGTCATTAGTCAAGCTAAATGGCCATGAAAAGTATTGATAGGACATGATAGTAAAATGGACATGAGGAATGCTTCTTATGTAGGAAATATTAACTGGGTGTTTAATCACTATGGCAATAGAACTACATCAACAACTATAAAATTAGAAGGCTTGACAGATGCAGACATAGCTGGAATTAGGTTACCAAAATGAAATGCAAAGTGAGGTTGATGATTTGCAATATTTGAGAAAGGTCCTTCACTAGATTTTTCAGATATGCATTTGTATGAGAATAATAATTTCATATTGATTTTGATCTGTTAAACTGTTAAACCAGTGTAAAAGTGAAGTGTGTTGTACATCAATGCATTATATTCACTACTTTAATTACACAGTTTAATTCACTATTTCCACAGCCCACATGCTTCAAGACAAGGGAATCAAATTTAATTGGGAATAGCATATTAGAGTAAAAAGAGATACAACTGCCATATGTTGATGTTTGTATTTGAGAATATACAGTAGTGATCTGTAAAGTGTCACATATGAGTAAAATGTAATATTCTAATAATGTGTACAAATTCTTTTTATCTTTTTTCCTTTAACAATTGGTCTGGGTACAAAATTCATCACCCACAGGAGCACTAGTATTCTTTAGTACAAAAACTAAATCAGTAATTTTTTTAAAACGTTGGGAGTCAGGTGGAGGTCAGATTTGAAGAGGAAAGTAGGAAAGAAATGTGGGAGCGAAGAGAGCACTGATTACTGGCAGATTTAAAAATATCTTGGAGATTCAGCCTACATAAGCATCCTAGCGTCAAGTTTTCAAAACAGCTCGTATGTAGGAACCTAAATGAAGTGACCAATATTCTGAGTGTTAAACACTTTTTTTGAAAATCTGTTATGTGAACTAACTGAATGAGAGGTGAGAGTTTCTGATAATCTGACCTTAGTGATGGATACTGAACATGTCTGAAAATCTGACCCCAAAGGTTTATCTGAATTCATATTTCAATTGGTCTGCAAATTTGGGCTAAGATTTCTTGAGAGCAGACTTTTGAGTGAGATTTTCAGTTTTTTCCTATTTTTAACCACTTGTGAAAAATTTAAATAAAATTCTGAGGGATATTTCAGTACACATGCTTAACGCTAAACTAAAAAGTGTCAGAGACGCATGTTATTTTCTTTTCTCTTCTGTTTCTTTAAGTAAACCAAACTTTTACCAAAAATTAGAAAAGATTGGTTTTGATCATGATAATTTGGTGTAAACCAGTGTCCGGCTATTTTTCATATTGAAAAAGAAGGATGTCAAGAAGCAGGATCAATGGTAGTGTGTATAAGAGATGTGAAGCAGGTTGTTCACCAACTGGAGGTCTCTGCCAGTTACAACAGAACTAGAGAGGAGAACTAGTCTGTGGATGCCTTGATATGGTTTCTCTCCTGTGAGAGGGTGGGGATGACAACATGATGTTAGGCTGCACCTGAGGGAAAAGTGAGGAAGCATAGGGATCACAGTGGAAGAAAAGAGTATGTGGAGGAAGAAAAGAATAAATATATAGAGGGATTATTTAAATATTAAATGTATACTCAATAATGGAGAGAAAAGGTGGTTTAGGTAATATCTTTTACTGGACCAAATTCTGCAGGTGAGAGAGAAGCTTTCGAGTTCTTCTTCAAGCACATCTCTCACCAACAGAAGTTAGTCTGATGAAAGATATTATCTCACCCATCTTGTCTCTCTAATATCCTTGAACTGACTTGGCTATATCAACACTGCTTACTCAATAATGGACTCAATTCCAAAAAGATGCCAGAAATTGTCATATTTACACACAGACAAGGAGACAGGTTGGGGTTCAGAGACCCTGTGGGTGAAAATAAGAATACTAGAATACACAGTCTCTTTCTGGGATCCTCAAGCTACTCCATCCTCCTGAGGATATATTGGTTTTCCCTCTCCCAATTTTCCCATAAAATCTCTAACAGTAATCTCATTCTGATTTCACAAGTAGAATGATAACCCACATCCCAATCACACCAGAATTAGAATACTTAGTCTGCTTGCAAGATCCATTTCTGTGCATCTAGGTACTTTTATTGCCTTAATCACCACTATCTGAGCCCCAGACATCACTTGGTGTGATTCAAAATTGTAACAGATAGGAACAACCCAAAACCACAGGAACACAAAAAGGATTCAATCTGAAACCAAATAATCCCAATCCCACACCCATTCAGACATTTGATCCTCCTATCTGACCCTATCTTTTTTTTCCTCCCCCTCCTTTTTGTTGTTGAAGATGTCAACATTAGCATTCTTCACATGGAAGACAAAAATCAATTGGTTAGGAATTAGGAAAAAAAGATCAATGCTTTCCTACCTGCAATCTTAATTATTTGTAATGATAGCAGGAGCAGACTGTTAGCTGGCTGCTTTGTGAGGTCAGTCAGAGAGTCTGAGACCTGAAGCCCATTTTCACTAGCTAGTTTTCAATCCAGTTCAAACATCTACTCCCATATCCACCTAAATCAACTCTCCCTAATCATGCCTCCAGTAAAGCAGCTGCAGGAGAAGTCAGGGCACTTGGGGTTTCCCTTTCTTTGTCTCTCCCCAGTGCCACACCAAACACTATGCATCAGTTGTTGGACAGGACCTTCATTAGTATAGGCATATATGTCCTCCAACATAGCATGTGGCTTGTGGAGCAAGAAACTGGACTGTCTTAAAGATATCAACAGGGATGAAGTTCTCCCTGAAGATGTCAAAATATTACTGGTATTATTTGTGAATTTGCTTTTCAATTATTTTGTCATAGGTACAATTTATCACATGCACCATTTAACAAAGTGGGGCTTGATTTCCAGTCTACTTCATTCAAGTCTTCCTTTTGCACCTACAGTTTTGTGTGAGAGCAATATAGCAGTGTCAGTGGTTTAAAAGAATGAATGCATGAATTCCTTTGGAACATTTTACTTATTAACTCATAGATGATCATCTAGATATATTTAATAATATACGGGCAAACCTCAGGGTACTCTGGAAAATTAGAACTAAAGTCTGCAGCAAGTGATATGGATTCTGTGGTACTTTGATGCAGCAGACTGGAAATTCTATAGCAACTTGATTCCAATTTTATAATGGAGGTACTTAATTAATCAAATATGGAAATGAACATAAAAATCAGCACCACAGCCCCTTTGACTATGTCTACACTATAAAAAGTTAGGTCAACTTTGTTAAGTCGACTAATAAGTTTGATTTTAAATCGACCTAAAGTCGACTTTATTAGGTCGACTTAACGTGCTTTCCCTTAACCAGGACTTATTAATTCAACCTAACTTCCCTTAGGTCGACCTAAGAAAGTGGACTTATGCATCCACACTGGGCTTAGGTCGACCTAAAGGGGGGTTAGGTTGACCTAATGCGTGGTCCTTACTAAGTCAACCTAAGCTTTCTTTAGGTCGACTTAAGGATTTTCTTAAGTCGACCTAATGAAAGTCTAGTGTGCACAGCGCTTCAGTTAGGTTGACTTAAGCCTCCTTAAGTCAACCTATCTTGCCAGTGTAGACATAGCCTTTGTTATTTATTTTTTATTAAGTTAAATTTATTTTACACTGTCATGTGTATCCAGTTTTTTATATTTTGTGTTGACTTTTGTGTTGGCAATACGTTGTACCATTTGTCAGGGAGAAGCTGGCTGTTTTGGTAGATGGGTATGATAGGTGAGACTTTCATACTTGGGAAAGTGTGGGTGTAGATTGGAACTCTAAGATAAGCAAGTTAGCTGATTATTTCTGCTGAAATGATTGGCATAGGAATAGATGATAATGTTTAAATTACTGTTTTTTAATTGAGAGAGTTAATAACACATTGAGGTATGTGAGTCAGTTCACATCTCTCAGCTCTATCTGCAGATCCAGGAAGACCAACTACAATGGTTTATAAACAGTTCACATTTTCAAGGTTATATTCATAGCTAAAAGATATATATTTTTAAAGGAAAAGCTGGTATTCTGGAGAACAGGTATGCAGAAAGGGGTGGATTTCATGGTTGTTGTCTCATGAAATGGATAGGGCCCTGGATATGAGCTCCATAGTTGATCAGAAATTTTTAGATTTTTTCTAATTTGTTACTATTTTTAATAAGCAATGTTTGTTTCTTTATTAGAATTGGATTGGGTTTTTTTATTATTTTGTCTGAATTATGTCACTAAAGTATAAGTATTGAAGAAGAATGGTCATGCAATTGAAACATAAGCATCACAGTCAGGAAATCTAGCTCTCCATTTCCAATTCGTCCACAGATTTGTATGATCTCTCTCCATGTTTCAGTTTCCCCATCTATAAAAAGGGAAAGATAACACTTACCTGACAGAAATGTTGTGGAACATAATACATGAATAGGCTTTAAGGCTATGTCTACACTAGAAAAGCTAAGTTGACTCAGTTAAGTCCTTCTGGGGGAGCCACGGGTCTCTTGTCCCGGGAAGCTGCAACTCCCTTCTTCCCGGGAGCCGAGCTCCCTTCTTCCCGGGAGCCTCAGCTCCCTTCTCCCGGGAGCTGCCGCTCCCCACTAGCCGCAGTTCCCTTCTTCCCGGGAGCCACGGCTCCCCTCTCAGCAGGGAGCCGTGGCTCCTTTCTCCCCAGCCTATCCACCTTAGATTGACTTAGGGAATTAAGTTGACCTAGGGTATCCACGCTGGCTTTAGGTCGACTTAACAGGTCGAATTAAGCATTAAGTCGATCTAAAGAGTGGTAGTTATTAAATCAATTTAAGGAAGCGCTTAAGTCGACTTAATGAAAGCCAGGTTTGGACACAGCGTTCTGAAGGTCAACTTAAGTGTCCTTAAGTCGACCTAAATTGTTAGTGTAGACATGCCCTTAAGAGACTCACATGGAAAGTGCAATAGAAGTGCAATAATTAGTAGTAGTAGTAATTATTATTTATAGTATAATTTTATATGGCATAATTTGTGTGTTTGATTTAAGAATGTATAATATTTAATTTTAATAGCTTATGTTTTATTAGCATAAAAACAAAATCTAGCAAGTTCTGAAGGGGTAACCATGTTAGTCTAGTTCAGCAAAACAAACAAGGAGTTCTGTGGCACTTTTAAAGACTAACAAATTTATTTATTGCATGAGCTTTCATGGGAGAAAATCCCATTTGTTAGTCTTTAAAAGTGCCACAGAAAATCTTGCAAGTAAGTCTTTAAAAGGCAGAAATTAAGTTATGAAGCTGCTTTCATACTTACATAAAACATACCCATAAAACACTGACATGGTTAATTTTATTTACCCAGAAATTGGATTGGTGGTTCCAAGATATGCTAGATGAGGAAAGCATGTTTAAAAATGAATGAATAAGAAATTTTGGAATTAAGGAATAATTATGCAAGGAGAAATATTTAACAAGACAGCTTGTTGGCATAATGTTTATTTGTTAAAATTATTCTGAAAGAAGGCACAAATTTACATGATCTTCGTTTGGCAAATGCTAGATGAATCGCAGAAGAGATTTTATTCCTACCCATACTATCTTCTGCAATAGGAGTAGAATCAGGTCCTTACCCTTTTAGAAAGAAAGAATGATGTCATAGCTTGTTCTGTGTAATCACCAATCCCAGCTGTCCAGCCCATAAATCATGTGCTCTAGAACAAATAAAAAAAAAATCATGAATACTTGTAAGGCTAATGCATAAAATTGAACTTAACGGATAATAAAACTAGACTTGTTTATCCTGACAAAAGAAATTTGGCTGTTAAAAAATAAGATCCTAATAAAGGTAGGTCTGATCATAATAAGATATAACTGTGGTGCCTGTTCCCACCAGTATAATAAAGGATCATCCTCTAGACTTTTTAAAATGCTTAAGCAAGTTAGGAGCGCAAATCCTATTAACTTTCAATGGGACCAGTGCTCCTAAGATACTTAGGTGATTTTGAAAATCCCATTCCATAAGAAAAATACTTTTACACATCTGGCACCCCTCTCTAAAGCATTGCTCTGGGCTGAAATTGGTACCCAAGGTCTCAGCCATGGAGTGAAATTTTTTAAATGGTGTTTAGATTTAGGATCCACGTGAAGATTAAACTGCCCTTTCATCATCCCTTATTCCTCCATGCTAGAACTATCATAAAGCATTAGGAAGCCTTTGCTGTGACTACGTAGGATGTACCTGTTCTGTGAATAAAAACAAAACAAAACCTGAATGTTAGTCTCGTTCTTTCACTCTTTCAACCTCTAACCACCAATGAAATATCATGGGAATATCCTCACAAAAATTTCTTCCTAACACTCTAGAACAAGCAAAAAAAGACTGCTGCCAAAGGAGTCCATCCCCACTTTTGCACTGAGCACAGTGTATGCTGGGATAGAACTTTGGAAGATAAGATAGTGCCATGTATACTTTACAGTGCAGACTGTGACTGAGAATGCTCCTAGTTATATGTCTTAATGCTTTGATCCAAGGAGATGCTGATGTACAACTACTCTATTTCAGAAAGTCTCTTTAAAAATAAAAAGGTAAAATAACAGAGTTCTGACAAACCAATATAAGCTTTCTATCCAGTATTTCAGCTGTTAAAAATTCTAAACTCTTTCCTTATCTTGAAGCATTTCCCCTTGATTTGCATGTGTTACTCATATTGAAATAATGGGAGATTAGTGTACAGACTGATGCAGGAAAATATCCCCTTCCCAACCACAAGATCTGATAGCTAATTTAGGAATTACTTTAGTATACATGTTCAGTCTTGGATCTGTATATTATTTAATTATAACTAAGTATCTACTTTTCATGGCAAAAAAAAAGAGATAATAGTCACAAATTGGAGGAAGATCAGATTAAATGATTACAATGATCCCTCCTGTCCTTAAAATCTATGAATAGCCAACTCTGAAAAAAACATCCAGAGAAATCTTTTTCAGTTCAATAAAAGGCCATCTCTTATTAACTTGAAAAGTCATGATTTTTGTTATGAAATTCATGGTTATGACAAACATGTAACCTTATTTATAATTGAAGTCTTCTGCTAGCAAATGAGTATAAAGATCCAAAGTTCAATAGACCTAAATGCTTTTAAAAAACAGAATAAAATTAATTACATCCTAACATATTGCAATGAAAGAAACAGAAGTTGAATACACTTACACCTGCTCTTCCAAAACTCAGTGCAAAGGTGTGTTAGTATAGTTTAGAAGAATTCAGAAATGAGGTCAGCTTCTGGCAGGGCATGTGATTCTGACTTTATTGAACCACAATTCTGTGGTTAGCTCCATTTGTGTCATCCTTCTGCTGTGCAATTCTGTCTGCAAAGTCTTAAGATGTCACTAAAATGACATGACCTCAGTACAATATAAAAACTGAACGCCTTAGAAAGTAATAGAAAGTGAGTTACAAATTTGATAACCGTTACAAATACACAGAACATGATGTCACTGTGATTACAATTCAACCATCATATACACTATATCTCATCCTGGATGGAGAAAGTCAATCACTGAGTTGTCCTGCACTAAACCCAATTTTAATGCATACATATATCTTAATGAAACGTAGGAGGTTCCTTCCAGAACTTAAATCTTACATCTCTTTATCATTTCCCTGTTCCTGCTTACTCGGACACCCTATCCATTGATTCAAAATACATAACAAGGCCAAGTGTGCTGACAGGCATGTATAGTAGCTCACTTATTACAGTTTTATAGCATCTATCTTAAGGCAACAAACAGGAGAGTTATGACCAAATATTCTTGATGTACAATATTGTGCCTAGATATTGCAACACAAGACACTCTAGACTCCTGATATCAGCAGCCACAGTTTCATTAAATAAGGTTCAGAAAAGACAGTGACTAGACCTGAACTCAGAATTTTTTAAAGTATACATTTGTCATCTTGAGTATTATTTTCATCTTTTTGTATATTTTCTAAATATAAATGCTATCAAGCCAGCACTCCTAACAATTATAACAACTAACTATACTATGTTATACTATACTATAATAACTCTACTATTCTGTCAGGCCAGAACTCTTCAATAACTCTGCTATCGAATCATAGAAACTGGAAGGGACTATGACAGGTCATCGAGACCAGTCCCTAGCACTCATGGTATGACCACGTATCCTCTTAAACCACCCCGACAGGATTCCACAACCTGCCTATGCAACTTATTCCAGTGGTTAATCACCCTAACAGTTAGGAATTTTTTCCTAATGTCCAACCTAAACCTCCCTTGCTGTTATTTAAGCCCATTGCTTCTTGTCCTATTGTCAGTGGTTAAGGAGAACAATTTTTCTCCCTTCTCCTCATGACAACTTTTAAAGTACTTGAAAATTGTTATCATGTCTCCTCTTTTCCAGACTAACATGCCAGAGTGCAGAATAGAGAAAAAGAATGGCATTTCTAAAAGAAAACACATTTCAGAATCATATCACCAATGGATTACCAAAACAATCATGAGAAAAGGAAATAATTTTTACAAATGTAGGCACTAAGTGTAATCCTACTTAGTTCAGTTATACTACTGAAAAGTGTAAAGTTACTCAAATGCATAAGTGTTTGAAGGATTTGGGCATTAAAGATTAAAATCCCTGGCCAGTGGCTTTTTAATGCCTACATTTCTTAATTCTTTGCAACCATATTTATAATGTCTCATTTTGCTGAAAGACATTCACAGTGGAGACCATATATATGTTATATTTTTTTAAATACACATATAAACTATAGTAATAAGATTTCTCTTCTGCACATATCTACCTTTAATCTAATGGATCAAATTTAAATCAAAACTTCTGGTTCACACACTCTCTTTAAGTTATCTAAGTAACTGTGGTATTTTAGGGAGCTTGGGATCAGTAAGAATTGTCACATTTGAAATACAGTGGAACTCATCAAGATAAGTTAGCCTTGTTTTTAACCCTTGACTTAAAATTCCTCTGTGAATGTTTTACCCAAAAAGAAAATGTTACTTGAATATAGAGAAGTTTTGTGGTTTTAATTTGCTTTATTATTTTAATTGAGTTTATGGAGTATTTGTATGTTAGAGTACATCATAGCCATTTAAGATTATATTATAAAACAGTGTACATTGTGACAACCCTAACTTTCCCTGTCATTTGTTAATTGTAGTTTAGGAATTATTAAAGTTCCACAGTAGCAATTTCTTTATATTTCTCTCTCATAGGGTTCCAGGCACATGTTGTCATCCATGTTTTCTGTCAACTTTACAACAGGAAAAAAGAAACCAGTACTTCCTGCCTAGAGTATAAACTACACAGGCCCTTTAACTATTCACTTTGAAGAGTCCTAATAAGAGAACACAAGTGGCATATTGTAAAGGCCAGGTCAATTACTGCATACCCTTTTCATCATCTTCTTCCTAGGTTATTTTAATCTGGAATCCCAAATTGCCAGGAAATGTGACACAGGCACTTACACTATTACAGTAAGGTAATATTTCAAGAAGGTTTTCTTAAGAGACTTTAAAACTCCTTACTTATTTGACAGTCTACTACAAACATTTGTGTATTTGAATTGGTCCTAGACTACTTGTTAAAATGTTATCAAGAGGTATTTAAATCTGTAGCCCTTACTATAAAAATACTTCAATTATAATTTTTAGAATCACCCCTAGGGCTAAATTAATTACATCCACACGAAATACATCCATCCTCTTCAATATTGAAAGTCTGATAGGGTAGACCCAGAGATTGTGCAGTACATAAAAAGATATTTGCAGCTGCATTCATTTTAGATTTTCTATTGCTGTTTGTTATGTTTGTTATAGATCATGTGCTCATGCTATGCAGTTTTATCTTTATGCAGAGGAAATTACCCTCTCAATTCATGGATGTGGTTCAAGTAGATAATTTAAAAGAATTAAAAAAAAAAAAAAAAAACCTCTCAATCCAACATATAAAAAATTCTCAGCTGCTCTTGTCTTTCATTCCCCCCACACCAGAAAAAGATCAATGGATTTTATCTTTCAGGTGCATAATACTTATCATTCCCATAACTTCCTTAACTCTGAGTGAAAGTCACCATGGGTCACTATATCTACACCTGAAAAGCTAAGTCAATTCTGTTAAGTCGACTCAACAAGGTAGACTTAAGTTGACTTAAAGTCGACCTTGTTAAGTCGACTTAGAGAGTCTACACCAAAAACTTAAGTCGACTGCCTGCATCCACACACACAGGTGGTAGGTCGACAGAGACTCATAACTCAGGGGAAGGAAGCCATGGCTCCCCATGGAGAAGGGAGCCATGGCTCCCTGCCAAGAAGGGAGACACGGCTCCCGGGAAGAAAGGCACCGTGGCTCCCTGGCCCGTCCCCTTAGGTCAACTTAGGGCATTAGGTCAACTTAGGGCATCCATACTGGCTTTAAGTCGACTTAACAAGTCAACTTATGCCTTAAGTCAACCTAAAGAGGGGGAGTTATTAAGTCAACTTAAGGAAGCGCTTAAGTCGACTTAATGAAAGCTAGATGTGGATGCAGCATTCTGTAGGTCGACTTAAGCGTCCTTAAGTCAACCTAAATTGCTAGTGTAGACATTCCCTATGTTGGGGTTTGCAGACCCCACACTAAACCAGGGCAAGGCATAGAGCAATACTGAGCTAGGTTACCCTTCCTCTCAAAAGCTGCAAGACATAATACAGGTCAAGGGATAGTTTAAAAGGACCCTGTGTGACAAGCTGCCTGCCAAATCTGATCTGGTGTGCCACTGTACCCCTTAAACTCCACCCCTGAACCCTGATTCATCCCACTTAGCCAAGTGACCACTCACTCCTGAGTCAGTCCACCTCGGCCTTCTACGTGTGATCAGTCCCAGGCAGTGTGGGTGCACCCACTAAACACCTATGGGGCAGTCCCCAAGCAAGCACCCCTGGCTCTATATACCACACCAGGAGCCACTGTCTTACAGGGATTGAGACCGAATTCCAATCACCCTGGTTGCAAGTCCATCCACTTAACAAAGAAGTGGACTGTGCCCAGCCTTCCAGAGCCACACCCTTTAAAGACCACATGGCTATAGATAAAAACAAATACTAGTTTATTGATCAGTGTACAGTTTCAAGAGAGAATATAGGAAATCAAGGCAGAAACATAATATAAATGAGTCAAGAGTGACCACTCTCAAATAAAAGGTATAAATCGCACACTAAGCTAATATCTCTACCTAAACTGACCTCATAGTCCAAGATTATGCAAGGTGTTGGGCTGTTCGGGGTTTTATAGCCATTCTCTGCTTATGACAAGGCAGGGCCCAGAACTTGCTTGAAGTTGTTTCAAGATGGAGTTCTCCAGGCCAAAGCCCACAGCTTCTCCCTAAACCGTCTGTGTCTTTGTTTCTTAAAGTCCTCACAGTCCCACCCCTTCTGTGTTGCTGTGTGAGTAGAGCACTCAAAAGGGAACCTTGCATGGCATAACATCAAAGTATGCAATCACTGTGCACAAATGAACAGAAAAATCATATATATTATAATGCAGGGGTGCACAGGTGTGCATCCTGTGACACCCTGCTAACCCAGGGGATGGAGGGAGGAACTATAGACTGCATCAAAACGTGAGGCTGACACCTGTGGGTGGAGTAGCTGTAGCATTAATAAAAGACTCTGGAAGCAGTGATCCAGATTCCCACCTCTACCTCTTTTCTATGTGGAAACTCACAAGAGATTACTAAGAACAGGATATTGTCCCACTGATAGACTAAGTGGATAATCCTAAATCTGTGACACTCCTCAAACAAAGGAGGCATGGCAGAAGTGACTCAGGGGGAGTATAATTTGGGGAGGATCAGTGAGTGATCCAGACTCTATTATATTCCTTTGGGTCTTAGGTCAGGACCAGGTGGAGTGAGCTGGCCTTTGCTCCCCAGGACACTAAGGGGAATGGAAGAGACGTTAGGAGGTACTAAGGCTCACCACATGCAATCAAGCTATGACCTCCTCTAGAAAAGTCATACAACCCAAATGTTCTGCTGTTGGGCATGTCTGATTGTTGCTTGTGATCATAGCTTGAGTTTGTGGCTGGTGTTCGCAGATCATGGCAGCTATCTGGCCAGGGAAGCTGGGCATGAAGAAGAGCGGGGTCTCTGTCGGCACACAGTTGTGCACAGACACTCTTGGATGGTGTTCAGAACATTACCCAAAGCTATGCACTCTCACCCATCTTTTATCCATGGATCTTACTCTGTCACACTGCCTCAGTGTACTGTATGACCATGAATCATCAATTAATGGCAGACAGGGCAGGGCAGTTGAGCGGGGCCCAGGCTCTCGGCTAGCCAGCCTGCCTCACATGGTCAGCCGGCGTCATGCCGGCCCCAACCAGTGGCAGGCCTTGGACAGCCAGATCCTGGCGGTGGGGTCAGGGCCCACTCCCCGGCCCAGCACCAGTGGCGGTAGCCTGTGGTCCCGGCTGGGGCCGGCTCTGGGAATCCGAGGCCGCGCCGCCACCGGGATCCCGCCCCTGGGCCTGCTGCTCCACCCTGGGAGAGGCGGGAGCCAGCCTACAGACTGGTCAAATCGCGGCCTGGCAGGGGGCTGCTGGAGTACCCGTTCATGGCCAGCTCCCGGTGGCAGCCTCAGGGCCGGGCCAGGGCCGACCCCCTCTGCCCTTCCCCCCTCCAGGCCAATTGGCCCCGGGCCCCACTTCCCCCTAGGGGACGGCCCTGATGGCTGATGTGACTTTGATCTTGTTCTTGATGGGGCTTTTTGTCCCTTTCTTTTTAGGGTGGATTCTTCTTGCTCTTGCAGGGTTTGATTGCATTATTCTTCGACCATCCAGGTGGTGCCAGCAGTTTGTCATCAGGACAGGCTGGAGTTGGAGACTGATCCCATCACACACACCCGTCATTCACACATCCAAACTAAGTTAAAAACACATCTAAAAGAAGTCTCAGCAAAATTTAGGCTGAGGAATACAAAATGAAGAAAACAATTCAAAATGGAGTTTTGGTTACAACATGGAGTTACAAGTGAATGAATGAGCACGGTATTTTTATCAATGGATATTCCATATAGAAATTTCTATTTGAAGCAATACTATGGTATAAATTCATCTTTAGCACTACACCATACATACCAACAAAGTAAATGTCCCTTGCAAATTTCTGCAGACATAATGCTTACAAAGGTTCAGAACTTTTTATGAGAATTTTTATGATGTGAAAGATTAGAATTCCTCTGCAAACATGGAATGTGTTTTTGTCATCTGTAAGTAAGTTTCTTTACTGCTGAACAAACCTATTGTAAAATAATTTCATTTCATATATTGAACTTCCTTTTTATTATTATAATGTCTATTCAACCAACAATGATAGTAGTTTAATTTTTTCTAGGAGGCTTTTAAAATGTAAGGAAGACAAATGTAACATTCTTCTAATTGTTTTCTTAATCTCTTGCTTAAAATATGTGGTTTTTGACAATATTAGTTGTTTCAAAAGATTTTCACAAGTATCAGCATTTTTTCTATATATTTTGATGTCCTGCCTTCATCACTGTACAGTCCTACTTTCAGGGAAAATTTGAGATATAATAGGTCAAAGTGCAGTTATGAGGCATCTTTGTACTGCTTTCCATATCTCAGAAAAATAAAAATATTTATGTAATGTCTTCCAGGCCAAATACAAGAACCCACAAAGTCAAGGTCTGGTTACATTAATATTAAGTTAAATATTTTAAACTTCCTTTTCTTGATTGTTCATATAACATCAATGCTTTGTTTTATTAGCAAGTATTCTTGCAGTTCTGACGTTGGTAAACCCGTGTCACCACACTGAAAAGTTAATTTTCAAGAAATCACAAGATCTGTTGAACATGCTCATTATATTAATCATAAAATGTAAAATAGTTGTCACTAGTTTTAAATAGATTTACTGATACAGCTTATTAATCTGGTAATAATTATTTTTTCATTGAAATTTAGGTATACCTAAAAAGGCAACAGTTTGATTTTATTTCTCCTGATTAAGATGTACTAACAAAAACTTTAATGACAAAATTATTATATATTCAATAATTTATCAATATAAGCAGAATA
The DNA here is from genome assembly GCA_007922175.1 of Pelusios castaneus. Taxonomy (NCBI): domain Eukaryota; kingdom Metazoa; phylum Chordata; order Testudines; family Pelomedusidae; genus Pelusios; species Pelusios castaneus. The sequence continues at coordinate 2,924,689 of ML685898.1, forward strand.
ACACAACAGGATTTATGTAAAAATGATACTTTATTTTCTTGCTTCTCAACAGATCCAGCTCAATCACCCATTTAGTGCAATACCTAGAGGTAATATTCCTGTATTTTTTAACCATAGAAATGCATTCTATATACATGCATAAATTGAAATAAAACATGTTAAAATAATGTGTACCTAGAATTTATATTCAAAACATTAAAAATTGATATATACTGTAATAATGCCATTAGCACTTCATTTTCCATAATAATTCACTGGTAATATATTTGCATTGTTTATTAATATTTGTAGAGATGACATCTTAAAAATGAATGGAAACATCAGGAAAAATTCATCTGCTGTATATTATTGAAGGGCTCCTTGAATTGTTAATTTAATACATGTGTAAATATATATTGTAATGACAAACAGAGCTGGGAAGAGGGAAAATGAAAACCCCATAAACTTCTCACTCGTAAAGCTACATAGCACTAATATGAATTTATTATCAGAACCCTCTCTATTCAAATGAATTCTAGAAATACTACTTTTAAAATGCATAAATAGGAAAAAACATAGTTCCTGGAAAGACTCTTAATACAGTAGCAATAACCCTCTTTGAGTAAACAGGTTTAGCTGGATGAAAAACTGGTTTTGAGTATAAAATCACCTACAAAATAAATATACGTTATATTCAACTGGTGTTATGAATAACTTTTAATAATCTTAAATATTCCCAGTTTTTTTAAAATGAATACTTTTGAAATTATATTTTCAAACTTTTTTAATTCAGTAGTATCTATCAATGTGTATATTTTTCTATTCTCTGATTTAACTTTCCAATGAGATTTCAACTGATTTCTTTCTTAATATAAATTGTTTGAACAGCATTATTAAGGAATAATACACCACAATATATGTATTAAGAAGTGATGTTTCTAATAAATCACAAATTTTGGAAAAATCTATTGATTGCTTACTTGGGTACTTCATGGGATTTAAAATATATGGTCAATGTTCACCTCTAACCCCATATTTATTTTTAAAAAGTATATGTTTTCATATGGATATAGAACTACACATATATGATAATATACCCTTAGTTCTATTTTGAATTGAAATGTTGCATGATATTACATAGTACAAATCTGTGTTAGTATCATCATCCAATATTTGAGTGGTGGAATAAAAAGTAAACTACTCTTGAGGAAGAGAAGGATAGCTACAGTGCACTATATCTGAAGCCAAGCAATATGTTTTTATATAAATATCTATAGTTCAATATAAGGAAACTGATATTTTTAAAAATTGAAAAAATTTAAAAGTTATACATCATACATTTGAAAGATTTGCTAATTACTTCCCAGGTAATCAATCTACTATTTTCTGTTCAGTCATAATTGAAATAGGTTTCTTAACTGAAATAAACTGTGTACTGTTACTATAGATCATAAATTATTACAGATCCTTCAAAATAGTCTTTTGAAAAGAAGCAATAGTATTATCAATTTAGTTTTATTGACTTCAATTATTCGTGTCTTTAGCTTACCTCAGAATGAAGTTCTCCAATATATGTTCTTCTTGGATTCCTTTTCTACTTAACTAAGACCAATAAATATGCTCTGATTTAGCCGTACGGAAATATATTTATGTTAAAGACTTTCATCACAACAGTGTAGGAAAACTGGGGATGGTAGTTAGAATACCTAGTAAGTGAAGACTCCCAGGAAGCATAAGTTATGAAGTAAGCATTATCTTGAATTCTGACTTCATCTAAATGAAACTGAAAGCTTGTCAGAAAGTTGAAATGATATCCTAGCAAATTGACAAAATTAATATATTATTATAAGTCATGAACTGTTTAACCATAAAAGATAGCTATACCGACATGCTGTTATTTTCTTTTTAATTAAATTAAAAGTCTCTCCATTCCAGTCACTGATGTGTACTCATATTTCCATATACAATTATTTAAATGATAGTCTAGGCATTTAAATATAGTTATTATTTAAAATACATTCATTCATTAGTGTGGTGTTCTAATATAAAATAAAAAATATAAATGCTGCCATAGGTAATTATAAGTGGCTTAGCTGTCAGTTAGTCAAATCAACTAAAAGACCAATTATTCTGATGAAACACAAGTTGAAAGGCTGGTTAAAATAGAATTCATTGTTGACATTAGGTCATGTTTGGTGAGTTCAGTTTCTACAGCATTTTTTTTTCTTTGACTCAGTTATTATAATGAAGATATTTTGCATTTAAATTCCCATACAATTATGTGTTCTCGGCTTTTGTCTTTTTAACCTTGATTTAACACTTAATGTGTACAAAACAGTTTTTAGAATGTAAGCAATACATAGATATTCTGTATCCCTAAAAAGAATAGTTTTTAAAAGAATATAGATATCAATTTGAAATGCTTAGTGTAAGTTTGTTCTTTCCATTTGCATGTTAATATAGACAACATACTAGGAATCCTATATTAAGAGGTGGGTTAAACTGCATTTAAACTTCATACTTTCAGTCTGTTGTCACAACCTAAGAAGTACTCAGAAAGATTATTTATGAGGTAATCATTTCAAATGTTCATAAGCAAATATTACTAATGGCATGAGCCTGCTATGGTCTGCTGCTGATGATTTGCTATCAAAGCACAGCCACAAGAAAATAGATTGTTTTAAAATGCCTGCTCTGACATATTCCAAAATATCTGTGCTAACAAACTTTTCTACTTTAATTTTATTCAACCCTTTATTTTTAAACACAGTATCCAAAATCAATAGCATTGAATTAGAACAATATGTCAGAAAATCAAGGCCTCTGGAAAGGTCTATTATATGGCTGTAACAAACATTTTGAGCTTGTTCACACACAATCACCCAAAGTATTTAAAGAAATATCTAATTTTACTCTTCAATTAACCTCAGCATTCCAAAAGATATAATGTAATTATAACAACTAAGCCAACTTGGTTTCTGTAGTCATCATGTAATTGTAGTATGATAGCTGAGAAAATATAATTGGCTGTTAAAAATATGAGAGGAAAGAAATATGAAAATATTGTACTAAAGTCAAATATTAAGCACTAAACATATAATGGCTAGGTTCTTACTGTGCATATTAATCTCTTCAGCCATGGCTCTCCTTACAGGTATACTACACTGTAAATTAATTTAAACTTTGCAAACTGATTTTTGTTGTAACAATTGAAGAGTGTACCCACATTCTGTATTGTATATCTTTTAAAATCAAGGATAATTTTTTTAAAGTGTTTTTAATAACAATATGATTCTGTATCAATTTACCTCAAAGAAAAATTCTGTCATTGGTAAATTCTACCATTAGAAGCAATCTAGTGATTTATACGAAGTCAAAAGTATAACAGAAGTTAAATTAAATAGACTGCTTTGGCTATAAGTCCTGAAAATTATATAGCTGTTTCTCAAGGCTCTTATTAGGGTGCCATGTGTACAACTAACAATGAAAACAGTTAATGGACTCAATTTATTCTACAATATAATTTAAAATCACATAATTATCAATTATTTTAATCTTGTTTGCAAACATTTTATGCCTGTTTCCCTGCATAGTACTAAACTCTAGTGTGACGGATATCATTATTTTGGCCAAAGTACACTCTAATGTGATTTTTAGTGAAGTAAATTATTTTTACTAGCTATTTGATATCTTGCTTAACACAGAAAAATCCTTAATTTAAATGTGATCAGTCTGTAATATAAATTTCAAATTGTCCTAATTTACACTGGAACATCATTATGAATGGTGGAGCATTATTTGACATGATGTGATCTGGAATTCAAGTTTAGACCAAGAATTATTTGCACTTGCAACTCAGCAGAGATTTTATCTGATTGAATTTTTTCCATTAAGACTACTCATATAAATCAGACAGGGAAAGTAGAAGAGAGCATTAAGGTAAGCTTCAGTCTGCTTTCCTCTTGAGGATCTGAAGACATTCTTTCAAGCTGTTTTACCTCATCACTGAGCTCATTAACAAAAAAAAGTGCGATCATTACTAAATCCTACTCTATATGTCTGAATACATCTCCAAAAACTGTTGGTAATTTATTTAAAGTGGGGTGGGACCTAAATAGCTGCAGCTTAATTTGTATATGGGGGGTGTTCTATGCAGTGCTACTCAGGAGCATAATATGTAAACCTTCTTCAAAACTCTATGCAATAGACAAAGAAAAACAAAGATACAACTAACTGGAGCCATCATACACTCAAGTATTCTGTACTGAGTGCATGTGTATGATGACATTACATGATTATTTTTTAAAATAAATATGTATTATCTATTCACCACCATTGGAGAAAATTTCTAAAAATCTTTCAGGACCACTCAATTCAGGATTATCAGATCCTAAATAATGGTATAATTATTTAAACTGCATATCATCAGGAGAGTTAAACAAATAAACGCTTTACTGTTACAGGATACAGTCTCTTCTGGGGAAAAAAGTGCAGAAGCCCTTCCTAGTAACATTTGATATCAAAAACAAAATTGGCAAATAAAAAGAATTTAAATTCCAAAAATGAATAGTAATGAACTGATAACTAGAAAATTGCTTCAAGGTCTAAATATTCAAAGATTATATTAAAACTATTATTCTGTTAAGCTATGTATACTTCACTGGAGCCAGTGGAAAGGAAAACATACCATATCACCACCATACCGCAGGCATTTTTCATACAACCTAGTGCAAATTCAAAGCTTTCTGTGACTGTTTCCGATAAAACAGCCACAACTATTTTTAAATACATCAGGAGTCCATGACCCCATAAGTAGTAACTTCCCTTTCTTGATGGAGTGCGCATCTCACTTTTGTAAGTGTCAACAATTTCTGGCTGGCTGGCTAGATACCAAGGCATGCTCTGTTTTCCTCCCAAAAAGGCCATGTCATTCTTATACAACTTAATCAGTGGCTACATATAAGAAAGAAACACTGCAGCCTTTCTGATCATTTTAATGAGGACCCCTGGCTATTCAGTCATTGAAATATAATTGACTTGCTCTTCTCTTATTTTCATAATAGACACTCCAACCTAGACCACATTTATTTTGCTATAAGAAATGTCAAGAAAGATTGGAAGTTTTCTGAGTGTCCCCATTAAAACTGAAAACATGCCACCCTGTCTTTTACATGAGCTGCAATCATTTTGTATAGGACTCATTATGCAGATAGGTGAAACATTTGCATCTTCTATCTCACATCTAACCAAACTGCAAGTGCCAAGAAAATAAGCACAAGAAATATAATTTTCTCATTATGTATGTGCAGTTGTGGTGTTTGCAGCGTGTGTGCGTGTGTGTGTGACACACAATGCAAACATCACACACATATATGATTCAAAGGCCTACATTTATTTTATGTAATGTAAGTAAAGTTGATAGGGGGTTTGTAGTATATTTGATCATTACCAAGTAATATAATTTATCAAAACTAACTTAATTCTACACAAAATAACTATTTTATTATCAAATGATAACCGAAAACTGTCCAAATACAATAATGATATCTTTGTACCAAATCAAATTAAGAATTCTCTAGATGTTGCTTGTTAAACATAATAATAAGCTTTTGTATTTCACATCTGTTATTTTTGCATAGGTCCTAGTTATATCAAATGGCTACCTTGTTCCAAAATAAAACTATGTATTATTTTTAGACTAGCTTCCACCTATATCCGGTTGGATTGTGGTGACCTTAATTCCCAGTACATGAATTACTATAAAGTATGCCAAAATCATCAGCTTAATACCTGCAAATGCACAGTCTAGTTCACATCTGTGCTGTGTAAAAGATGGTACTTCTGCTAGTTATTTATACATATGGAATTTTATTAACCTGACTGATAAATAGCACCACCACCCTGGGCCCTTTTCAGTATTTTAAAGAGACAACTGCGCCAATGTCCTTCCATAGCACATTACAGAAAAAACAAAGATCTCATTTATCTCATGATTCCTAATGAGATTTTCAGCCTGTCTTCCACGTTCCTAAAACTTTCTTATATTGAACTAATCATGGCATTGTCTTTATAACAGAAGACCATCATTAAAGTAATTACTATAAGGTCTAGTAATTTTGAGCCTATGTTTGAACAGGGAAATTGAACTGTATATTATTATTTTTCCAAACAAGGTTTAAATTATTTCATATCTAACCATTATATTGGGTTTTGGATGGTGGTAAAACACATCATGTGTCTTACACACCTCACTGGGACAATGGCAGCAACTATGTAATGAAATAATGTGAAGAGGCCACCAAACAGATTTTTTTTTTTTAATTCATGAAAGTATGTAATCAATTTATCATTTTTCTCATAGGAACCAAGACAATTCCCTCACCCATTTTTTGAGGAAAGAACATATGAAAATATCATTCTTTCTGTCCTTTACATTTAATACCAGCATGTTTGGCTATGTTCACAAAAAAAGTCATGAAAAGGTAAATTTCTAGGCCAAATAGTAGCAGAATGTTGTATATATATACTCCTCTTAAAACTATCACATAGCATGGTGGAGCTAGTTTCACTTCTCCCCCTAAAACTGGTGCTCTCAAAGATGCTGCTTTACAAGCCCTCCATGAAGGAAATGCTTGAGTGAAGTACCAGGACATAGTCCAAACCCTGAATATGTACCCTGGCCCCTGGCTGGAATTTGTACTCAGGCAGCTAATCGAAACAGCCACCCATGCTACCACTAGCTATGCTGCAAGTTTTAGCAAACTAACTTGAGCAGAGCTAGCACTTGTCTCTCTACCTGAGCTAAGAAGCATGTTCACAGCTGCACTGTAGAAGTAGAGTCATGAGTCCCACACGTTTGCATGTACCTGCCATCATACACTCTCTTACATTATTCTTTCTCTGGCAGAGATAATCTGCATGCCAGGGTGGGGTATAGCTCTGCCTGTTCAGAGCATTGATACATTAATGCTACTTTAGCAGCAAAGTTATGCACCTGCATAGGAGAATTTATGCATCGTGCCAATATTTGGTCCATAAAGTATAAAGGCTTCAACGGTTTCATAAATGTGTGTGTAGACCTGCATATTAAATTCATTGCAGACAATGCTATATTATTTAAATTTAATAGACTTGTTTAAAAAATATAAACTTAAGTGAATTAGCCTTTTGCTTAAACTGCTCAGAAATCAAAGTAAACTGTATTGTAAACTTCTGTGTATTGAGATTTCCTTTGAAAAGTTTTTTTAAAACTTCAGTTAAGTATTGTACAAAGCCTTTTTCATGGTTATTATTTCATCTTAAATTAAAATCTTCAGATTATGTAGCCATTGAGGCATAACTATTAAGAATTTAAGAATAAATAATTACATTTTTTATTTTAATCACTCCTAGCCAGTGAACTCCTTTGCAAAAAGTAAACTAAAAAGAGTAGTACTTAAAGGACAACTGAGCTCTATCCTCAAAAAAAGTGACTGAACTGTCATACCAACACAATAAGCAAAAAAATGCGACACATCTACCCTTCCACTGGAAAAAAAAACCGCATACAAAAAACCCCAAAAATAAAACCACTACCTACATAGACTTCACAAGCACAACTAAAAGAGAATATTTTTAAAAAAGAACCTGGCTCGCTAACACCTTGTCCTGAAAGTCTCACTTCAAACTTGAGTATAATATATCCAAGAGTGAATATATAAGCCTTTCTCTGAAGAGATCTTCTGACTTGAATTTTGTTTTCCAATCCATGTGAGGTTTTTTTCCCTCCCCTTAAAAGGAGACAATCTAGGAAAATGGGAGTACAAAACTGTTAGAAATTTTTTTTTCATGGTATCCCTAGAGAACAGGGAATATGATGGCTACAGGGAAAAGGAAGTAATCTTGGAAGAAACGTTTTGGAGACCAAGCCAGATTGCTAGCTTTGTGGAGGGCCTGAGGGTGGAATTCAGAGGTGTAAGAGAACATAAGAACATAAGAAGAACATAAGAAAGGCCGTACTGGGT
>ML685898.1:2933070-3020240 GCA_007922175.1 Pelusios castaneus
TTTGCCATTTGGATGCCCAATCACTTAGTTTTGTGAGATCTTTTTGAGATCTTTGTGAGAAGCTAGAGTTCTCCTCTTCCCTTAGTATTGAGGAAGAATGAGAAGAAGACCCCATGTGAGGCGAGACAGTAAGGGCATTGCCCGCCCCCCTCCTCAACTGTCAATGGAGTGATGGCTGGTGATGGCCCCCATCCAGGGCTGGAGGAGCCCAACAACCCCCACTAAGTGGCAGAGGGCAAAGCAGAGCTGCCAGGACCTGGGCAGAGAGTGAGGAGAAGGGACCAACCCTGAGAAGCAGCAGTTCTGAATGTGAGTGAAGTAGGCTGGAGAGTTCATGGCTGTTCCCACTCTAAGCTGTCATATCCCACATTCCATGACTGTCAGGCCTCTAGAAGTATTGGGCCCGCAACCTGTCCCCTTCCCCAGGAACCAGCGGTCAGTAGTGTCATTCTGTTTCTGCTTGGACAATACTGTGATTGGGACTGTTTTAGGTAACAATTGGACCTGGTCCAAGTCCCAGCACTCGCAGCCCCTGAGCCCTTCCCTCTTTCCTGGGTAGGCTGTACCTGTGAGACACACCAGGAAGCTGGGTAGGTAACCAGACAGGGCTACCAGGGGACAAGCTCAAGGTACTCAACAGGCTGCTGAGGCAAAGGATGTTGTGACTCCCTGCTCCATAATAACCTCATAACACCTCCCCTATTCTATGGCTGGGAACCCCTGCCCTATTCTATAAGACAAGAGAGTATCTTGTGGATTAATTCTAGGCTCTAGAATGCATGTTATGATTTTGTTATATATATATATATCAACTTGTTTCTAATACTTCTACTTGCTATTATTTGAATATCTATGCTTTGAACTGAACTGGAAGTGTTCCATTTGGGAAGATCCTGAATACTGCAATCCAGCCTTAGACATGCAACTCCCATGTCATCATAGGTAAAAGAGAGAGAGAGAGAGAGAGAGAGAGAGAGAGAGAGAGAGAGAGAGATCTATTTCTAGGAGATGCAGAGAGAGCATATGGAGGGCTCCATCTTGGAGGAGAGCTAAGACTGCTTTGAGGAATTCAGTTCAAGCAGGGGGCAGCCTCAGAAGTCGTTGGTGGGCTTTGTTTGAATGAAGGCAGAGACCAAAGTTGTGACAAAGTAACTGACTGATGTTGGCCTACAGTGAAGGCAATGTAACTAACTACCATCTTTGTTGTTTGGGAAAGTGTTTGCAAGGGAAGGAGGATAGCAAAGAGACTGTCAGGTGTTGCCTCTGTCTGAGAAGAGATGAAGTGACCATATCGTCTAAACCAAGATCCAAGCTTACTGACCTCTGGTTAAAACAATTCCCTTATTCAGAGGGGTCATACAGCTTGGAATGATCCTAAATGAGAATTGCTCTGCCTCTTGTTGCCTGGGCTGGACTGTTTTATTGACTAACAGAGTGCAGTCCCCAGCTTCAAGATCTTCTAGCACACCCACACAAGCATTTAGAACTCTGAAATTCAGATGAGTGCACACTCAGGGGTGGAGTAAATGGTGACAGTGTAAATGTGAGCTTATTACATTTGATTTACTCCTGTAAATTGCATTTATTTATTGATTTATTGAAGTTCCCCCTGCAGATTTAAGTTGGCTGTGACATTTTAAGCAATCTCAATCTATTATATTATGATTTTTAAGTTGTTAAGTAAAGATGTGTTAATTCTAAGTGTATATTGGATGTATTTTGTATATAATTGGTACTTTTGAGTTAGACTTGTTGCACAAATTAGCTCAGTGTATTTCTGGAGGTTCTCAAAGCATGCCACTGAGCATGTAGAGGGTTCAGTCAGTTGAAAGTACTGCCAAGATTAATTTCCTTTATAAATAAAGGAGTGGATAGAGGATTCACACCTATCCAATATAACCACTGGGATACACAGGATCTCCTTTGCTTTCAACAACATCAGGTGCCTAGGTTGAATATTGCTGGCTCCCAAGTAACCCAGGGAGGAAATCAAGGGTAACATTTTGTTAAATAATCTTTCTGCTTGATTTCACTATAACCATATCTAAGTGATGTTCATTAAGCAGAGAGGGATCTGAAATAGAACTGGTAAGTTGGGGTGTTATGTTTCTTTGGAAACAGCATATCTGTGAATACTGGGAGTGTCCATTGGACCAGGGGCCGGACACTCCAGGTGGATACTCAGACAGGTCAAGGGTTAGAGTATGCCTATTAACTAAACCAGGGGTCGGGAACCTTTTTGTCTGAGAGAGCCATGAACGCCACATATTTTAAAATGTAATTCCGTGAGAGCCATACAATATGTTTAAAACTAAATACAAGTAAATGTGTGCATTTTATGTAAGACCAACACTGTTAAAATACAATAAGTCTCTGAATTCTTTTTAATAACGTTGTTATGCTGTTGCTAACCAATGATGAATAAAGTACTTCTTACAATTAATGCGACTTCTGGTGCTGCATGGTTTTGCTGATGGCTTTGTAGTTTGGTTGATATGTGGTGAGGTTAAGCTTCATGCAGGCGTTGAGACTTCTATCCGTTAAACGTGATCGTAGGAAGAAAAGGAAGAGAAAGGAAGGAAGGAAGCAAAGAAAGAGAAAGAAGAGGAAACAGGAAGAGGAAGGAAGGAAGAGGAAAGAAAGAAAGAAAAAGGAAGAGAAAGAAGAAAGAGGAAGGAAAGAAGAGAAAGAAAAAAGGAAGACAAGGAAAAAAGAGAAAGAAGGAAGAGAAAGAGAGGAAGAAAGAAAAAAGAAGGCAGGCAAAGAAGAGAAAGAAGGAAAGAAAAAGGAAAGCAAAGGAGAGAAAGAAGGGAAAAAAAGGAAGGGAGAAAGAAAAAAGAGAGACGGAAGGGAGAGAAAGAAGGAAGGGAGAGAAAGAAGGAAGAAAAGAAGAAAAGAAGAAAGGGGAAGGAAAGAAGAGAAGGAAGAGAAAGGAAGAAATCAAAGAAAGGAAGCAAGCCAGCCAGACCCTACCGCGGCCCTGGGTAGCCGCCAGTGGGGGGGAGCTCACCCCAGCCCCGGAGGCCGATCCCAGTCCCGTGCTGGGAGGCCCCAGCGCCCTTGCGCCCCGGCCCCAGCGCTCCGGCCCCAGCGCCCTGGCGCCCCGGTCCCAGCCCCAGCGCCCCGACCCCAGCACCCCGGTCCCAGTGCCCTTGCGCCCCGGCCCCAGCGCTCTGGCCCCAGCACCCCGGCCCCAGCACCCTTGCACCCCGGCCCCAGTGCTCCGGCCCCAGTGCCCTTGCGCCCTGGCCCCAACCCCAGCGCTCCGGCCCCAGCGCCTCAGCGCCCCGGCCCCAGCACCCTTGCGCCCCGGCCCCAGCGCTCTGGCCCCAGCGCCCCGGCGCCCCGGTCCCAGTGCCCTTGCGCCCCAGCCCCAGCGCTCCGGCCCCAGCGCCCCGGCGCCCCGGCCCCAGCACCCTTGCGCCCCGGCCCCAGCACCCTTGCACCCCAGCCCCAGCGCTCCAGCCCCAGCGCCCCGGTCCCAGCACCCTTGCACCCCGGCCCCAGCGCTCCGGCCCCCCGGCCCCAGCACCCCGGCCCCAGGCCTCCCTCCAGCCCCTTCCCAGCCCCCTTACCTGGCCGGAGGCTCCGAGCTACAGGGACGGCCGGCAGAGCCGCTTCAGGGCCAGGCCGCTCCCACCCTGAGCACGCTCTCTCTGAGCATGCTCAGGGCGGGAGATTTGAATCTCCCCAGCCCGGCTGCAGCAGGAGTCTGCGCAGCTGGGAGGGAGCACCGGCGGGGACCCGAACGGGGCGGGGTGGGGGCGGCTTCGGGCGGGGAAGTTGAGGCGGCCGGCGCATGGGAGACCGGGAGCCTGCCCCGGCCGCGGCCACCCCGCTGCCCCGGACGCATGGGGCAGGCCGGGTAGATTTGGCAGCGAGCCAGATGCAGCCATCAAAAGAGCCACATCTGGCTCGCGAGCCATAGGTTCCCGACCCCTGAACTAAACTGTAACATGACAGCTTGGCCTGCCGGATGTAGAAGGAAGTTCTTGTCTTGTCTGTAGCCAGTGGACTTGGGGAACTGACCCAAGGCATCTGCACACTCACAGGTGGTAATGAGGTGCCTCCCAACACTTAATACCCCCAGAAAAAATATCTCAGAGGGGTTAAATATTGATTACAGTGGGTTTAAGGTCAGTGGAAAATGAAGCTGGGGGACTAGTGTTGTGGGGGAAATATAGTGTGTTTAACAAAAAACAAAAATATGAAGCTAACAAGCCAGTCTTATCATTTTGCTCAGTTTTGCCTGTGTTTATTCCCTTACATACAATGAGTAATACTTTATTCCACAAGTAGTTTTATTTCAATCAGTAGTGCTAGTTACAAGGTAAGCTATTATTCCACAACAGTAAGTGTTGCGTAATTCAGGTCCTTTGCTTGTATGTTTTCTCTCTTTCCCTCGCCCTTACTCTGACTCTGTTTTAAGACTGTGTTACCTCCGTGCCTCAGTTTACCCAACTGTACTTATCAAATTATTTGAAACTATAGACAGAGGTAAATTTCTAAATTCAGGTGTGCTTGCTTAATGGTCTAAACCCTAGGAAAATACGACTACAGCCCGTCGATCAAGAACAGACACAGAGCAGGAAATGTTTCCAAAACAAATCTTAACATTTATTTGTGTAAGATTAATACAATAAGTTTGCAATGTTGAGCATATTTTGAAGCATTTAAAATAAGCGGAGAGCCAAATGACCATTAGGCAGTCGAATAGAATGTTGCCGCTCTGCTGAACCACTTTATTAATAAGCATTAAAATATAATACCAATATTAAACTTATACTCTATACCTTATAACAATTAAAATCCTAATCTCCTATGTCATTCAGTAAATGGTGATCAGTCATTTACTGGATGGGTTGGAGATGAGCCCTTCTCACTCAAGCCGCAGTCACTCAGCTTTATTAACACACAAGCTCCACAACCGCAACCTTTGTCATACTCACAAACCCCTTAAATAGCCTCTGACTCGTCTCAATGGCTCCTTCTCTGTTCTGTCATTTAGGCAGAGGTTGCCAGAATTTGGGCAATGTAAGTCGGAACTCAGTTAGCCAAGTTTGCCTCAAATCCTTAACACACCAATGCCTTACCGAGATAAACGGGTCCGGTCTGGCAGGATCGGGTCCAAGATGCACTGGTCCGGTACAGCTGGGCCGGGTGGTGATGCTACGGCTGGTTGATGGTCTGGTCCAGGCTATTGCGCTGCTGCTCTGGGCTGCGATGATGCTGTCCCAAGCTGTGGCAGCACTGGTCCGGGTGGTGGCGTGCAGACTCGAACTACGGAGGCGGGTGAGTCCATTGACAGTTGGTTTTCTGCGATGTGCTGAGTTGCTAGGCAGACTATCTGGTTCGGCTTGCGGGAGAGACCAATCTCAGGTTCCGGTGTTCCGTTTCGTTGCTAGTTGCTAGGCAGACTAGCAGCATCTCCCGAGGCTCTCGGTGTCCAACAACTCTTGCCTATGATTGGCTGCTCTTTTATAGGCCCCGGGAAGGGGAAAAGGCAGCGAGCATCATGGGACTTGTAGTTCTGACTTGTAGTTCAGTTAAGGGGGAAAGGGGAGGGGGGAGAGATCATATGACGATGAGATCATCCTAGAATGAGATCATCCCTAGAATGAGATCATCCCTAGAGGGAGGGGGGAGTGAGTGGAAAAGGGATATACCAAAGCGAGAAAAAGGGGGAACAGTAATTAAAGGTCCATTTCAAGGTGAAGAAAAATAGAAAAGAGAATGAAACTTAAATCTAACAAAGAAATATAACTTTATGAAATAAAGTATGACTTTGGCTTGTAGAGGTACAAGGTTTTTCATGTAGTGAGAGAAAGAGCTTTTAAATGGTTTAGTCCTACGTTATCTACGGTCCTATCTATATTGCTACCTAAGTGCTAACTGTTCTTAATTACTTAACACACACTGTTTCTTACTACTGTTGAAGATAAAAGAAGATTTAAGTATGTAGATGGTATGGGAAGAGATTGTGTATTGTTGGGGACCAAGACAATATACCAAAGGGCTTATTATGGTTTTGTTATATAAAACAAAATGGAGTTCTCTATTACCAAAATGGAGTTCACTGACAAGGAGGCTTCTGGGTAAAATGATGTAATGTTCTTGCAACTAAACAAAATGGAGTTCACGGACAAAGAGACTTCTGGGTAAAGTGATGTAATGTTCTTTTAACTGACCCTACGCTATTATTAGCCTGCTGGAATTTAAACCCCTTCTGAGGCTTTTCTGCCAATTGCCTCTTCATATAGAATCCATGTCTTAGATATCTTGGGGCAAAAATCTCTGGTCACAACTGTGCACTTCTGCAGGGCAAGGACTGTGACTTCCTCTCAGCTGGGAAAGTGCTTAACACATCCTGGTTGCTACACAACTCAAATATTGTGGGATACTCCAGTAATTTTATAAGGACAAAAGCAAAGGGAAAATAAATAAAGTCCAGTACCCAGAGCAGGGAGCCAGAGTGAATTCTCAGCAGGCTCACTTTCTAAATCCACTCCTCCAGAGCCGCACCTCATCACCAGGCCCACAACCCATCTAGAACCTTTCTGCCACTCACTGATGGGCCCAGGCCTACCATTTGGAAAACTTTATACTAGATTGTTCCTAGTAAACCCTACTTGGTATAGCAATATGTAATTGATCAAGTATTTTGTTGTTATTGAAAAAGTAAATGTTCTGATTGATTAAATGAAAAACCAAGAGATTTCAGGTGTCCTGAAAGAAACATGGGACATCATGTGAAAATCTGGGATATATGGTTACTTTATAATTAAACCACATTTGTCTCCACATACCAAAAATCACCAGGGCAGAGTGACAAACCATGGAATCTTTAGCCATCTGTAGCACCCTTTGGAAGTGGAAGTCACATATATGCTTCATATACTGGAAGAAAACCAAGCAAATCCTTAGTTCTCATTAGTTCCAGAATGCCTAGGAAAACAATCTCTGTTGCCAATATAAGTACAAAATACTACTGCAACTGAAACATGTAAAAGAAGATGATGGTTAAACACTCTGTCAGATGCAAGCCAGTTAGTTGACATATCCTAAGCAGTCCCCAAAAAACTCACTCACACACATGACCCAGTAAAAGTTCTCCTTAAACTTCTGGTTAAATCTTAGTGTTGATCACATCTTATCAAACTCATGTTGGCCCATCCAAGCTACCACTGCATGTCTTAACTCAGCCATGAAATCCTCCATACAATTTAATTGGCTACACATCTGCATTATCATAAAGTCTTATATAAAAGTGACATATAGTAATAATACTTAGCTGTCATATAGTACTTTTCATCTATAAATCTGAGAAAACCATCTCTAACAAGAAAATCAAGTTTTATTCTCATCACTACTGGAAATGGGCATAACTTTAACAGATGTGACTTTTGATATTTTCCCCACTGTAAAAATGATAACTTTCTTATTCTCCTTTTATAAGATAAGAAATTCCATGTGAACCTGGGACAAAAGGGTTCCACTGTAACTATACCTGGGGCTCATGGTTTAACACCTAGCGTAAGAGTCACTTGAATTCAAGTGGTGACAAGGACAGCCATTACTTTTCATACAGATGAAATCTATTTGAAACGTTCCAGAAAAGTTTCAGAAAAGAAATATTTGGAGCACCTTAAAGAAGGAAAGTGGGGTCTGTAAATGGGGAAGGCCATTTGGTCAAGACTTATCCATATACTCTACCTTCTGTTCTCCCTATACTCTAAGCTACCACAAGTTATCAAAAAGGAAGACTAAGAACCATTACGTCTTTCTTTCTTTCTATTATGCCAATATTCAGTTTCTGATTCCTACATTTTATTTTTATATTTTTTGTATTGTGTTCTGAAATTGGAAATAATTTTATATTAAAAATGGTAAAATAAATGATAACTTATTCTTTTTGACTGCACTTTTTACAATAAATTCATCATTTCCCTCCCTCAATTTTCAGTTTGGGCTGTAATTAGAAGTAGAAATACAAAACTAGAATGCTACAAGAAAGGACACTCTTGAGGTGATGCTAGTCATCTCAGTTTTGAGGACAATATTGTAGACTCATAGGCTATGTCTACACTGGCAAAGTTAAGTCAACTTTGTTAAGTCGACTGAATAAGGTCGACTTTAAGTCAACCTAAAGTCAATCTTGTTAAGTCGACCTAACAGAGTGGCAATACCTTAAGTCAACTTTAGTCAACCTTGTTAAGTCGACTTCACGGATTTAAGTCAACTTAATAAGGTCGACTTAGCACTAATCCCCTTCCACATTGGCTTTAAGTCGACCTCAGGCTTAAGTCGACCTCAGAGGAGGTGTTATTAAGTCAACTTAAGCTCTTATTAAGTCGACTTAAGGAAGGGCTTAAGTCAACTTAATAAAAGCCCAGTGTGGACGCGGCTTTGTTTAGTTCGACTTAAGCCTCCTTAAGTCAACCTAACTTGCCAGTGTAAATGCACCCATAGAGTCTTACGGTCAGAAGGGACAAATATGATCCTCTAGTCTGACCTCCTGCACAATGCAGGCCATAGAACCGCACGCACCCACTCCTATAATAAACCTCTAACCTATGACTGAGTTATTAACGTCCTCCAATTATGGTTTAAAGACTTTAAGAACAGAGAATGTTGACAGTCATAGTGAGTACTAAAGAGTCTCTTCATGACTCTGGGAACAACAACATTTACAGTAGAACCTCAAAGATATGAATACCTATGGAATGGAGTTATTAGTAACTCTGAAGTGTTTATAACTGAACAAAACATGATGGTACAGTACCCTGTTGTCAGTGTCTTCCAGCTGAGACTCCAAGAGATCTCTGCAAAGGTAGCATCTGGCTGCACAGTCCGATTGGCTGAGTTCACTGCCCTGTTTCTTGCCTTTGGGCTGAACTGGGTGTCAGGCTGCCCTGCCTTAGCACTATAAGCCCCAGCCCTCAGCCACCTCTCCCCAGGGCTCACCCTGCTCAGTGCGCTGTTTGTCATGCTCCAGAGGCAGCACATAGCAGGAGGGTTGGTGCCTTTCCTGACCCTTGCACTCCTGGAGATCCTAGTAGGATCCAGGAGTGCAGCCACAGGCAAAGCTTAGGCCACATCAGTACACAAGCTGTGGCCCTTTAAAATAACTCCAGGTTGCATCTGACTCCCACTCCAGCTCTAGGCCAGACTTTGGTTTCAACCTTCAGCAGCTTTCTTTCCCAGACTCTGGGTTTGGGGGGTGGGGAGACGGGTTGAAAACAGCTCACTCTTCCCAGTGGGCTGGGGTAGGAGTGGGTGAAACAGCACCCACAGAGGGCTGGCTCTCCCCGGGATGAGCCACTAGCGGCTTGCCTGTTTTGGGAAGAGCCACACACACACATGCACCCCCTGCCCCTGTGGGGCTGGTTCTCTCCTGGACAAGCCCCCCTAGCCTGGGGAGCAGAAGCTCCGCTCCCCCTTGACCTAACCAGTCAACTTAGAGAGTCTAGTGTGGACTCTCTAGGTCAAATTAATAAGGTCATGTTTAAGACGACTTAAGACTTAATAAGGTTGACTTAAAGTTGACTTAATAATGTCAACTTAATAAAGTCGACCTAAGTTTCTAAATGTAGACATAGCCATGGAGATTCCACAACCTGCCTAGGCAACTTATTCCAGTGGTTAATCACCCTGACAGTTAGAACCCTGCATGCATACAAAAATGTGGATCTACATCCGATCTGCATCCGCTTAGTGTCAGCCTGTATCTGATCTGGGATCCACATGCAGAGTTTTATGTCCATCCACATCCGCACACCCTCTGCTTCGCAGCTGATCCTGCTCTGACTATAGAAGCAGAGCATCTGTCTGGCTGCTGGGAGAGGGAGGAAGAGGAAGTTGCTGGGGCTCCTAGAATCAGAAGCAGGACTAGCCAGGTTATGACCAGGTGCGCAGTCTCTGATTGGCTGGCAGACCGCAAACAGAGCTGAGCTGGGATTGGCTGAAGCACGTTCTTTGTTCCCTGCTTGCTCACTGCTCTCCACAGCTGTGGCAGAGGCAGCAGCTGCAGTGATCACACCCTGGGCAGATAAATATAGCATCTGCATCCAACCTCCAATCCACAATAGTGGATCTGCAGATAGCCGTAGCTGCAGATACCCACAGATCTGAAGCGGATACTGGCGGATCTGCAAGGCTCTTCTGACAGTTAGGATTTTTTTCCTAGCATCGAAACTAAACCTCCCTTGCCATAATTTAAGCCCATTACTTCTTGTCCTATAATCAGCGGTTAAGGGGAACAATTTTTCTCCCTCCTCCTCAAAACAGCCTTTTGAAAACTGTTACCATGTCCCTTCTCAGTCTCTTTTCCAGACTAAACAAATTCAGCTCTTTCATAAGTCAAGTGTTCCAGACCTTTAATCATACATTGCTCTTCTTTGGACTTTCTCTAATTTGTCCACTTTTTTCCTGAAATGAGGCACCCAGAACTGGACACAATACTCCAGTTGAGGCCTAATGAGCACAGAGTAGAGGAGAAGAATTACTTCTCGTATCTTACTTACAATACTTCTGTTATGGATGGTGTTTGCTTTTTAGCAACAGCGTTACACTGTTGACTCATATTTAGCTTGAAGTCCACTATGACACCCAGGTCTCTTTCTGCAGTTCTCCTTCCTAGGCAGTCACTGCCCATTTTGTATATGTGCAATGGATTGTTCTTTCCTAAGTGGAGTACTTTGCACTTGTCTTTACTGAATTTCATCTTATTAACCTCAGACCATTCCACCAGTTTGTCCAAATCATTCTGAATTGTGATCCTATCCTCCAAAGCATTTGCAACCCCTCCCAGCTTGGTATCATCGGCAAAAGTGTGCTCTCTAAGCCATCATCTAAATCATTGATTAAAATATTGAACAGAATCAGTCCCCAAAAAATCCCTGCAGTACCCCACTTGTTATGCCTTTCCAGCATGACTGCAAACCATTGATAACTACTCTCTGGGAACACTTATCCAACCAGTTTTGCAACCATCTTATAGTAGCTCCCTCCAGGTTGTACTTCCCCAGTTTGCAAGACTGTATCAAAAGCCTTACTGAAGTCTAGATATACCACATCTACCACTTCCCCTCTATCCACAAGGCTTGTTAGCCCATCATAGAAAGCTATCAGGTTCGTTTGATATGATTTGTTCTTGACTAATCCATGCTGACTTTTACTTAACACCTTAATCTCTTCTAACTGTTTGCTAATGGTAGTGGTGCAGCTGCTTTTTATGTCCCGCGGCCTTTTTCATGCTGTTTGTGGAAATTTACGGCAATAAGATAGAGTCCAGAGTCACATGGGCAAGTCCTGGGGATTCACCAGGTTTCTCTGTGGGCCCATTGTACCTGAGAGTTTTCTTATGGGGTCATTAAGCTGGCTATGGCTGCAGCCATCTAATCTTGGCCGTTGTCCAGAAACACAGCACAAGTTACAATACGGACATATCAAATATATTCATAACTTCCGATGCACATATGATACATGCACATAAGCAATATCATTATACTCAGCAAATTGTAAACTTTTTAATGATAGCTGACATGCCATACCTCATATGGATTGTAATTTTGAAATATTGTTATTAAATAATATAGCAAAGGTCCCCCTAATCGAGATAGTGTCACAGTTGTCTTTGATGCATTTCATCTGTTCTCCATATTTATGATTGCAGGAGCTTCATTTGGAATGTAAAACTTGTTTGAATAGGCAAATGGATTAGACGGCAGTCCTTCTCAGTTAGGTGCAGCTCAAATAAATCTTGATGCTTTCCAAACTAGCTTTCATGATGGAAATCCAGTCCTGCCATTTGATGCCCAGCAATGATTATAGGTGTCATGAAAGGAAACTGTCACTTCTTTGAATTTGCTGGTAATAACAAGTCCATGTTGTGCACCCAGCGAGCAATGTCAAGAAGAGAAAAGCATTATGGACTTTGATTTTTGTCTCTGTCTAGACTCCATATTGCTTCCAGATTTGATGACAGGGGCATATATATACGGCTCTGGTTTGTTTAATTCATGCATCTGCTTCATGATTGATTGTCATGTAGTTGTTCAACATGCTGTCAAGATAAATATATTGTTTGACAGCTTGGAGCATAGTACCTTCCAAACTTATTGACAGGTCTTAGTAAGGTTGTTGAAGAGCTGATTGTATATAATCTCAGTTTTTATTTGGCCGATGGTGAGGCCAAAGTTACGAGCCAGCACAGCAAAGAAGTTTGTAAGATCATGTAGTGCTGCTTTGGAGTACACCATCAAGGCACAACCAGCAGGATAGGGCAGTTCCTGGATCACTTCGTTGTTTTCTGAAGATGGGAAAGATTGAAAAGCTTACCAGTACAGAAGCATACAGGCACTCTGTTTAAAAAGAAACAAAGGGCTTCCTTTAGCATTGTCGCAAAGAATAGATCAGAAAGGCTAGAAGCAAGAACACAGCCTTGCTTCATCCTGTTTGTGACCCATTTGTGGAAATGGATCTGTTGGCTCCTCATCACTGCTAACTCTTCCAGTCATGCCTTTATGGAATAGCCAAACTTAATAAAAGTGTCTGGACATCCAAATTTAGTAAGAAATTTCCAGAGGGCAGTGTGGTTGGCTGTGTTGAATGCCTCAGTTAAATATGACTCCACAGTACCAGAGGGTAGCCATGTTAGTCTAGCTTAGCAAAAACAAACAAGGACTCCTATAGCACTTTTAAAAACTGACAAATTTATTTATCACATGAGCTTTTGTGGGTGGAATCTCACTTTGTCAGATGCATGAAATGGAGGTTACAGTATGAAAGGGGACGTATAAATGCAGGGAAGGGTAAGTCACAACGTCAATTTAGAATTATTTCAGCAAACCAAGCAACTTGTTTAGATTCAAACAGTGTGGAATAACAAATAAGAAAGTGGGAAGGTTAAAAGAGGAAAAGGTCACCTTTTGCAATGACTCCAAAGGTTTCTACGATGTAGACAAAACTGTGTACAGCCCTACTAGAATTACAGTAATAACACTAACAAGAACGGATGGTGAAGTAGAAACATTAAATATAGTTAATGTATTTGTATAGGATCCAAATGACAAATAAAGATCCTCTTTGCATCTAACACGGCTTTATTGTATAGCACTGCAAATGACAACCCTCTAATATCACATGATAAACCAAGTAGGTCTGACAAGTTACTAGCAAATCTTAAATATAAATTGATTTTTTATTCTCTAGTTATGAATATAATTTGGCCAGGCCTTCATTTTCAGCTCCTTGCACGATAGTTCAGCTGATCTATACTGTGATTTGTACATCATATGGGTTTAAAATCATTGTTACAAATAGAACTCTGTCCTTGTTGCCAAAGGCACTAAATAAAGAAGATCAACTTATTACTAACTGGTGTGCTAACCAATTACTCTTCTTAGTGGTTGGGCATATAATGAACAGGAAAAGGAATCAGGAAACCTGGGCTTAGTTAATGGATCAGTTACAGAGGTGCTATGTGACCTTGCACAAACCCTTTCTGAAAAAATATTAACCCTTTCCCTGCTTGACTAAAAGCACCCATATTTAAAAATGTTGACATGAGTGTCAAAAGCTGGGTACCTAAAAACTGAGACATACAAAATTAGAAACTACTCTTGAAAATATTGTTCTATATTAACATCGTTCATATAAAACACACAGAGAAAGGTTTTAATTTTCTTCCATTCTTACTTTTCTGTTCCTATTATAAGAAACAATATTTTTGTCTGGATTTGATTCTTGTCTTTTGGACAAGTATGCCTATACAGGATTATTTTAGGGCAGACATTTGGCTATTTCTGCCTGGGAACTCTGCCCTCAGCTAGCACACTTAGTGTACATATAGTACATGATCTCTTGGCAGTCATCACTCACATCCATCTGTTGGACTGGCTTCATGCCTGCTCACAAGTTGATCAGACTGTATCACAAGGACACGGGTGTCAAACTATGATGTACTTTGATGGGCAGCACGCGTAGTATTTCCAACTGCTGTATCGTCTTTTTAAAAAATTCTCTTTTATGGCATCATAAGATACTGCTGTTTCTGAATTTTTATCTCACACTAATATCCATCTGCATTTGTGGGGGATACTTTAAAAAACAGGAAAGTGGCATGTGGAGGAATAATCAGCCTATCATTCATACCATAACAAGGAGGCTTTGATCTGCATCTCTCTGTTTTACAGAATGAAACAGAAATGTAGTCCCGTTCTTAGCTCCCTTTTTTCAAGGATGATCTATGTATTCAATGATTTAACATTCTTTATTGGTAGTTCCAACGTTCTTTCATGAAAGCCACCATGTACAGATTCCACTGCTCAGATGAAGCAGATGAACGCAAAGTTATTTAGCTGAACACACATGAAAAGTTCGGGTTTCCTTAAGTACAATTGAGGAACGGGTCAGTAAATTGTGAAGCAAATTTAGACTATTGGTATGTGTGATGCTCAATGTATAGAAATTTGTAAGTATGGTTTCTTGTGCATTGTTTATATGAGTGACTTTCACGGCCTTTGGTACACACTGAGTAGTGTCCAGTACTGCAAGTTCCAAAGGGATAGCTGTGTTAGTCTATTGTAGAAAAAAGTGCCACAGGACTCTGTTTCTTTTAGTACTGCAAGCTGATACACATGTGTATTTAAGTTTTAGAAAAGATGGACTGATGTATTATGTGATAATGTAATCAAAGACAGTATTGTAGCCAGGATCAACCAGATCAGAAAATGTCAACCAGGCTCATTCTCAGTTCTCTTGATCAGAAGTTTCATATTACAGGATGATAATCCTGACGGATGAGGTTGCAATTAATATCACTATGGGGATGGGGCTGATTCACCTTGCAACCATGCGGTGGTTAAGAGTTGAGTTAGACTTTGTCAGTTAATTGTCATCCCATCATTCTGTGCCAAAAAGGGGTGGGGTTAGCAGAGCTCGCCACCACAGGATTTGATGACAATGTTTTATTACACTGCAGCCTAATGTCTATTGGCTTGCAGCATATTTTGGATTTAAAATTATGTGTTATGATTAAGCTGCAAAGTGCGCCGACACTATTGCCAATCATGCTGCCTACTATTGTCTCTTTGCTTCCTTATTCACCTCCATCAGTCTACCCATCTATTCTCAGTTGTCTTAGACTATAAGCTATGTGGAGCAGAAACCATTTTTGGGGAGGTGGTGGGTTGTTTTGTCTTTGTACAGTGCCTAGCACAGGGGTTCATGACTAGGTCACCTATCTGCTATGGTAATACAAGTAATAAATAACAATAATAATATAATATTAAGTCCATTTGAGGCCTGGAATTGTATATTTATTATTATGAGCAAAGATCATAGAGGTTGTCATAGAGATTGACAAAAAAGGCTTCTGTTCATAGGTGCTGGAGCTAAGGATACAGGGTGCACTGCTACACCCCCTGGCTTGAAATGGTATCCGGTATATACAGAGTTTACATTTTGGTTCAGTGGCTCTCAGCACCCCCATTATAAAAATAGTTCCAGTACCCTGCTTATTTTGCCTCTAGTCTTTTCATCTATTACAAGGATCTTCTATTCTAAGGACTGTCTTGCTTTGTTTTATTTTAATAATGCTGTAGTCTTTCCAGGCGCTTTCCAAACAATACATCTGTGTTCATTTTTACCTGAATTCTGCAGAGAGAGACTAGCTGGATGAGTTGAGGAAAGGAAAACTGAGGACCTACTGGCATGTTCAGTTGCTAACAGACACGTCACAAAGCATAAAGTAGGTTTCTTTCTTCTTTCAGCAGCACCTAAAATGTATGGCAAAAAATTTTACTAGGCCCTGGTCTACACTGACAGTGAAGTTCGACATAATGAAGCTTACCTCAACCGTTTGCAGCCTGTGTCTCCACTGTTAGATTATTAAATTCGAATTAAATTGAGCTGTAATTCAACCTGCTAACACCACCCCTGCAAGTAGCATAGCACTAAGGTCAAATTCCACAATTCGAATTTAGGTCCGTGTAGCCAGAGAATATCTCTAATCTTGAATTGCCTGTTTTTCAAATCTGCTACAGCATGGCAACATAGCTCCTCCCCTGCCTGCAACCCCAGGACATTTTCAATTAATTCCTCTGTCTGCATTCAGCACTATGCCTGCCTGTTGTGTCTGAGGCAGAAAAACAGCCAGGAAAGCTTTTCCTGTTTCTTTTTCTTTAGAGAAGAGGGGAGGAGGAGTGAGTGGAGGACAACTATCTCCCCACAAGGCCCTGTGCCTACTATCCACAGCGCAAAGCATTTCAGGAAGCAATGTGAGCAGTGAGGACGTGAGATCCTGAGCAAGCAATTTCCTGTGATCATTCACCTTCACCTTCTGTAATTCAGCCTAAACAGCCTAAAATCGAATTACAGTCCCACACACAGTGTAGACAAGCCCTGGGAGAGAAGAAGTGGAAATAGATGAGAAATTAGCTTACCCAATTTTCCCCCCTCTATTTGGAACCCTTAGAATTAGAATGTTTATTGGGTATTAAAGCTGATGTTCTAAGCAAGCATGTACATTGTTTAATAGGAAAACTCTTACATGGAAAACGATGGACTCTTTCTTCATTCATCTTAAATAGTAATATTCCTCTCCAGGATATTCCCTGTATTCCTTACCTTTGTTTAGGAATCAACCTAGAAGACTCAGTGAGTAAGGGAAAACTGTTAGAACGGGCCAAATCCTGGTCTGGTTGCTTCAGTGCACCCTGTTAAAATCAGTAATATTTTGCTGGGGTAAATAAGAGCAGAATTTGGCCTGGTGTGTCTAGAAAAGTCATGTAGTCTAGTAGTCCTGCAGCACCAGGCTGAGGTCAAGTCAGATAACATCAATCTGTTCAATAGAGTTAACATGCTAGGGAGCAAATAGATTTACAATAAAAGACAAAGTGTTACTGCTTATGTCAACTTGAGGTAATCAGCTGTTGGTGGGCTACAAGTAGAATTAGTCCTTTAGAAAGTAGGGCAATGGTAGGTTATCAAATTCACAAACAATATAACAACAAAAAATAACACAGGCTATCTAATGAAGCATATAACAGTACCACATTAGAAAAGTGTCACCTGTGGATGTCCAGTTGAACCATTAAGCATTTAAAAGTGGGAGGAGGGAGAGAATTAAAAAGTCAGTAGTGATAAGCTTACAATTATTCCTCTGCTAAGAAAAATAGGTGTCGGCAATTAAATACAGGAAATCCATTTTGCATTCATGTTGTACATTATGCAAAAATCACAGCAAATCTACTCTAATGTTAAATGAAGACAGCATTATGCAATTGCTGGCATACATTTGCACATTTCTAATTTATGCATATATAATAACCAAAGTGCTCACACAGATCATGCTCAAAATCAGGTAGGCCCTGTGGTAGTACATGTGCCAAAAACAAGCTAACATGCCTATTGGCTAGTGTGTGAATATGTTATTATATTTGCTTAAATGTATGTGCATAATTTTGAGAATTAGATTATGAAACTTTCATCCATGTAGCTGTGCCTAGGCATTGCAGACACACACAAAGATACAGGGCAGTGATGATTACACTGTTCTCTCATGGGTTTGAAATTAAAAAGGGAGAAAACAAAAAGTTGAAACAGATAAATTCCAACACAAAGGATGGGTAATAATGAGGTGATCCAGAAATCCAGATTAGTACCAATGTAAATTAATATATTAAGGGTCTGTGGAAGGGGATGAACAGATAGTGACAAAATTTGCAGATAACACCAACTTATTTAGTCAATCAAGGCTGGAGATGGTTGTAAACAGCTCTCAAAGTAGTCAACAAAGCTTGGTAAAGAGGTTATATGAAATGAAAATGGCTGATGAAATTCATTGTAAACAAGGGTAAGATAATACACAATGGAGTAAGCAATATGAACTATGATAGGTTGAAGATTAACTCATCAGAAAGATCCAGACAGCTCAATGAAAGCATACATGCATCAACAATGGTCAAAAAAGCAAAGAAGCTGTTAGGTTATATTTTAAAAGGGACAGAGAATAATACGGAAAATCTTACCATGCCATTATACAAATTATTGGTATGCCCTAACCTTGAATACTGTGTTCAGTCTGGGTCACCCTTTCACAAATAGTCTTTAGAAGAAATCTGAAAGGTCTAGGCAATGCCAATACAAATAATTAGAGTCACAGAAAGATTTCTTTAGTATGACAGATTTAAAAGAATGCCACAATTTTCTTTAGAGAGGAGATGAAAAAGAAGCAACATGCTCTAGGTATATAAAATAATGAATAGCATAGAAGAGGTAGGTCAGTTAGGTGCTCTGTTTTCTTGTTCTCATAATCAAAAAGCAAGTGAATAAACACATTGCAAGGCAAGACTTTTAAATCGTGAAGAGGACCATATTATACCTGATTTTATAAGGCTCCTTTCACCTTGTTATCTACCTAAGTGCAATGTCTGTTGTACACTTCTTTCCCAGCACTGATCCCACAATGCTTCCTACCACATTTCAGGCTTCCCATTAATACTTATTGTGTCTTACAATTTTATGTCAGACACCATTTATTTCTCACTTCCTTTAAGGAATAAGTATCCATATTTATTCCTCCTGCCTGGTCTCCATGTAAATATAATGTAAAATAATCCATCTGACTGGGACCACGCTAATGACAGTTGAGAGCTATATGGTTGCTATTTCTTGTTGTGTGCATGTAAATACATTTTTGCAGGAGAGATAATTACTGATGTTCTAATATACAGAGACCAGGAACTGGGTAAAAGAATATGGGTGTGTCTATAGTGGCCATACTTCCACTACAGACATAGAAACATCTATGAAGAGTGACATTATTCCTGATTGGGGCAGTCAGCATTTCCATCATGTATGTGCAGGACTCCTCATCTTATTCAACTGGAGTGGGGAGTTTGGATGGTGGATGGATGGATGAACTGTACCCAGTAAAGAAATGGCTGTCTAGGAGTAAGAAGCTCAGCTGGGAGTGGATTTAATCATGCAGATCACCATCTAAACTATAGCATGCAGGAGGACCAGCTCATGCCCTTTACTTACAATACAAATCACCACGTTGAGGCAATGGATGCTGTCTTTATCCTTCTTGTGGAAAATACTCTGATAATAGCTGCTAGTTTAGATCAAAAGAGACTGGATCAATCTGAAGCACATATTCTCATGGGCCTGGATTGATATGATCTAATTGTTTCCCATAAGACTGTGACAGTAAAGCAATGCCCCTACTTTGAAGGACTGCATTTGGAAGTGCATAAACCAACCATGATAAATTTTACATACACACTTTTGGCAAAGAGGCCCTGAGGTAAAAAGAAACCACATAAAAATCCCCTTCTGTTTGCTTTGACTTAATGACAATCACTTCTTCAACATATGCAGTTATATTGCTCCTGTTGAGCAGTCTCTAGGACAGAGTAGGCAAACTATGGCCTGGTAGGCCTGGCTGGCAACCTGGAGGGTGGCTGCTGCAGCCACTCCCCACTTCCGACCAGTTGGCCCCACCCTTCTCCCACAACATGGGCCCTTGGCTGGAGCATGATGGCTGCTCCCCGCCCAGCTCCACCCCTTCCTCCTGCAAGTGGACCCAGTGATGCCCTGGATAGAACACAGTGGCCGCTGCCCCATCCTGGCTCCACCCTTCCACCAACAGTCCAACAGCCCCCAGCTGGAGCACAGCGGCTGCTCCCTCCAGGGTCCAGTGGCATCCTAGTTGGAGCTCCGCGGCCACACCGTCTAGGGGTTAGGGGCCACTGGCATCCAGATCCCCCTCCCTGCTCCAGCCTTTTGTTTAAAAAGGCTCTGTGCATAGATGTGAATGTCACCCTTAAAGCTCTGATCAGCAAGACCATCAGTGGCTTTCAGTGAAAGGTTGGTAGGGATCCAGGATTTATCCAAGCTCACCATTATGAGGCTCATTCATCTGTGACTAGTCTCACAGTACAAAATTTGTTCTCTATCCATGCACTAAGGCACAGGGCCTCAGAGTGGACTAGGTCTAGAAACAGAGGTTGGAACATTGTAGAAGTCTTTGGCTATTTTCCAGCCCCTTCACTAAGTTTCAAGGGACTACATACATGCTTGTGTGCAGTGAGTTGTATGCAATGTGGCAGTGTTCCAGCTACAGTGGCCACACATTCCCATGTGGCATTTGTCTGTATTGTGTTGTTTGGTCGAATATTCCACTTGTCTGTCATGTCATGGGATGCAATTCTGACTGACACGAAACTGTGTCACTACTTGTGTCACTACACCCTGAACATTTTAAAATTGCTTTCTACTGTAGCTCCCTGTCTAGACACTCTCAGGCAGCATACAAGCATGCATTGAGTGTCTGTTGCTATCTCTACACTTGGTAATTTAAGTCGACTTTAACTAAGTCGACTTAGTGTGTCCACACTTAAAAATAAAGTCGACTTAAAGGGGAACTTAAAAAGTCGACCTAGATCGTCCACACTGGACACCTAGGTCGACTTCTAGGGGCTTAGGGTGACCTAGGGGAGGTCCACAGGGGCAGGGGGGTACCCCCTGCCCAATCCCAGGGGGCTCAGCCTTTGCCCCATTTTACCTAGGTACAATGGGGCAAAGGGGGACAGGGACCATGGCATAGGGGCAGGGGGCCATGCCAGGCTCTCCCTGTGCCCCCCCTGGCAGGGAGGGCATTGGTGCAGCCCTGGGGTAGCCCTAAGTCAACTTAGGGCTACCCCACGTCTACACTGGCTTAAGTCGACTCTAGGGAGTCGACTGAAGCCTTAGGTCTACTAGGAAGATGGTTTTATAAAGTTGACTTAATTAAAATTAATTATTTTAATTAAGTCGACTTGCTTAAGTCAACTTAAAGAAACTGTAGTGTAGACGCAGGGTAAATTAAGTCGACTTAAGCTTGCTTACCAGTGTAGACGCAGCCTGTGTGTTGAGCATCACTGGTTTAGCAACTCTAAATCAAGCAGCCTGCTTGTTACACCACAGTCATCTTCTCATCTCCACTAGCCTTGGTGACTATTAGCCATGTGACCCCAACACACCCCCAGTCCCAAATTTCCCCAAAACTGTCTAACCTGAAATGTTCAACCATCTCCTGGAACATTCAAAGGAGTAATAAGGTCCATGGCTCCTTAAAAGACATAAAGCACAGCAGCTTGTTGCTTTAATTGGAATTAATAATCACTTTGTTTGGCTGCTGACAGGCCCTCAAACATTAAGCAGAAGAATTTGAAGCACCGGCAAATGGTCTGAAAGTTGAAAGACAGCAGACATTGGTGTCACATTGAGACAGCGCATGATCTGAATTTGTCACCTAATTTGGCCTACTAATTGGAGCATTAGGCTTCCTCGGCCTGGTTCAAGTACCAAGGATGTGGATGCTGATCCATTGCCCTCATTCTGGTCTTTTATGCCACCACAGGACATGATAGTGGAATCTGCTTGGCATAACAAGTTGTCAACAACGACGGTTGTTTATCACTCTCTTATCATTGATCCAACCATCTGTCCATCAGGTTTTGATCTACCAAGACTCCTGTGGTCATCTCTGAACCAGTTTCGAACAAGACATGCAACTGTGCAGCCAATTTCTTTAAATAGGGTTTTTCTAATGACCTGCGATGCAGGTGTAGTCCACTCTGGACTATGTCGCATATCATTGTCAAGTGCCCACTGACTTACTTCAACAGCGGCTATCAGCTCTCCACCTTGCTGATGATCATGCCATTAAAAGGCTGGGCACATTGAGCATACACTGATACAACAATCATTAAAGTCAAATGCAGTGCTGGATTGATTTACTCAGACCTCAAAAGATTCAGGAGCCAAATTAGTGATCAACATTACCCAAAAGAGCCACAATAGTGGGAATTAATTAATTCATTTTCATTCGTGTTATATATTTATATTTAAATGCCATGAGAACATAAGAACATAAGAAAGGCCGTACTGGGTCAGACCAGAGGTCCATCTAGCCCAGTATCTGTCTACCGACAGTGGCCAGTGCCAGGTGCCCGAGGGAGTGAACCCAACAGGCAATGATCAAGTGATCACTCTCCTACCATCCGTCTCCATCCTCTGATAAGCAGAGGCTAGGGACACTATTCTTAACCCCTTTCTGGCTAATAGCCATTTATGGACTTAGCCCCCATGAACTTATCCAGTTCCCTTTTAAATATTGTTATAGTCCCAGCCTTCACAACCTCCTCAGGTAAGGAGTTCCACAAGTTGACTGTGCGTTGTGTGAAGAAGAACTTCCTTTTATTTGTTTTGAACCTGCTACCTATCAGTTTCATTTGGTGACCCCTGGTTCTTGTATTATGGGAGTATTTAAACAACTTTTCCTTGTCCACTTTTTCCACATCAGTCATAATTTTATATACTTCTATCATGTCCCCCCTCAGTCTCCTCTTTTCCAAGCTGAAGAGGCCCAGCCTTTTCAATCGTTCCTCATACGAGGCACTCTCCAAACCCCTAATCATTTTAGTTGCCCTTTTCTGAACCTTTTCTAGTGCTAGAATATCTTTTTTGAGATGAGGAGACCACATCTGTACACAGTATTCGAGATGTGGGCGTACCATGGATTTATATAAGGGCAATAATACATTTGCAGTCTTATTTTCAATCCCCTTTTTAATGATCCCTAACATCCTGTTTGCTTTTTTGACCGCCTCCGCACACTGTACGGACATCTTCAGAGAACTATCCACAATGACTCCAAGATCTTTTTCTTGACTCGTTGTAGCCAAATTAGCCCCCGTCATATTATAGGTATAGTTGGGGTTATTTTTTCCAATGTGCATTACTTTACACTTATCCACATTAAATTTCATTTGCCATTTGGATGCCCAATCACTTAGTTTTGTGAGATCTTTTTGAAGTTCTTCACAATCTGCTTTGGTCTTGAGATGGGATATATATATGTATATATATGAATATGTATTTATTTATTATTATTATTATTGGTTAATAACATAGTAAAAGCATCTTGAGTGGCTAATAACTTAGATTGGTTAATAAGTACATCACACAGTATTTTAGTATCATGTACTGCAGAGCCACATTGAAGAGCCACTTGTGGCTCATGAGCCATCAGTGTCAATGGCTTAGAATAAAAGTAAAATACGTCTATTTAATCAAAAGAGAGGTTTTAAGTGACTTCAAGTATAAGGGATTGTGATGAGGCAATGTGTTTAATAGAGCCCTACGGGTGCAGTGAAAGGGGCAGCCAATTAGAAAGGCACTGAAAGGAGCAGCCAATCAGGGCCAGGACCAGGCCTATATAAGAAGAACTGAAGAGCAGATCAGTAGTTACACCCTAGAGCTCAAGAAGGGAGAACTGGATGCCAGGCAAGCAGTTATCACTCTGGGCAGAGCAGTGCTGCTAGCAGAAACCGGGGGGTTGGGAGGTAGAGCAAGCTCCTGGCAAGCTAAGGCCCTGAGGTAAGGGCAAAGAAGATGTTGGAGCCATGGAGAAGTGGCCCAGGTAAATGTACTGAAGTGTTGGAGGGGATGCAGCATTTGGCTGCCATCTCCAGGGTCCCTGGGCTAGGTCCTGAAGTAGAGGGTAGGCCTGGGTCTCTCTCCCCTTCCCCCTCCCATTGCCACTGAAGCAGAAGACATGAAGCAGATGTCATGGTTCTTGGAACAATGTGGCTCTGTAGTCAGAAGTGGTGGTGAGAACGTGGAACTAATTTCCCACATGACCAGCAGAAGGATTCAGTATGGTGAGTGCAAGCCCCTTTATAGAGATATAGTCAGAAATGATTACAAGCTAATAAAAGCTAAAACACTTCCTAGTGACTAAGATTCAACAAAACGACAGTCTTGGTTCAAGATTACCATGCCTCCTTCCAACAAGATGGCTGACCACCCACTTGCTCATCATTTGCCACAAAATACAAAGTGCTTGGTTCTTTTGTCTTTTTAGTTGAAAAATAATTTGGAGTTCCTTGCCCCTCTATTTTTTAGTCCAGTGAACTTTAAAAATGCACCCTCAAATTTAGTGCCCCTGCTGGGAGGATAGATGCCATGGAGTCTGATGGAGAAGGTACCATGTGGTTTCTTCCCTTCTGGTGCTTTCTACAGTACAAAATTAATCTATTCCTGCAGTCTCCAATATGCTAACAAATGACCACTTGACTATGATTGCCAATTGTCTGTAATTGCACAGAGGTGCACGGCTTGGCTTTTTCTTTGTCTGGAAAAAAACTGTTTACCCACGCCACAGATTTATCTTAGAGTATGATTTCATTCACTGTGGCAAATCTGGCACCACCGGATTGATTCTGCATGATCGATTGGGTGGAAATGGAGATCCGCTCAGTCGATCTGGAAGTTGACTAAATAAATCCACCCCTGGAAAAAGAATAATGCTGCATTGACAAGTGTGCATTTCCCATCAGCACAGCATAGGTGGGACACCACGCTAATTAGAATTTAGGAAGTTGATGGAAGGTATGCAAGCTACTCTATGTTGCTTGCTTATCTCTCATTGACTGCCACCAAATTTCATGATAGTGTAGACCAGGCCTTTGCAACATCATACAGAAGAAATTTATAACATTAATCCATGATGCATTTTACAATAATATTAATAACCAGTATATAATTAGATCTCATGTAAAACCTCAAGAGGCATATTTTG
Organism: Pelusios castaneus; assembly: GCA_007922175.1. Classification (NCBI taxonomy): domain Eukaryota; kingdom Metazoa; phylum Chordata; order Testudines; family Pelomedusidae; genus Pelusios; species Pelusios castaneus. Next base: position 2,957,705 of record ML685898.1, read on the forward strand.
TACAAATATTATAGTGGTAATGTGTAGGATATGAATACACGGGTGTCTAGGATTACACTGTGCCTTTAGTCTTTGAGCTCCCTAGGTCTTGATTTATGTTCTTTGTAACACAGGACAATTCTCAGATGTGCATCTATACAAATAACTAGTAATAGTTCTCCTTTCATAGACACTCTTCCATTCAAAAGGCTCCTGTTTCCTTGATCCTGGTGCCTCTCCTCCTTATAGGAACACCCCATATTTCAAAAATGCATGTCTAACAGCCTCCTCATCCATGTTTTCTTCCATGCATCAGTTAATCTTTAATCAGGAAAGGGTAACTCTCAGGAACCAATATAGTTTTTCCACTGACCAAGTGAAGTAAGTCAGTATCAGTATAAAGTCTGTATTAACAAGTAAAGTGTGTTCAAATCATTATTATTTATATAGTATCCAAAGATGCAGTAAGAGTTTTATAGTCATATTATATAGGTCCCTATCCCCAAAGAGTTTATATTGTCTGCTTGGATTATAAAAACAAAAGAATAGGAGTGTGAAAGGAATATCTTTCCCCTTAAGAGACTGAATATTTGTTTATTTGGGGGGCGGGTTTAGAGATTTAGTACTCTTTCCTGTTCAGGACTGCCTCATGTTGGGTGCCTGAGTGAATGTTATATGAATGAAGTGTGAAAGGAAGTACATTCTTTTTCTCTTTCTTCTTTTTGTTAAGTGCCACAGTATTTTATCTTTCTGTCCTTCCTAAAAAACTAAGGAAAGGTTAAGGAGAAAAGTACATACACCTGTGTAAAAGCCCATATTGATGGTTATTGTCAAAATCTAACTCGAAAGTAAGCCGCACCTTCACAGAGAGAAAATGATACAACATAATTTCAAATTGCTTCTGATTGCATCAAATAACAATACATAAGTTTGGATAAATTTGTTTTTATTGATATTTCTTTTTTCTTGGTATCTTTTACTTATTTGCTTACATATCTCTGTATGTTTGGCTTGAGGCAGTCATTTTCCAATTAAAATTAATAAAGTATTTGTCTACAGAAGAGAAGTCAACAAAGGTAGTCATTGACACAAATTTCAAATCACCCTATAAGCTAACATAATACATTCGCAGAAAAGCATTACAAGCTGTCCAATTATTTCATTTATAATGAGTTCCACCTATTTACGTAAAGTTCTTTTTTGACAAAAATGTTATACAAAAGGAAAGAAAATCTGAATTAGTTTTAGAAGGCTACTGCCGCCTACAGACAAAAATTATTCCCAATACTATACAATACGGATAATTTCCAAAGGGGTAGCCGTGTTAGTCTATTGCAGAGAAAACCAGAGTCCTGTGGCACTTTTAAAGACTAACAGATGTATTGATTGCAAGAGCTTTTGTGGGAGAAAATCCCACTTCGTCAGATGCTTTGAAGATGGAAAACTTACAGAATGGGAGGAAATTAAATTCAGGGATGTGTATGACATAGGATCAGGTCAGACTGTAACAGCAAATGGAGGATTCAAACACTAGGGAACAGCATATAGAGGAAGGTGAGGCCAAATCACCTGTTGTAATGAGGAAAAAAAAAACGTAGTCCCTGTTTAACCCTAAGGCAACTGAGTCAAATTTACATATAAATTTGAGTTCTGCAGTTTCTCTTTGAAGCTGTGATTTGTTATTCATCTGTTTCAGCACAGCTATTAACAAGTCATCAATGGAGTGAGCAGGGAGATTGAAGTGTTCCCCTATTGGTTTTTGAATGTTGTGATTTCTGATGTCAGATTTGTGTCCATTTATTCTTTTGCGTAGAGACTGTCCTGTTTGTCCAATATATAAGGCAGAGGGATATTTCCAGCACATGACAGCATAAGTCACATTGGTGGATGAGGAGGTGAATGAGTTGTCTAAACTCCTATGCACCACAAGGGACAAGGACAGCAACATCTTTATCCCACCCAACAACATTGTTAATCTTTCATGCTACACACTTACTCCAACACAGGAATCTGTGTTATCTCGGAGACTTGCGTTCTGCCCCACCACCCCCATACATAAGATACAATTCTGCAGTGACCTGGAAAACTACTTGCACAGTCTCAGACTCAAGGAATATTACTACGATAACAATAAAGAACACAATGACCTACAGATAGCTTCCTCCCAACACGGCAAGAAAAAATATTTGACATGGATTCCTCCTGACGGTAGGAACAACAGACTAGACTTCTATAGAGATTGTTTCCGCCACCGTGCGAAGGCTGAAATCTTGGACAAATAACATCCCTTACACCATAACCTCAGTCATGCAGAGCACAATGCCATCCAGAGCCTCAGAAACAACTCTGACGTTATTATTGAGGAGACTGATAAAGGAGACTCCGTCATCATCATGAATAAATCAGATTACGATCAGGAGGCTTATAAACAACTCTGCAACACAATATTCTACAAACCACTCCTCTCAGACCCCACTGAAGAATACCAAAAGAAACTACACCACCTACTCAAGGAAATCCCCGAAGCAGGGGATCGCTATAATTACCTACATCCCTAGAGCTTTCATCCAAGACACACCACATGATCCATTGTCTAAAGTCAAGCCCTAAGATATAACCGCACTTGCTCTGATACTTCAGTCAGAGACAGACACCTTCAGGATCTCTATCAAACATTCTTAACACTACAGTACCCACCCACAGAAGTGAAGAAACAGATTGAGAGAGCCAGACGGGTACCCAGAAGTCAACTACTACAGGAGAAGCCCAAGGGAAAAAAACAACAGAATGCCATTGTTCATCACCTACAACCCCCAAGTCAGACCTCTTGAGCACATCAAAGATCTACAGCCTATTCTACAAGACAATCCCTCACTCTCTCAAGTCTTGGGAGACAGACCTCTCCTCCCTTACAGACAGCCCTCTAACCTTAAACGGGTACTCACTAGCAACTAGAGATCAAACAACAGAAACATTAAAGCAGAAACATATCCCTGCAACAGACCATGCTGCCAACTTTGCCCTCATATCTACACAAAAGACACCATCACATGAGCAAATCAAGCCACCTACTCCATCAAGGGCTCATTCACCTGCTCATCCACCAATGTCATTTATGCTATCATGTGCCAGAAATGTCCCCCTGCCTTATATATTGGATAAACAGGACTGTCTCTACGCAAAAGAATAAATGGACACAAATCTGACATCAGAAATCACAACATTCAAAAACCAATAGGGAAACACTTCAGACTCGTTGCTCACTCCATTGACGACTTGTTAATAGATGTGCTCATACAAATGAATAACAAATCACAGCTTCTAAGAGAAATTGCAGAACTTGAATTTATATATAAATTTGACTCAGTTGCCTTAGGGTTAAACAGGGACTACGGGTTTTTTTTCTCATTACAACAGGTGATTTGGCCTCACCTTCCTCTATATGCTGTTCCCCAGTGTTTGAATCCTCCATTTGCTGTTACAGTCTGACCTGATCCTATGTCATACACTTCCCTGCATTTAATTTCCTCCCATTCTGTAAGTTTCCCATCTTCAAAGCGTCTGATGAAGTGGGATTTTCTCCCATGAAAGCTCATGCAATAAATAGATCCGTTAGTCTTTAAAAGTACTGCAGGATTCTCTTTGTTAATATGGCTAATGATAGTGAAAGCATTAGCCTCAATTCAGGTTTTAAACTAAAGGCTTGTGAGACTTAAAAGCAAGCTGAGCAGCAACTACAGAATGTTTGCTGAGTAAAATAGATCAGCCAACTGGAGTTTCTCTCAGGCCCAGTGACCCCGTACTGTAACATACATAAGGCAAGCCATCCTTGAGCACAAATGTTGCAGAGCTATGCTACAAAAGCCACACTGCTTACCACCTGCAGAGAAACAATCAAATTAACACAGATGCATTAGTAGTCAACCAAGAATAGTAGCCTCAAATAAAACATTAGCACTACATGTCGCTGACGTAGCTTTTTTCCTCAGCCACTGAGTGGCTTTATATGCTACTCTGCCTCCCTAGAACTGTTGCTTACAGACTCAAAGCTACATTATAATTGACATCTATATATATATATATCTTTGTTACAGCACAAAATTATTCCAATAAACAAGCATTAATCATGCATACATTATGCACTATATAATACATATAAGGTCATCAGCAGTCAGACAGCTCAATCTGTGAACGTCCCTTCCCAAATCAAGAGATTCAAATGACACCACCTGGCAGCTGTTTGTTGCCCTATCTAAAATGATGTGGTAGTTTCAGTCCAGTTCCTAGTGGACAGCTGCCTCTGTCACAAAAACCATCCTCACAATTGGTATTAATAGCCTTATTGGCAATTTCAGTTGCAAGGCCAAGGATTGACTAGCTATAGAAAAAGAACTGCCCTTAGTCCCAAGGGCAATTCTCTCCAACCCAACATATAGTACATTTTCAAAATAGATTGAAGAAGCTTGTAATGTCCATGCAGTACCTGTTCTGAGGATGGAGAGCTTGCTGCTTCCAGGGATATCAGTCTAGAACTCAATTGATATAAATCCTGTTCACACTTAAATCAACAGGAGTTTCATTAGGGGCTTCAGTAGGGAAGATGATCAGACCTGAAATTTACTAACTGAACAAAAATCACTGAAGACAGAAGGGAACAAGAGTACTTAAGAGGACATGGCTGACTTGATAGAATTGGGTTTTTTTGTTTTCTTAGACATGACTTTCCCTGGATCACAACAATTATAGGCCAGATTCTTCACACTTTTCTCACCCTCAAACTTCCATTGCCTTCAAGCAAGGTATGAGAAAGGTGTGTAGGATGTGAGCTGTTGATAATACTTTGTTTTTCTATAACCCCTTTTATTTATGACTTTCATTGTGCTTTACAAACAATGAATTAAGCCTGTCAGCTCCAGTGAGTTATGGTATTTTGCAACCATGCAGATATAAAGCTCAGCGCTCTTGACTCTTTAACCACTAGGTGATAATTTTTCATAACATTTTTAAGCTTTGCTATCAAGAACTGAAATGGAGCAACTTGGGCATTTATCAACCCCTGGTGTTTGATATGAACAATCCAGTCTGACCTGTTCCCAAAAGTTAATTACTGGTGCCTTAAAGCTCCCACTAGAAAGGAATAATGGGGGAAACTAGCCTGAAAATAATGCAAGGGACACTGGGGTGGGTGAAAAATAATAGGATGCAGCACATATGGAGCTGGTAAACAACTGTTTTACACTGAATGTTCCCCTTCTAAAATGGCAGATTTCCAAATGGAAAACTCCTGTTTGAACTAATGCCCCCCGACATTAACTCCACTCTCCGATTTCTGTGCATTCCTAGAGCTAGTTGAAGGCTCTTTGATGGAATCACATTCCATTGGAGTACACTGCATTTCCTATCATCCTTCACTTCTGTGTCCAACACTGAGATTTTCTACCTTCTCTCCACCTCTAATGCCTCCAATCTAACCCACCAACCAATTCCTCCCCAGCTCTCCCTCTGTTTCTCAACCTCCTCCCTACCCTCTCCATGTTCTATTCCTTCCTCACATAATACAAAAACACTCTATTCTTGCCAGTACTGAAAATGCAGTCCCTTGTATCTCAGCTGTCTCATCTCTCTTCTTTCTGTCATCTAATCTCACCAAATAAATCATTTATAAGTGTTGCCGCAAGTTTCTTTCCTTGCGTTCTATCTTCAATCCCCTCTAATCTGAAATTATTCATCAACTGAGCTCTACTTCATTTTCATCCTCCTCAACCTCTCCTACTTCTATTGATACATGCAATTTCTCAACATTTTTGTCCTCATTAAGTTCTCAAAGGCTATGTATACACTTAGAAATTTAGGTCGACTTTACAAAGTCGACTTTATTAAATCGACCTTATTAATTCAACTTAGAGAGTCTACACAGGACTCAAGTTGATTTAAAGCTGACCTTACTAAGTCGACTAAGCTGGCCCCGTGCTTCAGCTGACTGGAAACCCCGGGGTTTCCTCTGTCAGCTGGAGTGCGGTCCGGAGAAGGAACCACAGGGCTCCCTTCTCCCCGGGACCTCATTGTCCCGGGCAGAAGGGAGCCCGCATTCCTTTCTCCCCGGGGCCTGAGCAGTCCTGGGGAGAAGGGAGCCAGGACAGCCACGAGCGGCTTCTCAGTCCTGGCAGAGCCAGCCGTGCGCCGGCTGGCTTTCGCCGGGAGGAGCAGCCTGCCTCCGGGGCTCTCCAGCCAGGGTTCCAGTGGGGGATCCCCTCCCATTGCAGCCCTGGCTGGGGAGCCCTTCTCCCCAGGATTGCAGCTCCTCTGGCAGGGAAGCCGCGGGTCTGGGGAGAAGGGAGCAGGGGCTCCCCAGGGGACAAGGGAGCCACGGTGGCTTCCTTCTGCCAGGGAGCTATACAGGGCTCCCTTGTCCCCCCTGCCCTAGGTCGATCAAGTCAACTTAGGGCATCTACATTGCCTAAGTCAACTTATAAAGTTGACTTAGACACTAGTGCGAATTAAAATTAGGTGTTATTAATTCGAACTAGTTTTTCCTTAATTCGACTTAAGGAGCAGCTTAAGTCGAATTAAGGAAAGCCCAGTGTAGATGTGGAGTAAATTAAGTCAACTTAAACCTGCTTAAATAGACTTAATTTACAAGTGTAGATGCACCCAAATGTACTGCCTTTTTGATTCTCCTCCTACCACCTTAGCTGTTATCACTATAATCCCCTTTTGATGCAGGTTTAATTCATAGATAATATGCAAACAGGAGTAGGATACCTCACAATCTTTTACAGTTCCAAAGTTTCTGTCATCTGGGCTCATTTTGCATTCCTAACCAAGGTGTCTCCCCACACAGTTCAATCTATTCCCCATGTCTCTGTTACTTGAGTGGTGCATGTGGAGATACTGCAGGCATGTAAGGAGATGATCTCAGAAACATACTATCACACTAGGAGCTAGCAGTGAGTCTTGATGATGCATGAAAGTCCTTGCACAGAGGTAATGTGCCTTGATGCAAAATTAACCTTAATCAACTATCTAGCTAAACACTGGGTACTCACTCAAGTTTCCTTTCTGGCTGAATGATCAGGAGGTTGGCACAGGTCAGAAGGTCCCTGGGGATTGCTGGAGAGAGACTCACCATCTGTTCCCTTATGGACCCATGTTGGCCAGTTAGAGACTGGAACCTACTGTGGCAGATGTAAGTTGGTTGGGTCCCTGGACCCAAGGTCTGGAATCTAGTGTGGGTTGGCTGCAGGTTGTGGCAGGAGAGACAGACTGTCTCAAGCTGTTGCTGGCAGACAGGTTGCAAGAAGAGTGGATTGTCCCTTCCTTGAGGCTTTTTGGCAGGTTGAGAGGAAAGAGAGGCCAGTTGCTTGGCCTGGAAATGCTGCAGTCATGACAGTGCGGGGACTAACAGTGCTCTGCTGGCAGACTGTAAAGAGACCTTCTCAGCTCTCTGCTGGTCTCTGCCATATTGTGGGAATACAGAGCTATTTATAGTCCCCCTCCTGCTTTCCTGGGTATTCCAGCCTCTTCCCAGGATCAGAGATTGCTTGCAGTGTTGCCTGGCTCTCCTTTGCCCTTGAACTGGTTGCTGGTGGTGGCTGTTGTCTCCACTCCTCCCATTGGCTGAGGGAAGAGGGTTCCCAGTGTGACTGGAGGGGTTATGCCTCCCTCTTCAACTGTCCAGTGGAAGTCAACAGTGCAGCACTCTATCATCAACCTCACATGGGGTCCATAAGGGGTTTCTGTTCTATTGAGGCACAGCTGCCTTGTTCAGAGACAGTAGGGACTGCATTACAGTATCACTTGGCTGAGTTACCTTCCTTTTTTCTCTCCCACTTGCCTGTTAGCGTCCCACAGGGCTATCTCCATGCCTTCTCCCACCCACCTTCTTACTTTCCACCCTTACTTTGGTCAATCCCATGTGATCCCAGAGTGGTCTAACAACCATCTCTAATCCTATCCTCTTCCATTCCATCTTCCCTCTCAGCCTGTCTCTCTGACACTTTGTCTTGGATGTTTTGCCATCATTCTAAATTTGAATTCTCTTGGGGTCTGATCCCAGACTGCATCCAAGATGCACTTTCCCTTGTCAAATAGAATCATAGAAATATGGCGCTAGAAGGGACCTCAAGAGGTCATCAAATCTAGCCCCCTGCCCTGAGGTAGCACCACGTAAACCTGGACCTGCATGCACTCAGGTCCCAGCAGAAATAATTATTGAATGGTACAGCAAAGTTTCTTACAGCAGGGAGAAAAACCAGGCAGCTTCCCCAAGGAACTTTCAGCAGAGGTTTGCAGAATACTTACAGGAACGTTTCCTAGAGATCTCTATGGAGCATTTCCAGGACATCCCAATATCCACAACAAACTGTTTTGCTGTGGCCCAGCTACATAAATTGACAGGTTTTTGTTCTTAATTTCTGTCCCATACACCTTCTCTACCACATAAAAAAGTACATGGGAATTCAATTCTACTCTCATAGTGCAGTATCAAAGCAAACTGAGCACTTACCAGAGCTCCCTTCCCTGCATCCTGCATGCCAAGTGACTGGCGAGAACCCCATTTCCCCCTAGAGTGAAAAAGAAGTTCTGTCTTGCCATGCCACCAGATGACCTTGCTGTATGCTCCATATCATCCTCTGTCCTCATCTGGTTGAGTTCACTCCAGTGCCCCAGAAATATTCATGGGACTCTTGGTGGTGGAGGTGGGGTTGCCATTGAGGATGGTGTGCAGCACCTTATATTGCCTTCTAATAAGCCTATCTCTGCTCCTTGATTTTAGCACAAAACTGAGTCTCCCCCTCATGCCCCTTCTCCTGCATGCCATTTGAAATCAGACAATAGGTATCTAAATTCCTATGGCTTCTGTGGAGCTGCAGTTGCACAGCCTCTTCGCCCCATATACTTAGCAACTACAACAGCTCCTGGGTGCTGCATACAGGAGCATGTCTGGTGTATATAGCTGTCACGGTCAGCGTGGCTCCCTTCTTCCCGGGACCCCATTGTCCTGGGCAGAACAGAGCCTGCACTCCTTTCTCCCCCGGACCTGAGCGGTCCCGGGGAGAAGGGAGCCAGGAGAGCCGCCCCGCCGCTTCTCGTCCCAGCAGAGCCAGCCATGCGCCAGCTGGCTCTGCCGGGGCGAGCCACCCGGCTTCTTGTCCCAGGGAGAGCCAGCAGGCTTTCGCCAGAACAAGCCGCAAGCGATTTCCTGTTCTGGGGAGAGCCAGCCCTGCAGGCCTAGCTCTCCCTCCACCTATCAAGTCGACTTAGAGAGTCTAGTGTAGACTCTCTAAGTCGACTTAATAGGAGCACCTTTAAGTCGATTTAAGAGTCTTGTGTAGACTCTCTAAGTCGACTTAATAGGAGCACCTTTAAGTCGACTTAAGAGTCTTGTGTAGACTCTCTAAATCAACTTAATAAGGTCAACTTAAAGTCAACTTTAGAAAGTCGACTTAAGAAAGTCGACCTAACTTTGTGAGTGTAGACATAGCCATAGTGTCCTGTTGGTGGATCCTGGTGTCATTGTTTCTCCCTTTGGCGTTGTTGTAGTTGGTTCTACTTATTATTTTTGTGTTGGATTGCTGTCATTGTAAGTTACAGTTGTACAATTACAGTTGTTTTGGATGTCTTGACTGATCTTTTGGTAGATCTATGTAGGATATGTGATGATTTGTTGTTTTAGGTGGTCTCTTGTGGAGTATGTGAAGTGCAGAAAATGGTTCCTCAGTTTTTCTGAAGTCCTCCTGCTGCTCCAAAGAACGGTTCAGGGCCCAGACCCTTCCCCTACAGCACCAGCCCCAGTCCCTGAGCCCAATCTGGCCCTGAGTCCCCTTCCAGGGCCTGGATCAGTCATCTTCTGCTGCGGCCAGCCAGCAGCCCGGCCCCAGATCCCCAGCTGGAGTTGGGGCTGGATCCCATCCCCGCCAGCCAGTGGCTCAGTCCTGGGTCCCCAGCTAGGGTTAAGGCCGGATTCTGCCACCACTGGCAACCCGGCCCATGGTCCCTGACCAGGGTCAGGCCCAGCACCGGATCCTCAGGGACAGCGCTGGTGGCCTGGCCCTTGGTTCCTGGCCAGATTTGGGGCACTGGCACTAGGACTCAGGGCTTGTGCCCAGCACCAGCACCAGTGACATCACTGCCTCCTGCAGAGCTGGTCAGCATATTTGAAGTTATATGCAGTGGTAAGAGGGTTATAGATGATGAGTCCTTTAGAGGATGAGGATGCTGTTTCTTGCATTTGGTCAGGAAGAAGATATCACTGTTAAGTTTGGCTTCCTTTTTCTTCATGTTGTAGAGTTTCTATTTCATATGGCAGAATTCAGTATCTTCCATCATTGTTGGCAATCTTGTAATAGCCATGCTATGCCCAGGATATTAGAGAGACAAGGAAGGTGAGTTCCAAAGGGGTTGGTAACATCTTTTATTGGATCACCACCTGTTGGTGAAAAAGACAAGCTTTGAGCTTACACAGAGCTCTTCTTAATGTCAAAATTAACAGATATAACAAATATTTTGAGGATGTGCCTTCTCCTAAAGAATAAGAGATAGGGGACACCAAGGAAAAACATCAACAGCCAATAAATGGGCCTACATCAAGCTCACCTGCCTTCAAAAGTGGTTTCAATAAAGGATACTAATTTTCAACAGCAGTTGATCTTTAACTTTTATACCTCTTCTTTGTTTTCCACTTCTTCCTTCAGGTTACAAAAAGAACATATTTTAAAGTAAAATCTAAGGGAAAAAATTCATGTAAATTCTATCTGTGTTATATCTCCCATTTCTAAATTTCAAAATTATAGTTAAACTTAAACCAAAAAAAAAAAAAGAGGTTTCTAAAGTATTCTGCATCTGATCAGCCACCATCATACCTGCTCTGTTTGTGGGTGATATTGTACTGTTGGCCAACCACTGATTCAAATTTTTAATGTCAGCTGTTAGCCATCTTGTAAATAAATACTTTTCAGTTGGCCACTGTGAACTTTCCACCACCACAGCAAAGGAGATCCGACCACCAAATGTTACTACTAGAAGGGCCCCCTGGCTTGCATTATATGCAGATATTGTTCATAAAAACACAGTATATAATTCAAAAGATAGCAACCTGAAGGAATATTTAAACACTTACTCTGATTTTGGTCCTCACCATGGTTAAACAGTCTAAGCTGCTCTAAGCAGTTGAAGTACTTAACCAGTTTAAAGCATTCAAAACTAGAACTGGGTGACATTTTTGGCCGAAATAATTTTTTTCAAAAAAAAAAAATGCCAGTTTGGGTTCATCAAACCATTTCACATATTCATGCTGATTTTGGCAAAGTGTTTCAGTTGAAAAAACAAAAAAAATGGAATTTTCAAAACAGTTCACTTTGCCATTTTAGAAATGAAACACCTCAGTTGTTTGGGCTACATTCACAACAGGACTGAGGCGCCATTCACAAAGCAAAGGAGGAAGAAGAAAAGGTGGAGACTCTGTTATAACTAATAACCCGCCTGGGATGAAGGTGTCTCAAGTTTGAATCTCTGCTTTGGAGCAGGGACTTCTACCCATATCTCTCACCTTCCAGGTGAGTGCCCTAACACACCTTGCTGCTTTAGGAAAGGGATCTTTCCATCTTTCTTGTGGAAGCTGTTCCATCTTGTATATGTTGAAGGAAAACTACTAGTTAAGTGAAATCAGATTCCAGCAAGACACCTCTTTTATTCCAAGCAATTGCAGGGAGAGACAGTTAATGGACAGAGTATCCCCGTCTGTTAAGTGAGCTCTGATCGCATGCAGATTTCCAGAGTATTTATAAGAGAAAGCAGAGTCAGTACAACTAGTACAAACCAGATAGAAACAGCACAACCATAAGATAAGACTGATGCACCGGGTAGAGGAAACTCATCTTCCAAAACATTCTGTCCTTATCTTGAACAACTCACCGTTTCTGCTGACCGTTGGCGATTGCAACATCTTTCTTTTACATACATGCAGTTATTGGGCAAGTTTTGAGGCCCACTGAGTTTTGTTTCAACATATACGTTAAATCTTTACTGAGCCAGACAAAGAGTGAGAATGAATCTATAACCTGGTAGTTAAGCCACTCACTCTGTTTCCATTCTTTGCTCCAGTGAATATTTAATTAGCATCTAAATGTACTAGTGTGTGAACTAAGGGAAAAGAATAGGTGGCTTTTTAAACATATGTTAGATCTTGCAACAGATTCATAGATTGCTATTCATCACCACTAAATAACATAGACTAGTCTGAAAAATTCCAACACTGTATTTCCCATCCTCTCTCTAAAAAGAAAATTGCTATATTACCAGCTAAAATGTTTCTGTATACAATATCTATACAATACTCTGTTAGGTTTTTGTTCTTTGGTTTTTTTTAAAGAAGTTGCTGTTTTTATTTTGTATTATATTGGCCAAATAACTTATACTGTACAGTGGCAGCACTTAAGATACTATTTATCATAAGGAAATATTTTATAGTCTACTATATTCCTTTGTACTTCCCTAAACTAATTAAAGGAAGCAGTCTGAATAGTGCAAACATTGGGGTTATCTAAATACAAATAATCATTTACTTAACTAAGACAAATTGCAGCTTTTTAAGAGTTACCAGTATATAATGACATATGTACAAAGGAGGAGAATTAAAATTGAGCATTCCAACTGCAAGATTGGGGCCCATATCAATATATGATAAGTACAGAGAACATAGATCATATTCACAAAGCATAAAAAAATCTATGTTCAAAAAGTGGCAACTTACCAACATAAGTTCTAAAGTTGGGGCAATAGAACACCAGTATTCCCACTGCTAGTATAAAACAGATCATATATAATCAACCTTGTAATAAACAATATGAAGTAAAACAAAATTTGAAAAAGTTGGTGTCTTCCCCTAATTTTGTGCTACAAATGTGCATTGCTAATTATAATCAATCGCTCAACGTTCAGGATCGGGGCAAAATGAGTAGATACCTCACCTGTGTAGTTGTGGAGACAGAGTAGTTTACTGTGGGTGGTTTTTCCAACGAGGAGAAGAAAAATCATGATCTGTCTCTAATTTGGTCCTTTTAACACATAGTACCCCAGAAAAATAAAAATGAATATTTCTTGATGGATAAAAATATTGACAGTGGTGGCACAACTATTCCATGCATGAATAAACAGTGATAGTTACTACAGTGAGCTTATGATGAAGTCCTGCAGAAAATAAAGAGAAATGATTGAATTTCTTTAGAAAATCAACTTTTAAGTTTATTCAGTCTTTTCTTCTAGAGGATGTTCGTTATCAACTAGGGCAGTGGAGTAAGAACCCCATTAAATCTTATTTATTAGAAAAATGAAAGCATTGTTGTTTTTAAAAATCTGTCTTTTTCTTTTATTTTTCATAAAAGACTGCTGAATCTGAGATACAGCAGCTTTAATCCTTTGCAAAACAACCCAACCCACTGACATCAGCCATGGGGATGAATCCTCTCTAACAACCTGTGGCCTGTCTATGAACCTTAATTAGTTAGAGAGATCATGATATAGAGCCTCTTCAAACAGGATAAGAATGGTAGATCTCTGTGGAGAAATAGAACAACCTTTTGTACCTGGTAATTTAAGGAGCAGCAACAGGCTAATATGCAGACAAGGCAGGGTGTAGCATGTGGTGTGGTTCTCAGCAGAACAGCAGGCCTCTAATGAGTCCTAATAGTGGATAGCAGCTGGTAATCTCTGAGCTCAAGTAGGAGGCTCAGAGAGCCTTTATTTGCTAACAAAAGGCTGCAAATTGCTCAAAGGCCTGCGTAGGCAATGAGAACATGTTCATATGGTCAGCCAGTATATACATTTTCAAAACAAATATTACAATATATAAATTTACATTGTAATGAGGAGCAGTGGAGTTTCAGGGTCCTAGACATTTCAGAGAGAATAAGTCATATATAAACAGATTATTAAATTTTGTTTAGGAAAAATGCCACCTGCTCTTCTGACTGTATTATAGCATCCAGGCTAAAAATACATATACTGTAGCATGCAACTATTAGCATAAAAGAATTTCAGATCAACAAACATTGGCTGGTATTTTTCTTGCCCTTCAAAACATGGATTTTTATGGGATTAAGGAGGATAATGAATAGGAGTAGATGGATTATGTGGTTAGAAATCAATCGACTGATGGGCTTTGATAAAGCATATCATAAACCACAAGATCAAAGATCAAGTGTTTTTAATAAGATCAGAAGCTCAAGATTGATTGAGATCTTAGTTATGTAACTGTTCCTATCCATTGCTTTCTACATAATACTAAAATAATTCCACTTTTGCACAATTTATTTAACTGGTTAAAAATATTTTCTGAAAGCATTATGCTGACATTAAATCTCCATTACTATCATTTGCCAACATTAAGTCCCCAAAGGTGCATCTACACTTACAAGTTAGGTCGACTTAAGGAGGCTTAAGTCAACCTAAACTACTCCACGCCTATACTGGGCTTTCCTTAAATTGACTGAAGCATTTCCTTAAGTTGACTTAAGAAAAAGTTAACTCAACTTAATAACATCTTATTTTAGGTCAACAACGCTTAAGTCGACCTTATTAGGTTGATTTAAGACCGTGAGGACGGGGATTAGCGCCTAAATCGACCTTATTAAGTCGACTTAAAGTGTTAAGTCAACTTAATAAGGTTGAAAAGGGGCTATTGTCTACACTAGAAAAGTTAAGTCGACTTTTCTTAAGTCGACCCGATAAAGTCAACTTAACTTTTCTAGTGTAGACATAGCCCAAGAGCCTCAAGTATCACATTAGAACCTCAAAATTACTTTATTGTCATAAAGGCAAATACTAAAATTATTACATTATTTTTAAATTAAAATTATGTTTTTTATGGCACTTAATGGGAGCAGGAGCAGGCATTGAATTAAAAATGAACACCACTCCTTTCCAACTCATTGTGCAACAAATCAGTTAGCTTGCAGGGCTTTAAAAAATAATCATTTTTAATAAAGCATTGATTGGAAGTGGAGAGTCCACAAACTGAAAAGCACAACTGAATTTAACTTTCAACTCCCAATTCATTGTTATGGCAGATTTGACAGTTAACCATAGAATCACTCACTGTCAATGGCAATCATACATTTGCCACAATTGCCAAATGATTGAAGGTTCCATAAATACTGTACCCAGATCTCCTGAGTCCTACTTCAGTGCCACCACCACAAAATCAACCTTGTTCTCTACCTGAAAGTAGGGGACCAACAGCAACAATCTAGGCACTTCCAGAAGGACCAAAGTGTTGCAGTTCATAGTTAGAGAGACAAGGAGGGTGGGACTTCAAAAACTCAGCCAGAGTTTATGGGTCTATTACAAGAGTGGGTGTGTGAGGTTCTGTGGCCTGCATTGTGAAGGAGATCAGACTGGATGAGATCACAATGGTCCCTTCTAGCCTTAAACTCTATGTCTACACTTGTTAAGTTAAATCGACTCTGTTAAGTCGACTTAACAAGGTTGACTTTAAGTCGACCTTGTTAGGTCAACTTAACATAGCAGCTACACTGAAAGTCAACTTAAGTCGACCTTATTAAGTTGACTTAACAGAGCCTCCAGTGTAGACATACCTATCTCACTGGCTTAAAGTCAACTTGAGTTGACTTAATAACGCCGACTTAAGCCTTAAGTCGGCCTTTAGAGGTGGTGTTATTAAATCGACTTAAGGAAGTGCTTAAGTTGACTTAATAAAAGCCCAGTATGGACACAGAGTTCTGTAGGTCAATGTAAGCGTCCTTAAGTCGACCTAAGGCGCCAGTGTAGATGCATCCTATGAGACTGACTGGGGAACTAGGTAATAATTTCCTAACACAACATTTTTTCATCTAACACAGTAATATTCTATGTTAGATCTCATCTTGACAAAAACAGAAAAAGATAGCTAAGGTACAAGCAATCAGAACACTGTCCAAACCTGGATGGATGGATGGATGTGCTTTTAAAGGGCCAAAGATGAAAACAATTATGAACCAAATCAGCTTGAAGGAAGAACTTAATCAGAAAAATGTGAATGATAATTGGGAATTCTTAAAGAACATTTTACCAAATGCCCAAAGAGCTATAATCTCAGCCATGGAAAAAGATAATGTTAGTTAAAATAGTGACCTAATCTATAAGAGAAACTGCAGAACTCGGATTTAATGCAAATTTGACTCAGATGCCTGGGGGTTAAACAGGGACTACGGATTTTTCTCTCATTACAACACTATGTTATGTTCGCCAGTGTTTGAATCCTAACACCTATTTTGATTTGCTGTTACAGCCTGACCTGATCCTATGTCATACACTCCCCTGCATTTAATTTCTTCCCATTCTGTAAATTTCCCATCTTCAACGCATCTGACAAAGTGGGATTTTCTCCCACGAAAGCTCATGCAATAAATAAATCTGTTAGTCTTTAAAAATGTCACAGGACTCTGTTGTTTTTCTGAAATAGACTAACACGGCTACCCCTTTGGAACCTAATCTATATGAGAAACATAGGCAGCTATACATAACAAACTGAAGATAGGAGAAGTTGATAGCAATAAATATAAATCAGAAGCAAGGAATTATAGAAAATTGATAACAGAAGCAAAAGGACCTGAGGCGAACTCCATGGCCAGCAGAGAGAAGTACAAAAAGTAGATTTTTAAGCATATCAGGGAAAAAAGGAATCCTGACAAAGGTACGTTCCCATTACTAGATGCAATGCTTGAATTATCAATAATAATGCAGAAAAAAATGTCATGTACAATAAATATTTATTTTATACTTGAGGAAAAAAACAAGTGATGTTGACATATCATATGGTGTCGACTCTATTCTACTAGTATCTCAGGATGATGTTAAGCAGCAGCTACTAAAGTTAGACATTTTTAAATCAGCAAGCCAAGATAACTTCCATTCACGAGTTTTAAAAAGCTGGCTGAGGAGCTCACTGGGCCATTAATGTGGATTTTCAATAAATCTTGGACCACTAGGGAAGTGCCAAAGGATTGGAAGAAAGCTAATGTTATGCAAATATTTTTAAAAGGTTGACAGGATGACCTAAGCCAGGGAACTGTAGGCCAGAGAGTTTGTCATCTATCCTGGGTAAGAAAATAGAGTGGCTGATATGGAACTCAACTAATGAAGGATAATGTCATTAATGCAAATCAACATGGGTTTATGGAAAATAGATCCTGTCAAATTAAGCATGTTGCACCACTCAAAAGGATGTCTCAGGCCTTGTACACACGATCACTTTATCGCGCATTAACAATCATTACCGCGCGATACCAACAACAGCGTACACACGTCCAATAGGGCTGTTGCACGTTAACTGCCTTGTTGTAGCACAATACAAAAACCACCTCAACGAGGGTGGTAGCAGTTAACACGGAACAGCTGTTGCGCCTTTCCACTCGTGTGTGCGCTTACCGCGCAATGATTGGCCTCCGGAAGTGTCCCAGAATTCAAACATCGTCCTTTCTGGTCTTCCCCCCACCTGCTCTGTGGCCGTGACGAAACAGTCCCCGCCCTGATCAGATTCCCGGGATTTTCGAATTTCTCATCTGTTTCACTTCCTGTTCTCTTCCTCGTGGAGTGGAGTGCAACTCCGATCATCAGTAGCAATGGCAGCCCATCGTGGAAGACGTGCACCCATTTGGAGCACGGCAGAGGTGCTGGACCTGATCAGCATCTGGGGAGAGTCCGCTGTGCAGGCGCAGCTACGCGGCAGCAGGTGAAATTATGATACATTTGGCATAATTTCTCGGGCCATGTCAGAGAGACGTTATGATAGAGACACTGTGCAGTGCAGATCAAAGGAGAAGGAGCTGAGAATAACCTATCACCGAGCGAAGGAGGCAAACCGCCGTTCTGGATCAGCGCCTGCTACATGCAGGTACTATAAAGAGATAGAAGCCATCCTCAGTGGGGACCCCACAACCACTGTAAAGAGTCCCGTGGACACATAGGCCCCCCCTCATCCAGTAAATGCCAGACCCGAGCAGAATGAGGACGTGATCAAGGAGGAGGAGGAGATGGAGGATGACCTGGAGGAAAGCGCAACAGTGTAGCCAGGAGCTCTTCTGCACCCCCGCTGAGACGTCCACCCAAGACATGAATTGCAGCATGTCCTCTGAGGAGGCAGAGGGGGGTTCCGGTAAGTTTCTCTTTTGTGCAGCTATGGCTCCTGCTAAAATATCATTGTCTAGAGTGGGGGTGCTTACTGTCTCGGTCCCCGCTGTGCACGCTCTTTACTCTGCATTCATTAGAAGTGCATCAACACAAGCAGTGATTGTCAAAAAATCATCTGTATTTAGGTCAGTAAAGGTTTCTTCGATGTACCTCCAGAGCCTACTACTCAGGTTAGATGGGAGAGCGTTTGTGTCTACGCTCCCAAAGACGGATACTCTGCCTCGCCAGCTGCAAAGCACAGCCCTGGGAGCCATGGCAGCACACAGTGCAGCAGCATATGGTTCTGGCTTGCAACCGGTGGCATGTAGGATATGTATTCTAGCTGGCAGGGGCACTCTGAGGAGAGAGATATCGGGTTCCATCTGTGTGCCCTGTGCGGAATGTTAGCCCCCAGTAAGCTTTCTATTAGGACGTACCTTGTCCGCTTCAGTGAAGCATAGGATGTTGACTGCCCTGCACCTTCCAGTGGAATGTGCTACTGGAAGGTTACATTGGTTATCTAGGCTCTGTGTTAACAACAGCTTTATTATTTTTATTTTTTTTAGATTCAACCTTCACAAGGCCAGTGTCTACCCCAGCTGACCGAATGAGAAACATTCGGCGGCGTGCTCGAAGAAACAGGGAAGATATGTTTCAGGACCTGCTGAAAACAGCACAGGAATCCGCGACGGAGAATCGAGCCTGGAGAGAGGAATCCCAACAGAGGAGGCAGAAACACAGGGACGAACTGATAAGCGTGATGAAGGAGCAAACAGAACTGCTCAAGAGCATGATTGCTTTGCAGACCCAGGCAATTAATGTACGGGCTCCACTCCATACAGTTCAGCCGTGTCTGCCTCCCACACCCCGTAGTCCTTCAAAGAATTTCTTTGAAGGCCACCCATCCCCCTGGTACACTGCAACATCCAGTCCCCCCCAGAGCTACTTTTTAGAGACCCGCAGCTACACCCACCTGTAACCCCCTCCCTCTTTAGGTTTTAATAAAAACAGTGAAAAATAATTTGAAGAGTGCCTTTATTTGTACACATTGAAAATCTCATAAGGTGCACCTGATGCGTCCTGGAAGTTAACTAGGGGAGGGCATCATTGAAATGGTCCCTGAGTGCCTCCCTTATGCAAGCAGCTTCTCCTTGGGCCACCCTAATACTCCTAGTGGCTGGCTGTTTGTATGCTTCCTCGAGGCGCTGTGCCTCCATAGCCCACCCCGGGGAAAGCTTTTCTCCCCTACTTTCACAAATGTTATGAAGGACACAGCATGACGCAATCACAGTAGGGATGTTGTCCTCCGCCAAGTCCAGCCTCCCATACAAACATCGCCAGCGCCCTTTTAAATGGCCAAAGGCACACTCCACAGTCATTCTGCAGTGGCTCAATCTGTAATTGAACCGCTCCTTGCTGCGATCTAGGTTCCCGGTGTACGGCTTCATGAGCCATGGCATCAGTGGGTATGCTGGGTCTCCGAGGATGACTATGGGCATCTCCACATCCCCCACAGTAATTTTTTGATCTGGGAAGAAGGTACCCCCTTGCAGCTTCCGGTACAGACCAGTGTTCCTGAAAATGCGGGCATCATGCACCTTTCCCGACCACCCAGCATTGATGTCCGTGAAACGCCCCTTGTGATCCATGAGTGCTTGCAGCACCATGGAGAAGTAGCCCTTCCTGTTGATATACTCGGTCGCGAGATGGTCTGGAGCCAAAATAGGGATGTGTGTGCCGTCTATGGCTTCCCCACAGTTAGGGAATCCCATGGCAACAAAGCCGTCCACAATCTCACAAACATTGCCCAACGTCACCGTCCTCCGTAGCAGAACGCGACTGATGGCCGGCAAACTTGTGAGAGGGCTAATCCAACGGTGGACCTCATTACTCCAAACTGGTTTGCAACCGACTGGTAGCAGTCAGAAGTCACCATCTTCCAGACAGCAATCGCAACACGCTTCTCCACGGTTAGGGCTGACCTCATGTTGGTGTCTTTACGTCACAGGGCAGGGGCCAACTCTGAACACAGTTCCAGAAAGGTTGATTTCCGCATTCGAAAGTTCTGTACCCACTGCTCGTCATCCCACAGCTGCATAACAATGCGATCCCACAACTTGGTGCTCGTCTCTTGTGACCAGAAACGGCGTTGCACCATGTGCAGATGATCGGTGAAGGAGCTGAGCAACGCGGTGCTGTTGCTCTGCATGGCATCGATCAGCCCCTGCTCCTCAGCGTCCTCGTCTGACTCGGAGCTCATTGCGTACTGAGCAACCAGCCGAGATGTATTTAGAATGCTGAAGGTGGCAGTGGAGATCAGAGCAGGATCCATGCTGTCGCTGTTGTGATTGCTCGCAAGTAGTGTGGCACTGCACTGTTGAAAATAGGCGCGAGTTGCTATTGACAACGAGGAAGATGCAAGGGGAACACAGTGCACCACGGGAAACTGAGATTTTACCCATGGCGCTTTGCGTTCCTTTTCTTCATCCCATGATTCCAAGCGCAGATTGAGGGAAAATTGAACTGTGGGATAGGTGCCCAGAATTCATTGCGCTACACCACGATATTGCAAAGAATTCTGTTGCATTACAAGGAGCGACGTGTGTACGCGCTATCCCGCAGTAAAGGTCATGTGTTTTTTATAGCGCGATTGCCATGTTGCACTTTAATCTGATCGTGTGTACATAGCATCAGTGTGTGAGCATAAGGACAGTTACCTTGGTCATCCTTGAAAACTAACCCCAGGCTCACCAGAGTGAAAACTCAGTAACCTGAGCTACAGGACTACATTCTCAGTTCTGTGGGGTACTGAGCACTCTGATTTCATACAGGAAAGCACGTAAGCATATGATTAAATCTATGCATCTGAATAGTCCCATTGACCTCACTGGCAACTGTAACAGACTCCTCTGTATAACAGGGGCAGAGGGAGAAACATAAAGGACATTGAATGTGGGTTACACATATACTCCCTGCATGCATAGGAGCTCCTGATGGATTGTGTCTCTTAAGAAGCTCTCCCCAAAGTGCGGCAGACTGCACACTGTCCTTCTATGTGCCTGTCAATGAAAATCTGCCCAATGTGTTTTGATTCTGCATACATCTGGTGGTAATTATTTCTGGCAGGTACAATCTAGAACAAGCACATGAAATGAATCAGTTGACACATAATGGAAATTGTTTATTTGTATCTAACAAATACAGTAAAAATAGAATACAAAGAAAGGTACCATAAGCAAATGTTTTAAAATCACAACCAGGCAAGGAAGGCAAACCCAAGGCAGAAAATATTTCAAGGAAGTTATTAGTGTAAGAAAAAGTCAACAAACTTTGACCTATGTATAATCATCCACAGCTTTCAGAAAATGTGCACTATTTTAACTTTGAAGAACTTGACTCAATAGCAAACTGTGTGTGAATGGATTCTTATTTGTGAGTGTTCATTGCTTATTGGAAAACCTGTAGGTATTGAATAAACTCTCACTGCTATAGTTCCAAAACCCTACTAATCTTTTAATAACACCCACATCACAAAAGCAAGATATTTGTGATTGGTTTCCATCTCATTTCTATACTTTAAAACACAAGACTAAAAGGCTATGTCTACACTTACTAAAATTAGTTCAAATTAGTTCATTCAAACTAACTAATTCAAACTAATTTTAGTTAATTCGAATTAACTTATTTTGAACTAGAAAAAATTACTTCAAACTAAGCAAGTGCCATTCATGGCACTTGCTTAGTTCGAATTAGCAATTTACATTGATTTCAGTGGGCCAGTTAGTTTGAACTAAGCAATTAGTTCGAACTAACATGGCCACATTGGTTAATTCGAACTAACTAGTTCGAATTAACCCTTAGTTCGAATAGCATATTCAAACTTATTAGTTCAAATTAAGGAAGCCCTTAATTCGAACTAATTAAAGGCTAGTGTAGCCATGGCTTTAGTTAGTTTGAATTAAGCTTCCTTAATTCGACCTAATTTGCCAGTTTGACATAGCAAAGGTTTTATATGCTTCACAAAGACATCACAAAGCAATTGATAAATCTGAAAAAAACTAGATATTCCAGTCTATGGATATTTAAGGGGGACCTCCAGCTCGATATATGTTTGGTTCAATGAATTTGAATAATCTTAAGAGTATGCTGATCAAAATAGACAGAGAGGGTTAAAATGCCGAAATCAATAGATCTCTGATTATGAATATGACCAGGAAAGGCAAAACTAACCAACAGTGAATTTACGTGATTTTAACACTAGAAGAATTAGCACAGCCACCATTTTGGCTGTAGGAGTCATCTGATCAGGCGGCAGAAGCAATATCACATGGCTTAGGTGACAGAATGAGTCTTAGAAGCAATGGTGATAGGAATTGTTCACAAAGGGCTGGTCAAAAATGCAAAAGAAAATGGAAATTGCATAATTTCAACACTGTTTCCCTTTTGCAGAGCTTTTGCAGGGCATTTATGTGAAAGTTTCCATGACCTTTTCATCTCTATTTTTTTTATCAAAATCATTACTGAACATTGATATTTATTGAAAATGTGATGTTAAACAAAAATGTTCTATGTCACTTTTAAGCATGATTTCACTAAAAGAAAAGTCACGTAGGAAATCTTGATTAAAATCTCACAGTCGTACTATTCAAAAATGGAAAAGTTGAAGATTTCAATAATATTTTTAAAACAATGCGAGTCCTGGGCACCTTAAAGACTAACAAATTTCTTCAGACATAAGCTTTTATGGGCTACAACCCACTTCATCAGGTGCACGAAAGTTTATGCCTGAAGAAATTTGTTAGTCTTTACGGTGCCACAGGACTCTCATTGTTTTTGCTGTACACAGACTAACATGGCTACCCCCCCTGGAAATAATTTTTTAGCAAAAGTTCCATTTTCTGATAGTTTCTAAATAGTTCAGAATAATGAACAACTCAGTTTTAAAAAGTCTGAGACTAATTGAACAGACATGGACTAAATGTATCAAATAAAATGCTGAGAGGAGTTCATTCAGTTCTAATAAATATTTTCACAGTGCTTTATGAGGAGTGGGATAGAATGCAAAGAGAACTCCTAGAGCAGTCTTTGAGATGGGACAGGTGCCAAAAGCGACATACCATTAATTTCAATAGATCAGGATTTAAACTAGTGGAAGAGAACAAACCATGTAGAAAATGTAGAAAAACATACACTCTGTTTTAATGTGTTTTCATTTGCTGTTACTTTTGGGGTTATTTTTTTTTAAGAAAACGTTAGCGTATAATAATTGTAATGTCTCAACTTCCTTAACCATTGTTTTCTTCTTCAAATCTTTTTGTAGTTTAAATTTCAAAGTGTCACCCTCTTTCTTCAAATTAATTTTGTATCACAAAACTTGCACACAACGGGGAAGTATCCCACAAGATTTATGGCACATAATTGATGATCTCATATGTTATGTGCCTTTTCAATCAATAAACCAGTTTCAGATTGTCTGATGTCAACTGCATGCAGCCTTTTTGTTTGGTTGGGTGGTTTTGCCAGAGGCTAGTCCTAAGGACCTGGCTGTATAAAAGTGTCTCACACTCAAAAAGAGGCTCTCAGGCCTGTTGTGGCACCGGCATCTGCTTTGTGTGCATAGATGTGCAAAGAAGCTTAAATAAGTGTGGGAAAACAGCAACTGCAGATCAGGAGTTGCCATAAGGCAAGACCTAACACATAGCTCTTTCTGGTTCACCACAAACAGATGGAATAATACATAATAGACCAGAGCTAAAGGTCTTCTGATGGAGTCTATTTCTTATTAATATACAGCTAAGATATTAATAAAGTTTAATGAGAAAACTCTTAAATAACATACCATATCTACTTAACTGTGGGGCCATTGGCTGCTAATTATTTTAACTCATAGAGAGTGTAATGATTAAAAATAGGCACCTTCAATTTACTTCGTCAGTTAATTCATTTCCGCAAATCACAACTTCTATTCCATCTGCAGCATTACTCTTTCACAGTGACTAAAACTAGACTAGTCAAATGTACTCCCCCCACATGACCACACAGGCAGGAGAAAAAAGGCCTGTGGTTCTTTTAATGCACCCCATCCCACCCCCGACTCTCACCACTCATGTGAACCGGGCAGGAGAGGGAGAAGCTTCACCTGAGCTGATGGGTGGGTCAGTAAGGCTCAGGTAAGCTCATTCACCCTTCACACTCATGAGAAAAGCATCCTTTCCCTCCAGCATGTGAGCCTCCTCTCATGGCAAACTAATAGCTCCCACCTCTGGTGTGAACACAGGAGCAAGTTCTTTGGTCTGCTGTGGGTATTTACATAGTCACCTTTTGGGGAATGGGAAGGAATTTTCCTTCAGTACCAGATTGGCTGAGGCAGGATGGAGTTTTTTGCCTTCTCTACAACAGATCAGGGAGGGAGGTCAGGAAGGTTAGGTTTAAATTGTTTCACTTAGCAGATGGCAGGTACCAGAACGGGTATTAATTTCATAGGGGGTCCAGTTCCCAGATCAATCAGAATTGGAAATGGACTTGGGAAAAGGCATCCCCTAAAGAAGTTTGGGAATAGGGGCTGAGGCACACAATTTTTGATACTGTGGGAAGACATTCCCTTTCCCCAGCCACTGACTCCTCCTCTGACCAGGGGGTCCCACCACAGGCTGGACAGGTATGGAGGAGTGGGGCCAACAGCAGCCATCCATCAGATGGAAACAATTAAGGAAGGTATATCATATGACCAGTGGTCCTGGAGTCAGAGGGCAAATGTTCCCTGGAGGGACAGTTATTAATGGGACACCACCTCAGGAATAGGAAAGACAGGGAGTTAAGCTAGAAGCTACTCTGCCACATGGACAAAGCAGTGCACAGGGTTTAATACAGCTCCAATTGTACAACTTAATCTGCATTCAGCTTCACACAGTGCAAATGAAACATGGTGGCAGTCATGGGCGGATTTTGGAGCTGCCTTTAGCTGCCCCACTCACGCCCCTTCACCGACCCTAGGCCTGATCCAGCTCCTGCAGCCAGGCCCAGGGCCGGATCCTCCCTGAATCCCCAACAAGACTGAGCCCCAGATTCCATGGGGGATCAACTTCAAATCTTGTGATCAACTAGGGCGGGGGCAGGGTGTTCCCACTCTGGAGTGCTAACTCTGCTGTCAGAGCCAGATTATGGGACCCCAGAGCACTGTGCTGCTCATTTTCATGGGCAGCCCCTCACTTGGGGCCCCAGTCCCCCACCAACCTGGGCCTTGCCATACACCACAGTGGCTTGGATGCAGGCCAGCAGTGGGAGGCAGGGCCCTGGAGCCAGAGGCTGCAGTGTTCCCACCCCCAGGCTGGCTGGTGAGGCCAGCTGCCATGCAGTTCAGCCTCCAGTACTCCAGTACTGTCACCCGCCCCTTCAGGACCTCTATGGGGGCCCCGGCCAAGTGGTCTGACAGCGCTTCAGGTCCTGGAGGGCCATGCCAGAGGTTTCACTGTGCACCAGCCAGCCCCACCCCGGGAGCAGAACAGCCAGCCCAAGGATGGGATGAGAGTGCCATGGAGCACAGCTCTGGCCCAAGCCCCTCCAGCACCCCCAGGTCCCACTGGCATTGTGATACCCTGAAAGGGGCAGTGGGGTCCAGGGCTGCATCCCCTAAACCCCCTGCGTTGATCCAGCCCTGTCTGCAGTGGGTGCCTCCCTGACTCACTAATTATAGTATGTAATACAAAACAATACAGCTTATTAAATGAACAGCAATCAAAAAATCAAATAAAAAATAAAGAAAATAGGAAAAATGTTAAAGGCAAACATCCAATGCTACCCCCTGGCACAAGGGCTCCACATAGAGAATTCCTAGGGTGAAAGGGATGTTCATAGTCTGTTCCTCACTTGTCTCAGGCCTCCTGCCAAGGCCATAGCTGCACTCCAGAGATGCAGAGAGTCAGACAGTAGACACATGCCTCAAGCTCTAGGATCAACACCTGTCTCCCCAGCATCAACCCCCATCGGGGCCATGATCCCTCTTCCAGTCTGGCCTGTAGGCCTCTAGGCTGGTGAGGTCCTTCTGCGCTGGACCCTGCCCAGGGTCCCCCTCGCTCTTTCCAGCTGCTGTACTTTTTATTTTCACACATTTTTCACATTAGTTTAATGCAGGGCTCAACAAATCCCAGGAGACAGATCGCCATGGCACCCACGATTTTGCCTTTGGTGCCTAGCAGCACCCCAGTAGCCAGGGAGGCAAATGCCCTCTGTTGCCTAAAAAAAGAGCCAGTAGCGCAGACAGTTTCTGTACCGCAGCTTCTCCCCCGTCTGCCACTGCTGCTGAAAGTGCCCCCAGCAGTGGCTTTTTTCAGCAGTGGTGGGGGATCTTTCACACACTGTGTGTCAGTGGCTACAGCAGTTTTTTGATGGCGGAGGGCCCCTTCACTGCCGCACACCTGGGTGCCTCAGTTTTGGGGCTTGCCCCTAGGTGTGCGGCAGATTTGTTGAGGCCTGCCATAATGCAAATACAAGCTTTGATCTAGACCAGAAGTTCTCAAACTGTGGTCTGAGATCTCCATTCAGGTAGGCCAAGGAAAGGTTATTAGATAGATAGATAGATAGATAGATAGATAGATAGATAGATAGATAGAAGCACTCTTACCCAAAGTGATTTACAATAACTAGTTAACAATACAAACAACATTTGGAAAGATTATTAAGTGGTCTGCTGAAACCTTCAGCAATTTTCAAGTGGTCTGTGAAAAAAAAATTAGACTACAAAAACAATCAAGATACCTCACTTTATTTTCATTTACTTCCTAATACGTATAATATAGGAAGAGAATGAAGAAAAAAAGAATGAAAAATGGGAGGTGGAGATAAGAGAGAGTGTTCTTTTTCTTGACAGGGTCCCCAGTGTGGAGGTTACGGGGGGCAAAAATGAAGCTGGGCACAGGGCCCCACTAACTCTAAATCCACCACTGAATTGGGCCATGCCCAGTGAAGTCTGAGGGGGCAGGATTTCTGCTGCCCATAGAGTATGGTTAACTCTTTCAGTGCAGAGTAAGCCCATATTGTCACAAGGCACCTTCAGAACCACAGGCAATGAGAGAAGAGTAAAGGAGAGCAGGTGGCCAGGGTTCCATACCCATAGTGAAATTCATTTACTGTGAAAGACAACATGAACAGGTAAACATGTATCCCATACTAGGGCAACATTGCAAGGAATGTGAAAAGTTGAATCATTTTAGTAGTGTGTGCAAGAACAGAGGATGCTCCCAGAAGGATTCAGACTTGTACAAAAGAAAGATGGTCCATCATCAGACATTGATGGCATTGTGGCTCTCTCCTTGAGTCCAGGAACATATCAGCTTCTGGCTATCAGGACAGGAAAGGAGCAAGAGGCAATGCCAAAACTCAATGCATGCAACAATGTTATATTTAAATGTTTGTAAAATAGGGAAGATGTACCCTGATCAATCGAACTGGAGTCATACAGCCCACATTCCCTGGACAGACTGTTATTGAGGAGATACTAGTAGAAGCAGGAACACAAGGAGTTAGGCTGGAACCAATGTGGTCACATGCCCAGAGCAATTCACAGGATTTAATGAAGTATCACTTATCTAACTTTAAGTGCATTCATTCAGCTTCAAACTTTGTGAATGAAACAGAAGGAATTATGACCTGCACTGGACAAGTTGATGCCAGAGAGCTCTCAGATGAGTTCAGTTAATAAAGTTGAGGTCTAGTTAAACCACCAATATCTTGTTATTCTTCTTGTATGTCCAGGACAACATTGCCAATGACTTCAATGTACGCATTGATTATAATTCTGCGTCTCCTTTCACGTACATCAGTTTCCAAACTGATAACTCTATTGACTTATTTGGAATACTCTTGATTTATATCAGTATGAAAGACAGGAAACTCAGGCCCATCATCTGTCTCCAATGACTAATGAAAATGAATACCTTCTAGTGAAAGAACAAGTTTACCAGGAGCAACTTACTGATTAGTACAGACAATGACAATTTAATGGCTGACTTCTAGTAAGTGGACTCAGGAAGAGAGTTCAAGTCAATATATAATCCAAAATGTGCTTCTACAATAGCTGTTGAAAAGAGGCTTCTTTAAAAAAAGTTTTTAAAAAAGTAGTTTTAAAACTACGTGTTTTAACTGTGTATATTTCTTACTGAGAAGATCTGGTTTTGGGGGGGAAGGGATTTTTATGATGCTTTGTTTTTACTATACTGGTATTAGAAGTAACTAAAGCCAACCAGTGGGTTGTAAGTGTGCTACAGTATCTCTATTTTCAGCCCCAGGTACTGGAAGCACATCACAGGCTAACCCATGTACTCATAAGCTAAAAAAAGATCCATGTCCAGCTCTCCTGTGCTAGAAGTATGGGTCAATCTGTTGGGGACCCAGTACAATTTGAATTGCCTGACTACGGTTTTAAGGCTTAGCATACCTTACGCTGCTTGCTTGAGTATTCTGACCCCTGCAGCATGACATCCTCCAGTTGGCAAAGACAAACAGGATTACTAAGTAACCTTGCAGATATTTCAGTTTCTACATACCATGCCACATAATGGGTGTGTCTACACTGACAGCTTAGGTCCACTTAAGGACTTAAGGATGCTTAAGTCAACGTACACAAAGCCGTGTCCACGCTGGGCTTTTATTAATTCGACTTAAGTGCTTCCTAAAGTCGACTTAATAACAGCTTAAGTTGACTTAATAACCCCACTTCTGAAGGTCAACTTAAGCCTTAGAGGCTATGCTACACTTGAAAATTTAGGTCGACTTTAACTAAGTCGACTTAACTAAGTCGACTTTAAGTCGACTTAGTGAGTCTACACCTAAATTTTAAGTCGACTTTGGGGGGAACTTACAAAGTCAACCTAGAGCGTCCACACTGGATGCCTAGGTTGACTTCTAGGGGCTGGGGCACCTAGGGCAGGTCCACGGAGGCAGGGGGCACCCCTTGCCCAGTGCCAGGGGGCTCAGCCTTTGCCCCATTGTACATGGGTACAATGGGGCAAAGGGGGACAGGGACCCTGGCAGGGCATAGGGGCTGGGTGGGCAGGGCTCTGCCCTGCCCTGTGGGGGGGCATGCCAGGCTCCCCCTGTGCCCCCCCCAGCAGGGATGGCAATGGTGGAGTCCTGGAGTAGCCCTAAGTTGCTTTAGGGCTACCCCACATCTACACTGGCTTAAGTCGACTTGAAAAAGTTAATTTAAGCCTAAAGTCGAATTAAATCCAGGTTTAATAAAGTCAACTTAATTTTCATTAAGTCGACTTTATTTTCCTTAAGTCAACTTAAGCAAGTTGCTTAAGTCGACTTAAGAAAACTGTAGTGTAGATGCAGGGTAAATTAAGTCGACTTAAGCAAGCTTAAGTCGACTTAATTTATAAGTGTAGACGCACCCATATTGACTTCTTATGTCAACTTAAAGCCAGTGTGGATGGGGAATAACACTAAGTCAACCTTATTAAGTTGACTTAAAGCCAGTGTGGATGGCTATGTCTACTGTTAAACCAATTTAAGGTCGACTTAAGTCGACTTAAAGTTGACCTTGTTAAGTAGATTTAAGAAAGTCGACTTGACATAATAAGTGCAAAGAGAAGCTAGTCCTATATTCATTTTTAATAGTTCTTGAAGGAAATTATTATAGGCAGATGCAGAGAGAGAACATAAAGGGGGAAAGTTGCTGAAATTATGTAAATTGTAAGTCTAAATCGGACAAAAATCGTTCATTTAAAGGCCTGATCCTACAAACTGCTGAGTCTCCTCAAGTCCTTGTCTCCCAGGAAACTGATTGAGCCTAATGAAAGTGAATGATAATAACTGCTGCTTAATCAGAACAGTATTAATTTAAATTCCACTTAATAGGAAATAATTTAGCTTCTGCTAAGCAGTTAAATGTGCTTAGACAGGTGATAAGTAGGTGTGAAGTTCTAAGGTCCAATCTTCTAGAAATCAAATTCTCAAATAAAAATTAAAGGTTGTATTTTCCTGGGCACTAAATGAAAATGCAGTTGTGGATCTGTGTGGTTACAGTACCCATTTGTCCATTCACTGTGACATGGGAGGCTCTGAACTTGAAGGGCAAATTTGCTAAAATGCAGCTTGTGAGGTCCAATGGTAGACACTTAGCCTAAAATCAATCTGCACTACTTGCTCAAGAAGATAATGCCAAATGTCCCTCAATTCATCTACTATAATCCTGTGTGTTTGCTATTGATTTGGAAGCATGGACATCAAAAAGAAGATGTGTCCAACCTTATCAGTCGTGTTGCTATGCTAAATCCATATCTTATATCCTCCAAATGGAAGGTTTGCCAAACTTCATCTTCTGCAAGTGACTACCGGATGAGTAGGATACTACATAGACTATAAACCTCCTTGAGCTTTTAACAAGCTGTATGAAGAACTTTCAAGAACTACAGTCCTTAGTATTGTCTCTTGAGTTGATTTCTTCAGAAGAATATAAAGCTACAGAATCCTGCCATTGGAAGAGAGTATCAGCAACAATGATACCCTGTAGTTAACACTTTCCAAGAAACATGGATTTAATGCATGTGCTCATTGGTACTAACATTCTTTAGTGGTTTTGTCACACGACTTTGGAGAAGATCGTGTTCTACATAGATATGGGGCCTAATTCATTCCTGGTGTAGCTCCCTTACAATCACTGAAGTTACAACAGGGATTAATTTGGCCTTTGAGTCTTTAAAAAAGTAAATATGAATCACAGATACCATGTGTGATTTACATTGTACGCAAGTCTTATTATCTTTTCAAGAGAAACACATTCTAAATTCCTACACAGAGATTGAGGATGTATTTCATGCTCCATTGTATTTAACATTTCAGCACAAAGCCTCTCCATATCATCTTTGCAATAATGACCATAAAATCTAACATCCTTTGAGTTCGAGCATGACTTTTGCCTTCCAGTTTCTATTTCCATATTGAGATTACTGAAGTCACTGTTTTGAAAAAGTCTGCCATTATTTGCACATTTTGCTGTAGTAAGTTTGCTAGTGTGATATTACTTTGAAAGGTTTAATAGCAATTTCCTGGGTGTTTTGTTTGCTTCTTTATTTATTTATTTATTTATTTATTTAATTGTGTATTTTCCCCTGTTATGGACAACAGAAACCGAAAAGATAAACAAGAGTCTCACACAGTGACAAAATATTTTTCAGTTTATTCAAATCTTTCTGAATAGTAATCAGTGCTGAGGAGACATTCTTGGTCACTCCAGTCATCAGGAAAATTAGAAAATCAAGGGACACTAATGCAAGTTGTTTCCTTCTAGACATTAGGCGGTATGTCATACTAATGATACCACAAATTTTTGACTTCTGACATTTTTCCATAGTGCATATCATCAGGTTTTTTTAGTCTTCTCAGCTTGAACTATTGATTCCGTATTTTCTAATTTTTTCTCCGTCAGAACCTCACACAAACACAGATGAGTCCTCTATAACATTAACCGATGCTCATTTATGTGTGGTTATTTTTCCAGAACTGCGAAGGCAGAAAACTCAGTCATTAAGGGTAGGTCTAGAGCACTCCAACATCGAATTATTTTGTTTCTTTTCTTGTAAGCCTGGTTTATTTTTCCACTCATCATACCCTACTCTGTGACAATTGCAACTGCTGTTTTAAATGAAGTTGAGCCTTTGTATATTTTTGGCTGTACCCAAGCATGTGTCCCATATATTTAGTAGATCCAAGTGAATACTTAAAAAGAATTGTTTCTTAGTGCATCTGTTTACCTCATGCTGAATTTGAATATGGAGCTCTCGTACATAGATACAACCATTTCTTTATTTTAGTCTCACATCAGTTTGCCTCACAGGTTCATCAGCTTCATAGACAGTTCTGTTCACCATGAATTCTCCTGTCAGATGATCCAAGTATCAAGCCAAAATGGTATGTCTGCTACATTGTAGAGCAGGGGCTTTATCCCTTTCTCCCATGCAATCCTGCAAGAGTATACCCTTTTCAAGGAGTCTATCTTTGTCTTTCTGAATGGCCTACAATGTCAGAATCATTAACAAAAAAAATATATAGATGTTGTATGTAAGTGCCTTAATCCATCTGTACATTCACTAAGCATCGGCTTATATCTGGCCAGAATTTGGCCCCCCGTGTCTCAGTATCTCAAGAGCAGGAGTAAGTAATGATTTAGAAGTATTTTGGTTACAGGATCACGTCTTCCAAGCATTTACTTTTAGAGGCAATGTCTTCAGATTCTACAATGATGAAGATGTAAAACAACCCAAGTAGAGATCTTAATTTTGCATTTATCTTGTAAATTATAGAAGGCATTTACTCTAACCTTGTCCATCAAAAATGTAAACACCTAATTTCTCCAAAGCCTTCTTTGGTTACTTTTTTTAAATCTTGGTGTGTATCAAAGTGCAAGGATGAAGCTTTGTTCTTGCTGTCAAGACAACCACTGCCTCTTTAGAATAAGGGAAATCAAAGACTTACTGAAGTCAAGTTGAGTTTGATCCTGAAGCTGAAGGCTGCAGCCACTAAGCACACCTGGTACTCTTAGCGAGAGCAGGATACTCAAGAAAATTGAGGCTTCAAATAGATCTTCCACCTAACAAGCTATAATTTCTCTTCATTGGAGGAGGGGGAAGGTCAGAGGAGAATTCAACATGACAATCTATTTGTTAAATCAGTGAGGAGGAGTTCAAAATAATCTTCAGAATACCACAAGACAAAAGCCTCATTACATATAATTACTGATTACCAGTACCACAGATTGATAACAAGGTTGCTCTGCCAATTTTATTCTATCATTATTAGAAGAGGCAATTAAACTAATTAACAAATCAACTTTTCTGTTCAACAGTGGGTTATTGACCTCCAGTATAATAAACCAAGGTTAGCTAGTGAAGGGGATTAAGTAGGATGCCAACCTTGGAACAGCACAATCTTCAAAGTTTAGCAACAAGGTGTGTAAGGTATCCAAGATAATTAGTGAATTGTTATGTGTTGGAAAACTAATAAATATATGTTGCACATTCCAGAATGTTTAGCTAGCTAGTTTCAAGTTACAAAACTCTCAACATTTTGTACACTGGGATCCTCTTTCCCATAACATGACCCTTCTACCACCTAGCCAGGATGTATGAGGGACCCTCCCTTTTAGCAATACAGGGAGGGCAAGACAGCTGTGACCCACTGACATCTGTTCACAGCTCTCCTTTGGGAGTCAGGATTCCTAAATTGAAAACCTCTGCCCGATAGGACTAATTTAAAATAAAAATGTGGTTGCTGATAAAAATGGTTAGCAGAGCTGAGATTGTCTGAAATGCCTCTGTACAGATGTTAGTGGCACTTTTAAAGACTAAAAAATGTATTTATCACATGAAAGCTCATGCGATAAATAAATTTGTTAGTCTTTTAAAGTGCCACCAGATTCCTTGTTTGTTTTGATGAACTAGACTAACACGGCAACCCTTTGGAATCTGTACAGATGTTATCATCCAAGTATTCATAACTAAGAACCTTACTATAAACATTGGAATTTCAGAGCTACACAGGCAGCCAGAGAGGAAAATGTGTACATGATCAAGTACATAAGTAAAATTTCTACTCTCACTGGGATTTTTAAAAATCTGCGTGGTCTGAATGCCTAATGGCCATGCACTATGGGGAAGATGGTGAATATCTGTTGACCATTGTGATTGGGGCTATAGGATTAAGCACCCTACAGGGACTGCAGGGAGTTTCAAACTACAAGGAGGGCAGTATGGCAGAAAATAATATTGAAAAGCTAGGCAATCCCAAATTAAGTCTAAATGGGTGCGTCTACACTTGTAAATTAAGTCGACTTAAGCTTGCTTAATTTACTCTGCGTCTACACTACACTTTCCTTAAGTTGACTTTATTAAACCTCCTTTTAATTCAACTTTAGGCTTAAGTCGACTTTTTACTTAGAGTCAATTTAGGGCTCTCCAGGACTCCCCCACTGTCCTCCCTGCTGGAGGGGATGCAGGGAGAGCCTGGCATGCCCCCCCACCCTGCCCCATGCCCTGCCAGGGTCCCTGTCCCCCTTTGCCCCATTGTACCCAGGGCAAAGGCTGAGCCCCCTGGCACTGGACAAGGGGTGCCCTCCCTGCCACCGTGGACCTACCCAAGGTCCCCCTAGCCCCTAGAAGTCGACCTAGGCGTCCAGTGTGGACACTCTAGGTCGACTTTGTAAGGTCGCCCCTAAATCGACTTAAAATTTAGGTGTAGACATGCTAAGTCGACTTAAATTTACAAGTGTAGACATAGCTGACAATCTCCTCCTGGAAGAGAGCCTGTGACCCCTGCTACAGCTGAAGCTCCCTTCTACAGTTTCAGCATAGTCAGAGACTGCCTTCTTCACTTCAGTTTTTGGTGACCTCCAGATCATTCCAGTGACCTCTCACAACATTCACCTCCATCCATCTTCCTTCCCTACAAGGAACCACCACTTCATCAGACAGGGCTTCAGAGAGGAAGTCATAGATGCTCTGTCAATCGTGTGATCTCTTCTGGACTGAGTCTGACAAACCAGTTGTCCTAAAACCAACACATAAAG
Organism: Pelusios castaneus; assembly: GCA_007922175.1. NCBI lineage: Eukaryota > Metazoa > Chordata > Testudines > Pelomedusidae > Pelusios > Pelusios castaneus. Next base: position 2,992,410 of record ML685898.1, read on the forward strand.
CAGATCCTGGGAACTAGAGAGCAACAGACTCTCATGCACCCACTGTGCATCAACTGGCTGCTTAAAAATCATGGATTGGGTGTGTAATCCATGGAATTATATATGCAAATTGTTCATTATTTATTAGATACTAAATCCTTAGCCAAGGGAGTGCTATTTTTTTTTTAAAGCCCATTTCTACCTGGGCACACAACATATTATGTGTTCTTCATACCTAATGAAATCCAGCACTGGTGCCATTCACTGCTCCTTTACTGAATGGCCACAACAGACATTATGGCACAACATGCATACCTTATATGAGCAGGGAGTGAAAAACTGGGAAGCACAGTTAGTGGATGCTCCTAAAAGCGCTGTCCTTGAATTAAATGCTGGGTTTTCCTCTTATTTATCAATACAGCCCAAACAATGGAAGGATAGTAAGCCTGCTTTCTTATACTCTTTCAAAACATTAATTACTTCTAACATAAGAGCCTTTCAGAAACAGCAGGTGAAATCCTACTCCTATCTGCACAGGTGTAAAACTGGAGTAACTCAGTTCACTTTAATGGAATTTCTCTGGGATTACCATAATGTGACCAATAGGAGTTAGCCTGACCATTTTATATTCTCTCTTACATGTCTGTACGGAGTTCACAATTATCAACCAAGTATAGGCTTGCTAAATTCAGCCTGTGCCTGGAATTACATGACACTACAACTAACTGAAAAGGTCAGACAAAAATTCTAAAAACAAATGATTTTTTCTTTAAAATTTTCATATAATTTTTGAAAAATTGCAGATACTCTATAAACCATCTTAAATAAAGCAAATTTGGGGGGTAAAAAATTAAAAATCTTTTTGATAGGCTTTACATGGCACACATTCAGGTGATGACTATTACAGACCTGGCATTAGCAAAAGTAACAGTCCAAATGCCAAATGTGACTTTCACCTTATTTTGGTTCATCATACTGTTTAAAAATAATGCGATTACATTTGCCTCTTTCTAAACAAAAACGTTCTTCACTCTAATGAAATATTGAATTGAATGCCAGCTGACATTTTATAGAATACCTCATATACTGTATTTTAAAAGTGCCTTGTCAGAACATTTTTACATTTTGATTAATAAGTTACTAATTACTTTGCTCACTTGCTTTAAAACTCAATTCATTTATTTCTTGGGAGTATAAATTGGGGAGGTTTTTTGTTTGTTTTCTTTCATCGTTTATTTTTGTTGTGTCTATTTCATTTAAATAATAGTCTTACTTAGTTTACATTTTACATCACTTTAAGACATGAAGATTATTACTAATTTTTTCTATATCACTTCATCAGAAGCCTTACAACTCTAGCATCACCAAAAGACCTCCTCTTTGTACACAGGCACATGGAGTTATATAGTGAAAGTCTTCCTTTTGTTGGTGAGCAAGTAGTTCCATTGCACTTCAGTGAATTCATTCCTCACATGAGTAAGGATTTCACAGTGTAGCCCATTGTTTCTCAGTGATGAGTCCATGGATCAGTGCCAGTCCCGGAGGCTATGTTTACACTTGTCAAAATAAGTCAACTTTGCTAAGTCGACTTAACAAAGTCGACTTTAAGTCAACTTTGTTAAATCAACTTAGCATGTTTACACTATAAAATTAAGTCGACTTAAAGTGGACCTTGCCAAATCAACTTAGAGCGTCTACACTGGGTGCCTAAGTCGACTTCCAGGGGCTAGGTGGACTTGGGACTGGTCTATGGTGGCAGGAGGTGCACCCCTTCCAAAGTGCCAGGGGGTTTGGCATTTGCCCCATTGTACCCTGGTACAATGGGGGCTGAGCAGGACAGGGACAGGGGCAGGGTATAGGAGTGGGATGGGCAGGTCTGTGTCCGGCGCTGTGGGTGGGCACCTGAGACTCTGGCTGTGCCAGCCACCCTGGCAGGGAGGTCAGTGTGCGAGCCCTGGGGCCCTTTAAATTGACTTAAAGTTGATTTAGGGTTATTCCGCATCTACACTGGCTAAGCCGACTTAATAAAGTCGATTTAGCCAGTAAAGTCGACTTTAAAGTAGGTTTAATAAAGTCGACTTAAAAATTCCTTAAATTGACTTAAGGAAATTGTAGTGTAGATGCAGATTAAATTAAGCAGGCTTAAATCGACTTAATTCACAAGTGTAAATGCACCCAGAGAGCTCTCTGACACAGATTAGGAAAGCAGCAAGCTGGTCCCTGATATAAAAAAGATTGAGAAACATTGGTCTAGCCCATAGTGAACCTATTTTCCTAATGTGTACTGTATTGCCCATTGTCATGTGACATGTAACTAATGACCTATCATAATGCATATGTGCAAAGAGCTGCTTTGTGAACTTTCACCTGGAATTTACAGACTTTTGTGAGTTTAAAATCTCAACGGTAACATAAAGGCACAAATTCTGGTCCCATTGAAGTCAACAGCAAAACTCCCAAAGAACTAAAATATAGCCCTGATTGCATTAACAGTGTTTTGCACTAAATCTACTACATGATATAAAGTATCATTTTACTCACTGCCACATAGTATTGGCCACATACTATTTTACTAAAATACGGTGTTTGTCCTTAAGCTCCTATTCACCAAAAAGTTATTGTTCTATTATTCTGAGTGACTCTGGGCCTCTGACAATATGCTCTAATCCCTAAACTAAATAAAAGCCTAGAACTGGTTCTCCCTATTCCACATATCAAAACCATCATCCTACTTTACTTGGACAGTTACTGAACCGAGCTTCCACTGAAAGAACATATTTGTGACACACCAGGGTATAATCCAGACTAATGAATGAATGGCTGTGTCACCCCTGCTCTCTAACAGGAGGTGCCCTTTACAGTGCTTAGCTTCTGTAGCCTTCAACCTGGACTACTCACAAAAGCCTCTGCATATAAATCATTCACAGCTCTGTCTCTGTGGCTATGATTACATTAGCAATTTAGGCCAATTTAAGGAGGCTTAAGTCGACCTAAATTACTCCATGTCTACACCAGATTTTCATTAAGTCGACTTAAGAAATTCCTTAAGTTGACTTAATGAAAGCTTAAGTCGACTTAATAAGAACCACCCATTAGGTCGACTTAAGCCTTAAGTCGACTCCTTAAGTCAACTTAAGGACGGTGTGGATGTAGAGTAACCCTTAAGTCAACTTTATTAAGTCGACTTAAGGGTGGTTAGGTTGATTTAACAAAGTGGACTAAGTCAACTTAAAGTTAAGTCGACTTAGTCCACTTTGTTAAGTCGACATAATAAGGTCAACTTTAAGTCAACAAAGTCGACCTTATTAAGTCAACTTAACAAAGTCAACCTAACTTTTTCTAGTGTAGACATAGCCACAGATGTAGCTGTGCTACAGCCAGCCAGCCAGCCATACCTTGTCTTTTGCTAGCCTTGGTTATGTTTCATTGTGACTCCAACACACCCCTGTCTCGGATTTTCTTCCAGAACTGTATGCCCTATGCTGCCCAGCTCTCTTCTGGACAGGATGAATCTATTAAGTCTTATTCCTTGTTAGCCAAATGGAGTTACCCAGACACTTCCAACTTGAATACAATGAATTAGATAAAAAAAGTTTATTAACTATCAACAGATGGTTGTTACGTGAGTATAAGTAATAAGGCATAAAAAGTCAGAAATGGTTACAAAAAAAAAAAGATAAAACGTTTACCAATACCTAATTTAAACTATAATAGATTCAAGCCAAGTTTCTCACTGCATGCTCAGCCGAGTACTGATCAAACTCTCAGGTCAGGACCCTACCCCCTGAGTCCAATGCCTGTATTCTTTGTCTCTTCAAAGGCAGCAAATGCAATAGACAGGGTGGTATTTGTCCCTCCTTTTTATAGTTTTAGACCCCCCTCTTGAAAAACCTTTTCCAGAAAGGTGTATTCCATCACAATATTAGCACACTCCTTTATTTCCCTTAAAAGGAATTCTGTAGAATACTTATCTATTTCTATAGGACACTTGCTCCAGATAGCCAAATAATGTTTTTCTTTATAATGTATCTATGTATTTCATAAACATGGTCTGTTTGCCTAGATTTTAATATTTTTCACTCTGTTTATTTTCATTATGATATATTTTGGCTATCTGTAATACTTGTAAAGACACAGGCAGAATAAGTTACAGTACCCAGTGCTATGGGAACTTCCATTAAGAGCCCATATGCATAGGTGCAAGGGGTGAAATCCTGGCTATTGATTTTCATGGACATTTTATCATTGATTTCAGTAAAGTCAGTATTTCACTAAAGAATATTGTGGTATTTTGGCACTATGGGCTGGATCCTGCATGTTGCTGGGCATTCTGGCCCTGATCCAACAAAGCACTTAAAGATATTCTTAGCTTTAAGTATATAAGTAGTTTTGCTGAAATCACAGGGACTGGGCATGTGCTAAAAGTTCAACTAAGCTGTCCTAAAGTGTTTTGCAGGATTTGGCCCAACATGTTCAGCAACTTGCAGTGCTAAGTCTCATAGAAACAGAAAGGACCATGAGAGATCATCGAATCCAGTCCCCTGCACTCATGGCAGGACCAAGAACAACTATTTTAGCTTTGACTGAGAATTTTGTTGTTCTTTTCATCAAACTCTTATCCTGCACATTGTTTGCCCTTTATTGTTGTATGTTTTATTTTGATTTTTAAAAAATATGATATATCAAAATCCTACTCATGCATAGTTAAAACTGTAACTTCTTCCTGTAAGAGCACAGCTGTTAAGTACTCCACTTCAGAACATAGGTCTGAATTATTTTCCTGCTCTGCTAAGGAAACATTATAAGCCTCCGATGTTAGAAAAAAATCTTTTCTTTCTTTCTCACATTCAGCTGAACAATTTTTCAGCTTAGAACTTGTGTAAAGAAAAGCCTTGAAAGAAAATTAAAATATCTTTTTTAAATGCACAGCAATTTGTTGATATTTTCAAGCTTTTCAATGTAACTGCATTCACAAATTGAATGTGTGCTGTTTAATATCAAACAATTGTTTTAATTTCATTTCAAGTGCCTCACTGTGTTCATGCTTGTTAATTAAATGTTTTATCGAAAAAATACAGCATAAATTCTGCAAAACTTCATCTGCACCTGCTTCTCCTTTGAAAAGATGTCCTTGGAACAACTCCAGTATATTAAATGGAAAATCATTTATAGCAAATAAGATAGTGTTTTACCTGTAGGCTTTAGCATGAGTTACTATGTATTATAGTCACCATTCATTTTCTACTCACAGTCAATAATATGAACATTTCTATAGGATAAAAAGTGAAGCATCTTTTGAACTCTATTCAGGTGCATAATGTTCTGGTGTTTTTGATATGGTGCCCCATCTCCAAGGGATGTCAGAGGTGAAAAGAAAAGCCCTAAAATGGCTCCAGTCTTCCTCTCAGATTGAACATACGGAGTCACTTATGGCAGCTGTTCCACCATCTCACAAGCCCTCCACAAGGCAAAGTCCTCTCTTTCATATTCATCAGCATCCACTCAGCGCCTTTGGGAGAGATGGTGAAACAGCACAAGCACCAACAACATGCAGACAATAACCAGCTCTACATTTGTGCCATACTGCACCCCCACACACCCCATAATGAGGTCTGTGAATCTTTTCTGTTCACCCTTGCAATGTAATGGTGTGGTTTAAATGCAAAGTATGTCACATAGGGAATTTATGAATGCTTATGGTATGATGTTTCCTGCAGCATCATACATGTGTACAGATATGAAATATGTCCCCATGTGTATTTCACATGGCTCAAGGGGGGAGGGCAGACAAAGGGAGATGTGTTCACATATACCGCATGAAGATATGCTTAACAAAGGCATGCAAACTATGGGCCTCAGCAGGGAAGAGAAAAGAGCACACTTTATACTGAGAAGGGGCTTTTTGCCTCTGGACTTCATCCTGTAAGCATACTTCCACTGCCTAGGAGTGGATTACACACTTGCATGAGCTGATCCAGGAGTGGGGGTTCACCCAACAAGGCAGGGTAAATTGGGGGTTAGGAGTGCAGAATTGGAGGGCACAGTAGCACACCAATCCAGATTGCAGGAGGGGAAGGTCACAACATTGCCTTGAGATCAAGCAGAAATAGATCTCAAACTTTCTTAACACCTAGCAGAGATAAACACCTGACTGAGAAGCAGAGGGCTAAAGATAAACACAGACAAGCTGGAGTCAATGCAGTTAGGAAGAGGGAAGCACTCTGAAGATTTTGCCTGTTCTAAGTCACATTTCTCTGTTGAGGTTATCTGCTTTCAGGTTCTTACATCTGTCTTTTGGATTCTTTTGGGTTCCTCAAATCCAATGAAACCTCAAATAGTTATAACAAAAAACACCCACCTCTGCCTACAACTGACCAAAAGGTTGTAACCCATCCTATATACGAAGCACAACAGCCAACATGCTTAAAAATACAAGTCACCAAGAACACACCCAATGCTCTATTTTCTGTGCTAGTTCTACACTGAATAGAGGGCCTTGGGCCCAGTCTATGCTACAAAGTTAGGTCAATGTAAGTCACCATGTGTTGGCCTATGTGTTTAAACTCAAATTTGTCTCTGGCCAGAGTAAGCATCCCATTACGGCAACGCAGTGAAACCACCTCCCTGAACAGGATAGAGTGATGACTGACCTACTGAGGTTAGCACAGTGGGAGTATATACAGTGCATGACCTGTGATGATCCTGACATTCCTCCAATAGCTGTTCCACAAAGCTCTATTCCCTGCAGTGATGACCACTCTCATCACAATTTTAAATTCTACTGCCCATGAGTCATGGAGACCGGAAGCCACCTGTTGCAGAGTGCAAGGTCTAGCATGTAAGCCTGGACTCCAATCACTCACATATTGATTAGTTCCCTTGGAGAAAGCTGGCCAGCTGAGCCAAATAGCGCATCAAGATAGGGCTGATTAGAAAAGGCACAGGAAGGAAGTGCAAGGAGAGAGGGAGGAAAAGGACTAACTGAGCCTAGCTCTACAGGGGCTTAAAGCAGCCACCACCCGCACTTAACCCTCCAGAGATCACTGTGGGTATCTCAGAATCTGAGACAGAGAACTTTGCCATGAACAGGGAGGAGGAGTCAGGGAGACACAGTGGGGAACTGCAGCCATGCTGTGAGCTAGGATTTGTTTGCGGTTCTGTTGCAGTGTAGCCAGTTCCACAGGCAAGCACAGATGAGCCTGATGAAGGGGAAGGGGACTCAGACAAATGTGTATGCATTTTTCCTTATAATGCTTAAATTTAAAGATGGCAACTAGTCCATCCCCAGGTTGACAAGACAAATGTATTGACTTTTCATTGTTTTATTAGTATGAGAAGAGATAGAGGCACAACAACGAGAGAGAGATCTTCAATATGCTTTTCATTCCCCTGTTGGCTTAGGCAAGTGAGGGTAGGGGAAAGAACATATGGAGCAGTTTGTTTATGGGCATAGGTGTAAGGATGTAAGCAAGGTTAGGAATCTGAGAGCCTCTCTTGCTTAGCAGCTAAGTAGGGAGGAGGGCCACTGATTTACCTGTGCTTTGTATTTGCATGACACTCAGCATAATTTCACCCAGAGGCTGGGCATGATGGGAGTTGGTATGTGTGACTGGTTCAAATCCTCTAAATCTGGTGTTTTATCAGAAGGGGGAAAGGAAATATTGCTCTTTCATGATATGCCACCCTTTGATTGAATATCTGTTATTGACCAAGAAGCTGATGGAAAAGTCACCATCAGCAACAGAGAACTTGGAAAAGTGAGCAACCCTAATTTTCAGAATTGTAAAACCAGGTAGAGAGAGGTATGAGCATGAGCTCTGCTGGAGCTGTGCCTTAAGCCAACATCTATCTCCCCACCCATTGTTAAAGAATAGACCCAAAGATTCCTTGTAGAGGTTTTTTTGTTATTTTGATTGAGCTGAAATCACAAGGGAAGCAGAAACTTCCCGTGAGCTGAAATCACTAAGAGCTGACTGAAGTCAAGTAGAAGATTGCTACCAGCAGCTGGTAGGTGTGACCAGCAGAGCCAGTGGATGGAGCCCTGCAGACAGCAGCTGTGACCAGTAGGTGGTGTGATGGAGCCAGCAGGTGGAGCCAGGGAACAGCAGGTGTGACCAGTGGGTGTGTGGTGGAGCCAGCGGATGGCAGGTGTGACCAGCAGGTAGTGCAGTGGAGCCAATGGATGGCAGGTGTGACCAGCGGGTGGCACAGTGGAGCCAGTGGATGGCAGGTGTGACCAGCAGGTGGTGCAGTGGAGCCAGTGGACGGTAGGTGTGACCAGCGGGTGGTGCAGTGGAGCCAGCAGATGGCAGGCGGAGCCACGGAATGGCAGGTGCAACCAGTGAGCGGTGCAGCAAAGCCAGCGGATAGCGGGTGGAGCCAGCGGACAACAGATGTGACCAAAGGCCAGTAGTGGTGCGGCACAGCTGGCGGACAGCAGGCGGAGCCAGTGGACAGTGGGGATGAGCCAACCTTGAGGTGGCAGAGGACAATTGGAGGGGAGGACTGAGGGCTGACTTCCCCTCCTCCCCTTAGTGGTGGAATGAGTTCTGTCTATTGGGTTTTGTGGGAATCATTGCACAATATCCCAACCAGAGCTGCGTTTTGATGTTGCCTTATATAGTCTTTATTAAACCTTTTATGTGCTACACTCAGACTCGTGCTTGCGAGAGGGGAAGTATTGCCCTTCTAGGGCGCCCAGGGGATGATGTGTAATTTCCCAGGAGACTGGGTGGGGGCTCGAGCCAATTAGTGGTGTAACATTATTTGGGAACCCCTAGAAACAGAACCCGGTCCTTTGCTGCTGCCGTCACGGCCTGGCAAAGGGGTTACATAGGGATGACTCCTTAATTCTCCTGAGAGATCTCAATTAAACTTTCATGGAGATACCCTCCAGTCCTCTCCCAATAGTTTCTAGGATCAGCTGCCTTATTTCTTCCATTTCACTAGGACATTTCCCCATGCCACTTTGTGATAAATTCAGCTGGCAACATTGCAGCAAATAGGCTAGTGGTATACAGACCCAGGCGGCTTCAGAATGCCATACTGAGGTGACACAATGTAAAGGGAGGGACATGTGACTGCCCCACATAGTGCCTCTGGAAGGAACTTCCAGCCCCACCTCCCAGGGCCAGGGCAGCCAATCCTGTTGGCTCCTGGGGGGCTGGTGCCTCAGAAGTGGGGAGCATATACCTCTGGCACCCATCTCATGGAGACTCACAACATCAGTGTCTCCTTGGAACTTACAGACTCCTCAGCAGGGGAGATGTAAGGCACATATATACCTTGACTTTAGCAAGGCTTTTGGTACGGTTTCCCACAGCATTCTCATCGGCAAGTTAAGGAAGTATGGGTTGGACGAGTGGATCGAAAACTGGTTAGATCAACAGGCTCAGCGGGTAGGAATCAATGGCTCGATGTCTGGTTGGCAACCGGTAACGAGTGGAGTGCCCCAGGGGTCGGTCCTGGGGCCGGTTCTATTCAACATCTTCATTAATGATCTTGATGATGGAATAGACTGCGTGCTTAGTAAGTTTGTGGATGACACCAAGTTGGGGGAAATAGTAGATACTCTGGAGGGCAGGGACAGGATCCAGGGAGACTTGGACAAATTGGAACACTGGGCCGAAAGAAACCTCATGAGGTTCAACAAAGACAAGTGCAAAGTCCTGCACTTAGGACGGAAAAATCCCATGCACTGCTACAGGCTGGGGACTGATCGGCTAAGTAGCAGCGCTGTAGAAAAGGACCTGGGGGTTATGGTGGATGGGAAGATGAATATTAGCCAACAGTGTGCCCTTGTTGCCAAAAAGGCCAATGGCATATTAGGCTTCATCAGTAGGAGTATTGCCAGCAGATCGAGGGATGTGATAATTCCCCTCTATTCGACACTGGTCAGGCCGCATCTGGAATACTGTGTCCAGTTTTGGGCTCCCCACTACAGAAAGGATGTGGACAAATTAGAAAGAGTCCAGCGGAGGGCAACAAAAATGACTAGAGGGCTGGGGCACATGACTTATGAGGAGAGACTGAAGGAACTAGGCTTATTTAGTCTACAGAAGAGAAGACTGAGGGGAGATTTGATAGCAACCTTCAACTACTTGAAGGGTTGCTCCAAAGAGGAGGGAGCTAGGCTGTTCTCGAAGGTAACAGAGGACAGAACAAGGAGAAATGGTTTCAAATTACAGCTGGGGAGGTCAAGATTGGATATTAGGAAAAACTTTCTCAGTAGGAGGGTGGTGAAGCATTGGAATGGGCTATCTAGGGAGGTGGTAGAATCTCCATCTTTGGAGATTTTTAAGGCTCGGTTAGACAAAACCCTGGCTGGGATGATTTAGGGGGAGTGGTCCTGCTTTTTAGCAGGGGGTTGGACTAGATGACCTCGTGAGGTCCCTTCCAACTCTATTATTCTATGATTCTATATAATGCTCCTACCTCCAGCTGAGCAGAGGCCAGGGAACCTACTCCCCATGCCTTCTCCAGCAACCCACAGCCCAGCCCAGGGATTGCTGAGCTATCTCCCTCTCTCCCACCAAAGTTATTTGCATGGAGGCAGGGCTCTGTCTTCTCCCACTGCATCTCCCCTGGCATGTTTTCAGCTCATAGCCATGCTTCCTGACAGCTAGGCTGGTGCAGGGTGTGGGACCTAGACACATCTCTCTCTAGCTGAGGGTGACCGCTCTAGGTCACTGATTGTGCAGTATGGTGGCTGCCTCAAAAAGAACCCAGCTGGGGAGGCAAAGCACCTCACCCTTTCTCCCCCTGCCTGAGGCCAGTTCCTTGGGACAGGGCCCAAGCAAACCAGAAATGTCCCAAAAGTGCATGGGGGGGTTTCCAGCTTGTTCAGCCCCCAGTTCCCAGCAGCCAGGCCTGGACGGGGAGCGAAGGGACCAGGTCACTACCACTGCCTCCTCATCTGGGTTCTCACAGGTTGCTGCCATGCTACAAAGAACAACAAATGAGAGTGGCCTCCCTCATCCAGCATGAGATGCAGCTCAGTCCCATCCCTTCTGTTCCCCACCGGAGCCCAGTTGCCAGGACAGGGGCTGAATGTATCAGAGGGCAGGAGGACCCAAGCATAATTTTTTCAGGCCCAGAATAAACTTGTAACATGGGCCCCCCTGGTAATGAGGGTTGCAACCTGGTCTGCTTCCAGGCTCTGGTAAAGTGTACTCTATTTTCCCACATGTGGGCATCCTGGAGAGCAGGCAGACCAACAGAAAAACATAGCCCATTGCCCTCACCCCCAGCAGGTCAAGCAGAAATCTGGGGAAGCACTTACACATCGCCTTGCCTATCACCTATTTGTTGTCCTTATACCCATACCCACAGAATAGGGACTGAAATTTTATGATTCCCCCCGACATCTCTTTTGGGCCACACTCACTATGGTTGGGGCTGGTGCTCAGTGCTGTACCAAGGCATTCCAAAACTGAAGTGCCAATACGAATTTCTTATTAAATGTGTTTATGAGGGCAAGGAAAGAGAGTGTTGAAACTTTTCTTTCCCTTTCCATAGTGACTAGGGTACATCCATATGTTTTTATCAGCAGCTTCTGGTATGCCAGCTTTGAGGGGTGCTCTCTCCATTCTCCCAGAATGCTGACCTTGTTGAGGGAGGAGAAAGAGGATTAGGCAGGACATGTTCTGAGAGATCTTGCAAGCCATTGTTTCGTGGGCTGAGAATGAAAGAGTATGGAGTGCCATGAGCAACAGCATGGAATAAGACAGAGAAGACAGGAAATAGGCCCAGTAGAACAAGAAGAAAGAAATGCACCGGGGCACACTAAGATTTGAGGGTCATGGTGAACGTAAGCTCCCAGTGTGATGCTATGGCCACAAGGGCTAATGTGATCTTGGGGTGTGTAAACAGGAAAATAGCAGGGAAGATTATTTTACTTTCATTTTTGGCATTGATGAGACCACTGCTAGAGTGCTTTGTACAGTTCTGGTTCCCACAATTCAAAATGGATGTTGTTCAACTAGAGAGGGTTCAGAGAAGAGCCATCAGAAAGGATGAAAGGATTAGAAAGCATGCCTTAAGTGGTAGACTAAAGGGGCTCAAAAGAGATGTAATAAGATGACTTGTTACTGTCTGTAAGTATCTATATGGAGAATAAATATTTAATAATGGGGTCTTCAATCTAGCAGAAAAATGTATAACGCAATCCAATGGCTAGAAGTTGAAACTAGACACATTCAGACTGGAAATAAGGCATCCATGTTTAACAGTGGGGGTAATTAATCATTGGTGCAATATACCAAGAGTCATAGAAGATTCTTCATCACTGAAAATTTTTAAATCACGTTTGGAAGGTTTTCTAAAATATGTGCCCTAGGGACTCTTTTGGAGAAGTTCTATGGCCTGTGTTATACAGGAGGTTTGACTAGATGATCACAGAGGTCCCTTCAGCCTTAGAAACTACAAATCAGGACCTAGCCTAGTGTTTCTAAACCAGCCTCAGATGTAATGCAGGTGTTCCATGATCCACCCTTACCCCACCCCACCATGGGGGGGGACTGAGTGGGTAGGGGGGAGGAGCAATTTTATTCCCCAGCCATAACAAAGCTTCCAAGTACACAGCAGAAGATGTTGATGCACACCTGGAAGTTTGCTGTGACTGGGGCATTTATCTCCTACCACTGTTTATTTTCATCAGGTGTTCCACATAAAGTAATTAATACCTTTACGTGTTCCCCCATCCACTAAAAGTTGAGAAACACTGACCTAGACCATGAATTCACTAGTATAAAAGATAAGAATGACCACTAACCTCTCCTTGTTCAGAAGTGCAAAATGTATCTTTTAATTTAGCGTTCTCTCAGTAAATTTCTCTCTCTCTCTCTCTCACACACACACACGCACTTACCATACCCACTTACATACATAAACACACCCACTCACATATACAAACAAAAAACCCTAAACTAATGATAGTATTTAATGTATTTCTCTGACAGACTGAGAAGGAAGTTATTCCTATTTTTAAGTATTTGGTTACTGCACAGTTCTTCTAGTGATGGGAGCTTTATTAAATAGATTAAACAGAGATGCATCACAGTCTATGTAGAGATACTTGAATTATTTTGCATTTTTTGCCTTGTTTTCTTTTGTCACTCCTCTAAGCTCTACAAGAAGAATACACAATTTATATTTCCAAAGATATGAAGATCGTATCAGACACAAAAACCTGTTCCAACTTTCCATGATTTTCATGATGTGCTATAAATCAGCTAAAGTCTTTCTGGTGTGGGAAAGAAATGCACAGGCTAAACACTATCCCTCATCCCCTGGAATCTAAATCAGTCTCGTGGAAAGTAATTGAAAAAAAGGTTGAGTTTAGATACTATAAAAGGATCCACATGAAATGAATGAAGGTCTTTGATCAATTCACAGAGTTAAAGCATCACAATGGCACAGCACATCTGGTACTACTTCGTGAAGATAGTTGGCAGCATCTCTTGAAAGAGTCTCAGATACGTAATGCATGTTGGTATTAATACCCTCTGAGTCGGAACCCAATACAATGTGATTGCTTCAACCCAGTCTTTTAAACCATTGCCATTTCTTAACAAGAAGGGGCTAGAGACACTGAATTTTGCATAAAGTCAATGGCATTTTAAAGTAGTTTGTAGAGTGGCAATTTTGCTGTTTCAGTGGCAGCAAACCACGGTTACCTCAAATATCTTATTTTATGGCATTTACGGTATAAAGATAATAAATATAAAAATCCTACTTAACGAAAGTCTAACATCTACTAGAAAAGTCTATATTATTGTTAGGAATATATTGTCGAGCCTGTAAAAGTGGCTGATCATTTAATGATTCATTTTCTCTCAGCTCAGTAACTGAATAAAACATGCTACCAATCTACAACCAGCAGAGCTTCTTAAATAGATCTAAACAGTATATGGAATGCCCTCTTTAATCTAATATCCCAGACCACTAAACTCATTGTCCAAATTTCCTTCCAGGACTCACTTTAGCCCCGCAAGAAATTATCCAAATAATAGTTAGCAGGTAGGAAATTAACTAGGCAGGAGGGGCAATAGCACAGCACAGAACAATTTAAAATGTGGAAATACTAATATAAATACCATACCACTCTGCTCATCCAATGTATTAGTTTAGCACTTTTCCCCAACTTTTTGTCCATTTTATCTCTTCCAGGCTGTGATCCAGGACAGGGTCTGCGTCATCTTGTCTGTTTGGAAAGTACTGCAACATTGTGGACAAATAAATAAATACATACATAAAACAAGCAAATAAATAAATGTGTGCAAAAAGCCACATTAAAAATATTAAAATTGCGAAGTCATGTACTCAAAAGGCCAGAATTAAGCTTATCCATTCAACCTTAATTTGCCCCCATTGTTACAACTCATAATAGCCTTGACTACCCTGACACAAAAGTCTATGATTGAGTGAAAAATAGAACCTAGTTCACTTTGTCCTAGATCAAAATGTAGTGCTTTAAATACAAGAGATCATCCATGGTCATCTCTGCCTCATTCACAGACTATTCTGTGCAGTTTATGAAGCAAGGATACTCTCTACAATAAAGAATAATTATATAATTCAAGGTTACCCTAATGCATGTACACAGGGGAGGAAGAGCTGAATTAAGGTTACATAGGAAGAACTAAAACTAGAAATCATAGGCTATGTCTATACTGGCAAATTAGGTCGACTTAAGGAGGCTTAAGTCAACCTAACTTAAGCCCTGTCCACACTAGGCTTTCATTAGGTCGACTTAAGAAAATCCTTAAGTCGACCTAATGAGAGCTTAGGTCAACTTAATAAAACCACAGGGTATTCGAACTAACCCTGTGTAGGTCGACCTAACCCTTCCTTAAGTCGACCTAAGGCCATTGTGGACGTATAAGTCCACTTTCTTAGGTTGACCTAAGGGAAGATAGGTCGAATTAATAAGTCCCAGTTAAGGGTAACCACTTTGTTAAGTCGACTTAACAAAGTCAACCTAACTTTTCCTAGTGTAGACACAGCCATAGACCCCTCCTAGCTCCTAGTTCAGCACTCTTTGGGTATGTCTACACTAGCAATTTAGGTCGACTTAAGGACCCTTAAGTTGACCTAAATTATTCCATGTGTACACCTGACTTTCATTAAGTTGACTTAAGAAATTCCTTAAGTCGACTTAATGAAAGCTTAAGTCGACCTAATAACAACCGCCCATTAGGTGGATTTAAGCCTTAGGTCGATTCCTTAAGTCGACTTAAGGACAATGTGGATGGGGAGTAACCCTAAGGACAGTTAGGTTGACTTAACAAAGTGGACTAAGTTGACTTAACTTTAAGTTGACTTAGTCCACTTTGTTAAGTCAACTTAATAAGGTCGGCTTTAAGTCGACTTAAAGCCAACCTTATTAAGTTGACTTAACAAAGTCAACCTAACTTTTCCTGGTGTAGACATAGCCTTTGAGACCAAACAGGTGCTGCTATTGTCTCCTATCTGGAGTTCAAGTTCTGTGGCGCCTGGAGCATGCTCAGTGCAGAGAGGATTGTTAGAGACTTTCGAAGCATGTCTCTATAAAATCCTATTGTGCTTGCTTAAATGAGGATTATCAGAGGTTTTCTGAAGCCAAATCTCAGAAAATTTTCATAGGAACAGCAAACGGGACTAAACAAACCTCAAGATTACCTGTTTGCCAAATTTCTAGTTCTTGATCCAAAGTGCAGAAGAGCTAATGTTCTTCCAAAATGTTGTTCTAAACAAATTAAAATTAGTGTTGTCCTTGGAAATGACAATGCTGTTTTTGCTAAAGCTTAAAATATAATTCAGCCTGAGGCAAGGACCCGAGTCTGGAAAATGTTTGCCCACGTGGTTAAATTTTAGCAAAATCATAAACAACCAAAACCAGGGGAAGGACAAAAAGAGTTAGGCAGCCTCAGCTGCACTGTCACTTTCAGCACTGCCTATAATAACAATAACAAAGAAGTTCTGCAGCTACTTCATCTAATTCTCTGCCAGGTTCCTTTCCCTACTGAAGGATTCGGTGGCTTTTCTGCATCAAGGATTTCACTTCTGGCATTGTATCAAAGTTGTAACACACAGGAATGCAGGTAAAAGATGGCTTCTTATTACTTGGGCACTGTCACATGGTGTGGATTAAGTTTAAAAAGCTCTTATAACATGAAGGGATCAGCATCCATTATCTCCAGTGGCTACTCTTATTCAGAGTCATTATCTTGCAGACGTAGGGTATAGCTACACTGCAATAAAAATCCTATGGCATGGCCATGGTTAGCCCAGGTCAGCTGACTCAGGCTGACAAGACTTGAGCTGGGGCACTAAAAATTGCAGCATACATGTTCAGGCTCATGCTGGAGCTCAAGTTCTGAAACCACATGACAGCATAGACTCTAGCCTGAGCTCAAACATCTACACTGCAATTTTTAGCACCACAGCCCATGAGCCCAAGTACTGCAAGCCCAAGTCAATTGATCTGGGCTCCAAGACTTGGTGCTGCAGGTACTGCATTTTCTTGCATGTAGACATACCCACTGAGACTCTTGCACCATGTCACTATATATCCAGACTATTATCAAAAGTTGATGCTCCTTTCCCCACAACATATAAAACTCAACCCTTTCCTTTCTGCCCCAATGGCTAAAATCCTTATGCATGCTATGATAGAGTGTTTACCCCACACTTGCCCAGAAAGGGTTTGTAAGGCAAGTGAAAGATTTTGTGATGGTATAACAATAGTGGGCAATGGAGACCCCCAAACAAGTTAAGGGTACTTTGCAAAGTTATGTGGTAAACAAGTAGTTATCTAGTTGTTAGATTGTAGAATTGATGTCGTGGGAATCAACAACCCAGCAGACAGCCTACGTGACTAGTGGGGGGCCTGATCACCCCTCCCTGTGAGTGATGGGCTATAACAATAGCTCATTCCCAGGCCTAAATCGGATTTCACCGCAGGATCGTGGGAAGAGAGGCCTCAGACAACACACTCCCCGCTGAAGCCCGCGGTCACAAAGGAGTTCCTCACTGCTGATGGGGTTGTAAGCCTGTCTATATTACTTTGTTTTTAACTCTGGGTATATCATTTTATCTGGGTATTAGTTAAGTGATCTGTTAATTAATAAACCATGTTTTACCCACTATTTGCATCTCAGTGATTGTTGCTACTGGAATCCTGGACCTGAATCTCACTTGGTAGTGGGGAAAAGGGTTAATACAGACTGAGAAAGGGGCTAATTAGTACAGCTGAGGGAAATCAGGTGGCTAAATAATCTCCTGACTCACTGAGTAAGAGAGCCCATCTGAGGAAGAACAAACTGGATTAGGACTATACAGGCAGGAAATAGGCAGCAGAAAGAGTCTTCAGTCACTTCCTTGGAGAAGAGAGGTATGTTTGGACTCACAAACCCAGCAAAGGAGGGAAGCCAGGAAGATAGGATAGGTTTAGGGAAAGGCAATAAGATCTAGAAGGGAATAGACCATGGCTGCTAGCTAGATGGCTCCTCAGCCAGAACCCAGAGTAAAGGGTGGGCCAGGTTTCCCTTTCAGCCACTAAGGATGTGACTCTAAATGCAGGATAGGAAAACTACCTAGGACTGCTGGCAAGAAAAGATTTTGATACCCTGGAAGGGGAAAACATATATAGCGAACTGGCCACAGGGCTGAGATACAAGAGGCAGCAGCAGCTCATAGGCGAGAGAAGGGCAACAGACCCAGAGAGAGCGGGAAGATGGCATGCAACTGCAGGAAGGGATATTGACCGCGTGAGCTATTCCTCAAAATGACCTGGAGGAGGCTCCATCCTAGCACTGAGTGGACTACCCAATCACAGATGCAACTATCTTTACAGCCTTCCTATTCCTAGCAAAGCTCCCTCCAATCCAGCCATAATGCATTTGCCAAAATTATTTTCCTTGCTGTCAGTTATCTGACCCACTTCCATCAAAAAGAAGACTATAGCAAACCATAGAACTGAGACTGTGTAAACTTTATCTTTCCATTCAAAAGACAAAACAAATCATTCTGATTGTACCTAACCTTGCAGAACTTAGACCGTCATATAAAGCCACCTAAACCCACAAGACAGGAGAATGTATATATATTTTTTTCTTTTAGAGTTCAATATATGGTTATAAAATGAATAGTCCATATATCAGGAAATTGCCTGTAAAGCCAAATGTAATGGGGATAAAATAACATGTTCTTATCTCCATGTTGCTTGTTGCAGTATTCTTAAATCACAGAAGTTGCAGGTAATTAAAAATGTCCAGTTACTGTTAAAAGACAATTATTTTGAAAACCATCAAGGACCACTCTTTCTTAATATTGGCAGATTTCCACTAGCTTGCCCAGAATTCTTGTTTCTATGGACTGGGTTTGATAGACTCAGAATACACCCAGCTGGTTTTCAAACTAGCATGTTCAATAGTCTGGAGAAGGGCTGTGAGACATGTCATAAAAACAGCTGCCTCTATCTCCCCAACCAGCCAGAAATAAGCTGAAGAGAACAAAACCTTGAATAAAAACACCTCGACTTTTCATGCAAGGACAAAAGGTAGTCATTATGCATACCAGGAAGGTTCTTTTATAGCTAGTAATTACATATAAATTGGAGAGTTACAATAAAAAAAATCATTTCTCTCTTCATTTGCTTAAAATGTGATTTCTGCAGTCATTATATAATTGCTGGTATTTTTCAGTAACATTATTAAGAACAAATGAGCTACTGCATGTAAAATTATCATAAAGATGAAAATACTGTAAATTCCTTATTAGAACTAGTTGTTCAGTGTGAAACAAGAGGAGGAAATTCATTATTTCTTGAAAACTGAACTTTCTTCAATGGCAAAAAAGGATCAATCTCTGTCTTTTTACTTATAAAAAAAGAAATTAGTCCTATTCTCTCTAACATTATTTCAAGCTCCTCAGTTTCTTCAGGTTTTCTCCCATCTGACAGCTGACCTCTAGCAGTGTGCAACAAGCACAGAAATAAAGAACCCCAAACATCAGAAAAAATCCTTAATTAGCAGGAACAGCTCCCAGCTCCTGCTATTGCTCTTTCCTAGAACTTGACATCAACAGGAGAAATGTGATGTTATTGATGACAGTTAGTAAAGTTGGAATTCAAATTTACAATGCTCTGATGTTGATAGATCAGAAACTATATGCAACACTCACAAGGGAAGATATGAGTGGTGGTGGGGGGGGAGAATGAGAAGAACCTTTTCTTTAAATTTTAACAATGAATGTGGATTCCCACTGAAACAAAAATCTAGAATGTAGAGCTAGAGGGAACTTCACTACCAGCTCTCCTTCCCTGTGTTTGAGTGCGATTCATCCTTAGGACACAGGAACCTTGCTGGTCCAGGGAAGTTGCTCCTCTGTAGGACAGCTTCTGTGAATCTGGTTCACTGTCTTTAAGCTTCACCATGCATAGGAAGGAGGGGGGAGATTTGACACCACTGATGAGGCCTGAGGATACTATTGACCGTAGCGATCTCACCATTATTAAATTCCACTTCTCATGCTCTTCTCAGTTCCTCTGAGTATGGAACGTTACTACCCCATCATAACCAAGCCAGGAGAGTACACAAGTATAATCAGAGAAAAACTTTAATAACCAATCTCCACCCAGCTTTCCTCTCCACATGAAGGTCATGTCAATCTACCCTGTTCCTTATCACCCACTGATCTAATGAGCCTCTTCTCCACTGATTTAGAACTCTTACCTCTAGGATGTGATTGTAGACATACCTGTAACTCCAGCCTTTGAAATCAACAAAACAAATCTCCCAGATTTTCATCCTGCCCCTTCACAAAAACATCCATATGTATTAAACCAGAACCTCCACTAATGCTGGCACATCCCCCTGCTACCTCTTCCCTAATCACCCAGTTTTAACCTCCTCTTCTCACTGCTTGGCCCATTAGCCCACATCAGAGCCCATGATATCTGCAGTGTTGAGACTTCTATCAGTTTAAGACAAGAATGGAAGGATGCATTTACTACAGGATAAGCCCAACAAGGAAAACAACAGAACACTGCTAGTCATCACCTACAGCTCCCAAGTCAAACCTCTCCAACACATCATCAAGGATCTACAACCTATCCTACAAGATGATCCCTCACTCTCTCAAGCCTGGGGAGTTAGGCCACTCTTCACTTACAGACAGCCCCCCCACCCCCCGCCTTAAGCAAATACTCATCAGCAACTACACACCATACAACAGAAATACTAAGCCAGGTACTTATCCTTGCATCAGGTCCCATTGCCAACTCTGCCCACATATTTTCACAAGTGATGCCATCACGGGATCTAACCAAGTCAGCCACTCCATCAAGTGCGCATTCACCTGCTCATCTACTAATGTGATATATGCCATCATGTGCCAACAATGCCCCTCTGTTGTATACATTGGTCAAACTGGACTGTCTCTGCATAAATAATAAATGGACACAAATTGGACATTAAGAATGGTAACATACAAAACCAGTAGGGGAACATTTCTATCTACCTGGACATCCTGTAAAAAACATGCAAGTTACAGTACTCCAGCAAAAAAATTTCAGAAACAGGTTAGAATGTGAAACTGCAGAATTGGAATTCATATGCAAACTAAATACCTTCAGACTGAGTTTGAATAAAACTCTTGGAAGTCTGGGTCATTACAAAAAGTAATTTCCCTTAAATCACCCTTCTCAGCTCCTGCCTTCCTATTCCACAGTTTGAATCCAACCATCTTATTTACTTTAAAGTGAGAGGCTAGGATTCTATTCCTCTAGACCTGCTTGAATTAACCTTGTGATCCAACCATCTCTGTATCGTTATATTTACAGCCTACATATTATATTTTCCATTTCATTCATCTGATGAAGTGTGATTGTGCCCACGAAAGCTCATGTGACAAATAAATCTGGTAGTCTTTAAAAGTGCCACAGAACTCCTTATCTGTATTGTCAAAGAAGTGATTCTTCTTGAAGTTAAGTAGAGGATTGACCCTTGAGTTTGTGCTGAGTTTTGTTTCAGATGGCTTGTGCAGCTTGCCCTTGAGATTCTTATTGGGTACCGACCTTCAATGTCCATAGTCCTTCAATGTTGTCTGAAAGAACTGAAAATACTGCTATATGCTCAGGATATAGAGGAATTGGAGGGCGGGAGAGTAGCACATATGGAGGAAGTAGGAGGACAGGGGGATAGCTGGATGCATACCATCTCACCCAGCCCTCAGTGTGAAATTCTCTTTCAGTGGAACAATAAGCAACAGATTGGATTTGCAGCTGGGAAACAGAGTGAGATAAAATGTAATCATCACCACTGTAGTGCAGGGGAAATCAGATTATCAAGCAAGTTCAGTTTTGCTTTTTTTTTCAACAAATTATTTAATTATAGATAAATATTTTTTTTAAATACAGAATGTACCTGACAATTTGACAATCATTGATCTCCCATTCACTCAGTTTGAGATTAATTTTTTGTGTCCTAACCTACATCAGCTTCCTAAAGAGCTGATCCTTGACTGCTTTTTAATCATGCTCATGGCTGTACTTTTATTAACTTATTCTTCATTGTAATTAGATGTAGTGATTAGAATATCTTTTATGTAAGACTAGTTTATTTTAAACAGCTCCATCAGGCTCAGGGTATAAATTGACTGCATTTCAGCCACCTATAGCACTTCAGAAATATTCAAATCCTTTCTTTATGAATCATGAAAATTGCTGAAAACCATTTAAATGAATAAAATATTTAATTTACTCAAATTTAATGGAAGTATTGTTGTCTTTTTCAATATTTTCCATTATTTGTCTGGAGTGAGAAGTGATATTTTTTTCTCCATGAGCTTTCAATCTATTAGTATGAATCAAAAAATCAATAATTAAAAGATCTTGGATTCTTGATTGAAGCATATTGAATGCTATAAACATTTGCTGATCCAAAAGATGTATTTATAAACTTTCCATGTCTCAGAGGTCCTTCAATAGGACACTTTCTTTGTGTTCACATCAAACACAAAATTCATTAACAAGTGAAAAACATTTCCCCTTGGTTTGATTGTAGAGCGCTCCTTATTTGCATGTCTTTGTTTTCCTGCTGAAGTGCTTACCAGTCTTCTACAGCTGGTATGGGCTGTACTCAGTACCTGCTATTTGCCATGAGACACTTGATTCAACTAGTTCCAGCCTTGAACCAGATTGCCAGAGAGAATTTTACAGAAGCAGTACTTAGGTAAACGAAATTCACAAGGAAAACAATATTTGAAAGCTGAAGGCATGAATGGTAAAAGATAACTCATTTAAAATAGAAATATGTTTCTATTAATGAGACGTATAGGCTCACGGTCCGGTAAAAAATGAGGATCTATTTTTCACCAGAACACAGGCTAGACTCATGTCCTTCTGATCGTGTCCATCTTTGAAGGGGTCGCCCTGTATATATTTCCCCTTTCCTCATTTAGAAGGGGGCATGATCAGATACCATTTGCTGCGTCCCCAGGCCCTACAATAGTTACCTAAGGGCAGAAGGGAACAAGGAGTTGGCAGGCCGGAGTGAGGCTGGAGGATGCTCATCATACCCCATGAACACTTAGTATACACCAGGAAGGAAGCAGGATTGCCAGCCATCTGTAAATTTACAGACAGTCCATAAAAAAAGCAGGGAAATTTACTGGTAACCATAGCTAAAAGAGAAATGTCCATAAAAATCTGTCCTTCACTAACCAGCATGAAACAGTCCAGAGCTGCTGCTCTCTGCTGTTTTTCAAGCCTCCTGCCACTGAATTTATTTAGCAGTAGAGGGGAGCCTGGCCCTAGGGGTAAGCTATTTTTAGTGCTGCCAGGAGAAAGCTTACCCTGTCAGTAAAAAGATTCAACCTTGTCAGTAAAAATTAAAATGCAAGGTTGGCAGCCCTGAGGAAACGGTCTCTATTGACTTTCCAGTGGAGCTTCTGGTAATATGACTCACAATAGAGGAGTAGAGCTAGAGGCCCACCTACCTATAGGTCCAAACTACCCACTAGGATTCTGAGGAATCCAGATCCCATTCCAGTCAGAGCTGGCTCATATGTCTACCCTCCAAAACTTGACAGAATTTAAATCGAAAGTTTGTACTTCAGGTCCATGTCTGTCCAAACATTCCCTTTTCTATCCTTTATTCATGCCCAGTAAAAACTCCCCTATCTTTCTCATCACACAGGGCTTGTCTTCACAAAAAGAAAAAAGCACATTCTTAGCTCAAGTGACCTAACTTCAGGTAAAATCCTAATGACAATAAAGCAGTGTGTAATTTTCACGAATTAGCATAGCGTCACAATCCATAGACCATGTCTACAGTACAACTTTTGTTGACACAAATTACATTGGCATAAAGCTGTCACAGTTAGTATAACTCTTGTATATGCAGGGGTTAAAGTAAGGGGGAATGCACCAGAACGCAGTTCCGGGGCCCACAAATTTGAGGGGCCAGAGCTCCGGGGCCCCTAAAAATAGAAAAATCCAGCAGAACGCACGTTCCCCCCTGCCCTGGCTGCTGGCAGGTCCTATGCCCCACCATTGTTAATCACAATACTTATTGTGTTATGCAGTGTTTGCTAGTTTGTGACAATAATTGCTGTAGACATAAACAGCATATAAAATTATAAATATTTTTATGGAGCGGTAACCGATGCATGTGGTACTGCAAAGTGGTTGCAAATGCCTACCTGGGCTGGGGCCCACACATGCATAAAGAGAACCCAGACAATACAGGAAGGGGGCCCAGAGATTAGGAGGGTTCCGGGGCCGATCAAATTATACTTTAACCACTGTATATGTGCATAATTAGTTCCACGTTTTGGTGCTGTATCCTTACCAGATGCATGTGTGTCGATGCACAGCGGTGCACCACAAGTAGGTGCCCCCAGGTGCAGCTCGCTATCATCGGGTGCACTGCCCAGAAATGAGTAACATTCAAGTGGCTGAGCTTAGGGTCAAGTTCCTGTCGTACAATTTTCACCTTCCCATAATCCATCCCTCTCACACAATTTTTTAGAAATCCCACAATCCTACCTAGCACTTTTCACTGTCTGCCTTCTCTGACAGAAGCACAGAGCCTGCATAGCACTGCACTACTCTCAAGAATATTACAAATACAGGCTGAATGATCCTCCACTGCCTGCAGAGCTGCACCTGGGGACACAGTGATTTTGTGGACAGATTGCTATGGGACATAGCAAAATCTGATTCAAGACTATTGGTGGCATTCATAGAGCAACTGCAGATGGTGCAGAGTCACTTCTCGACTCAAGAAACAAGCACTGACTGGTGGGATCACACTCTAATGCAGGTTTGGGATGATAAACAGTGGCTGCAGAACTTTGGGATGCGAGAGGCCACATTCCTGGATCTCTGTAGTGAGCTCACCTCAGCCCTCCAGCACAGAGATGTCAGAATTAGAGCTGCATTCAGAAAGATGCAAGAAAGAACATTCTTTCCCAACAAGTGAATTACCACTGGTGATGATGAAATAACAATAGTGAACCTATCCCTTGCTCCCTTGAATCACAAAACTGTTCTCAACAGCACCAAAGAAAGATTCAACGTCCATCTCAGAAGGTACTGAATGGCAGATGAACTTCCATCTCAGAAGGTACTGAATGTCAGATGAACTTCCATCTCAGAAGGTACTGAATGTCAGATGAATGTGCTTTTGGTAGACTGTAAGGACACTGGCATTGTTCACTTGTGAGATTAAATCTCTGTGAGAAAAATGACAACTGTTTGTTATGTCTGCATAATATTTGTGAAGCAAAAGATGGGTGATGGAACTCCTGCCTTTGAACAGCCGGACACAAGAACTGTTAAAAGACCTCAAATGTGGAGATATGCTGCCTAAGGAGGCTTTAACAGCTAGCCACAATACATGGTGTAAGAGAAAGTAAAAGTTTAAAATAGGAAAGACAAGTAGAAGTAACTAAGAGCTGGCCCAAGGCCTAACAAAATAATCCAAAACAGTGAGCCTGAACTGAATGTACTGTGGGCCTAAACTGAAGGTACCGACAAGAGACAGGTTGTGAAAGTCCAACTTCACTAAAATTGGCAAGAAACAAGTTGAAATTGCAATAATTAAGTACAAAAAATCAGAATGTACATTGAGGAAGGTGGTGCTGGGTCGGTCTAACACCAAAGGGATAAGAACAGATGTTTTGCATAGTTTGGCCCAAGCAAAGGTAAGATTTCGGTCAAACCATTGACACCTTGATGGATGGAGATGCCCAGTAATGCATGGGCCAATCAATCCATGGACCAATCAGTGCATGGACCAATCACTGTAAAGTCAGATGAGGGTATAAAAGTAGGAGCCCTGAAGCTCAGACCCCAGGCAGCCAAAAGGGGTGACGGGGAATCCTGCCGTCAGTTGAGCTGTTCCATTAGATTGAGAGCCCGAATGTTGCCAGCAGATTTGTCGATATAGGTTGCTTGCCATTGTGCTATGTTGCAATAAAGCCTAGGCTGGCACCTTCGTTTCTACAAAGATATGTGGTCGTGCTGGTTTCTTCAATCGTGAGTGTTGCCTCAGTTTACCTCTTGCACACAAGGTACACCTAGGCTCCAAATCACTGAGCTAATCAAATTCTCACTAGAGATTTGAGCCAAAGATAACCAGGGCCATCCCTTGGGGGGAGCGGGGCCCTGGGCCAATAGGCCTATGCGGGGTCCTGCCCCCCCATGCTGCAGGGGAGCGTGGCAGGCCCACTGGCCCGCTCCACCTCCCAGGTAGCTGGACCCGGAGACCAAGGCCGCTGGCAAGGGGGCCGGGATGCCGAGGCCGCAGGTGTGGGGAGCCGGCTCCGGTACCAGCTTCAGAGGCCAAGGGAGGAAGCCGCTCCAGCCTTAGCCCAGGCCCAGAAGGCCACCGGTGGGGGGAGCCATCTCCGGCCCGGGTCACCAAGGCCGCAGGCACAGGGAGCCGGCTCCAGCCTCGGCCCCAGCCCCGGCCCAGGAGGCTGAGGCTGCCAGTGGACAGCCGGCTACATGCGACTGTGTGGGGCAGGCCAGCCCAGAGGCCGGGCTCCCCCCACGTGTTCCGCCCCTGGGCCTGCCTGCTCTGCCCTGGGGGTGGAAAGGGCCTCCCAGGGCCCAGGCATAGTGCTCCCGGCCTGACCCACCTCGCTGCCAAAGGCAGCGGGGAGGGTTGCAGGAGGAAGTGGCCATGGGGGGGGGCCGCGGTGTGGGCCCCACACTGCCCCACTGGGAGTGGGACAGTGCGGGGCCCACATAACCGCGGGGCCCAGGGCGATCGCCCCGTTCACCCCCCCGCCCCGCCCCCCTGGGACAGCCCTGAAGATAACCCAAAAGCATTAACCAAAGGAGCACCTCAGCTTAGGATCATCAGGCTAACTCAGTTCCTGCTTAAGATCCAAGCCAGGTTCTAGCTCACTAGGCTAACAGAGTCCCCATTTAGAGATCTGATCTGGGGTAATCCTGAGGGAGCACATCTTCAGAGATTCACTCACGCATTCACGCACGCAGCCAAGCTGATATTGGCACCAGACACAGAACAATACTGATAAGAACACCTCTCGCCCAGCATACCCGAACCACACTGCTCTTAGAGTGTCCAAACTACACATGGTCTGGTGAGCTGTGCTGTACTTAGTCCTGAAGTTTTGGGGCATGATTAGGAACTGTATGGCTATGTCTACTCTGGCAAGTTAGTTCGAATTAAGGAAGCTTAATTCAAACTAACTAAAGCCATGGCTACACTAGGCTTTCATTAGTTCGAATTAAGGGCTTCCTTAATTCGAACTAATAAATTTGAATATGCTATTCAAACTAGATAGTTCGAATTAACCAATGTGGCCATGTTAGTTCGAACTAATTGCTTAGCTCGAACTAACCTTCCCTCTGAACTCAATGCAATTTGCTAATTCGAACTAAGCAAGTGCCATTTTAGTTCGAACTAAATTTTTCTAGTTCAAATTAAGTTAATTCGAACTAACTAAAATTAGTTCGAATTAGGTAGTTCGAATTAACTAATTCGAACTAACTTTAGTAAGTGTAGACATAGCCTATGATACTCGGTGTACATTTATAACTATAATACTCTCTGATAATGCACCTATTAATTTCACGGGGCTTGTAGTACATTTATCATTATTATCCTGGGTTTGTCACTGATCCTGTGAGTTCTGTGGTCCTGTACTAAAACCAGTAGTCAGTGCTGCCATGCATTCTGCAGTATATGTTATGAAGTAACAAAGATTAATTCATTTCTAAAACATAGAAATTTATTGTTAAAACCAGTGCAAAAAATGTGCAGTTTAAAAACAAATAGAATAAAAAGCTATGCAAATAAATTAAGGGAACAGAAGAGAATAAGAGGAAAGGACATTCATGTATTTTTCAGTCCATTTTGCCAACACTTAGAGCAACCATGGCTCTCACAGGCCAATGTATGTGAAGTTGTTGTTATCTTTCCTGACCTCTGGCTTGAAGTGGTACAAGTAGGGATGCAGGCCCTGATGACACAAAAAACATTGAGTTGTCTGTGTAACCTTCGCTTTCCTATGTGACAATGCATACAATGACTCATCTGTGTGTTTTATCTCTAGTTGCTGCTCTTGCAGTCTTGAATGGGCCCTCTTAACACCCATGGAACACCAAACCAAGAGAAAAAAGAGAAGAAAAGTACTCAGGAGGACCTTTTCTCAGAGCTCCTGTGGGTCAGTGCTGCATCAAACTATGAACAGAGGGCCTAGATGGTGAATATTTCAAACAGTATGGAGAAGTTAAGAGCAGATAGAAGAAAGTCCTAGCAGGAAAAGGAGAGGGAGATGCCTCAGGTCATGGAGAATTATTGAAACTAAACTACTTTTTTACTGACACTT
>ML685898.1:3020250-3038310 GCA_007922175.1 Pelusios castaneus
ACTTCAACTTTGGAGCACCTCTGCATAGCACTTCTCTGCAGGCCCAGCTGTGGAGAGTTTGGGCAAGCAGAGCCATAGGGAGAGGTGCTAGGGCATCCCTCAGGTGAACAAAACAATAAAACACAATAAAATTTCAGCTCCTATTGTCATGGGTGAAAGTACAGGGCAATGGAACTGAGAACTGGCTCTGTTTTCCACAGGTGGTGGTGATGTTAGCTGGTACCTCATTCCTGGGGATAACCAAGACAGAGCGCACCCAGCTGCAGTACACTGCATCAACCTCAGAATGTTGACCTTGGCTGAGCACCATTCAAGGAGGTGGTATTACTGTATCACTTTAATAAAGCACTTATATCATTGGGAGACAAATTTAATTGTACACACGTTCACAATTAAGTCGACACAAGGTGATTTACATCAGCCTAATTTTCTAGTGTAAGCCAGACCATAGAGTTTGAGGCCATAAGGGACCACCAGATCATCTAATCTGACTTCCTGTATTTCATAGGCCACCAACACCACCCACCACCCACATACTAAACCCAACAACTGAAATTAGACCAAATATTACAGCCTATAGGAAACTAAACTATTATGTGTCACAGTCAGAGAACAGAAGGGACCAATGCTCAGGGCCTCTGAAATGGCAGGGAATTAAGTGACACATACCCAAATGATCCTAGCAAGTGACCAACACTCCACAGTGCAGAGAGAGTCCCTGCCACTCTGACCTTGGGGAAAATTCCTTCCCAGACCCTGAATATAGGGATCAGTTAGACCATGAGCATGTGAGTCATACCCACCAGCCAAATACCTGAGACAAAGAAGTCTTAGTACCACCTTAACCCAACCCATCCAGTTTTTTATCTCCAGCTGTGGCCTCTCTGATGTTTTAGACCAATGGCTCTCGACCTTTCCAGACTAATGTACCCTTTTCAGTAGTCTGATTTGTCTTGTGTACTCCTCAGGTTTCTCCTTACTTAAAACCTACTTGTTTACAAAATCAGACATAAAAATGCAAATGTGTCACAGCACACGATTACTGGAAAATTGCTTACTTTCTCGTTTTTAATCATATAAAATAAGTCAACAGGAATAAAATTTGCACTTATATTTAAGTGTATCGTGTATATAGAGAGCAGTATAAACAAGTCACTGTCTGTATGAAATTTTAGTTCATACTGACTTCATTGGTGTGTTTTATGAAGCTTTTTATAAAACTAGACAAATATCTGAATTAGATGATGTACCCCTTCAAAGACCTCTGCATAACCCCAGCGGTATGGGTATCCCTGCTTGAGAATACATTGCTTTAGAGGAAGAGGGGGAAACAGAATATACTGTGAGAGGGGAAATCCTTTTGACCCCTGCTAGTGTGACCAGCTGAAGCCCTGAAAATCAGGGACTAACAGCTACCTCCCCTTTGGAACATTTAAAATATGCAAGCTTTATAGAAAAAGTCACCAAAAAGAAGAGTTTGGTGGTCTTTTTCATGCTGATTTCATTTATTTAAGATTCACTTCAAATTCAAGACTTACTGAGGTCTCCAATAAGTGTACTGATGAGCCAAGCTGCCCCCAAAACTGGAAAAACTAAAGTAATATAGTAGAGAATAAATGGTGCAATTAAGCAGTGCTGACTTCTGATATCATTGCTAAAGGTGAGGAATTATTTGAACATTCGTGACCTTTATAACTTTTAGGGTGAGGATGTACATAAGAGTGGACAACCACACTCAGGGATTTCTAAATATTTTATAAGAATACAGCACCCTGATAATATGGGATTGGGTATCCTCATAAATCAATAAATAAACTCTGTTCTTCTCCCCTGGCTGCACAGTCAGGCAGCAGATAAATCAATGCATAAAGCTCTCTCCATGTACAGAGATCCCTATTTTTTTTCCAAACAAGGGAAGCATCTCCAAGCCACAAAATATTGTTACTCCTTTTGACCTGTGCAGCTGGCCAAAAATTCAGGTTCTAATAGTTTGTTCCAGCTGGGAGCAGAAATTCATGATAGTTAAGTATTTCTTTGATGCAGTTTTGTTTATTTACAAAGAACATGCAAGCTACTGTCTTTGAATGTAGAAGGAACCAAGAACAAAAGGAGAAGCATCTTAGTTTATAGTAATGGTGTCGCTGGTGCTGGGCACACGCAGCACGGGCCAGGCCCTGTATGTTTTGGGGGGCTCCCCAAGCCATGCTGGGGAGCTGGGGCCAGCAAAGCAGTTTTAAATTTCCCACCCTGCTGCACTCCCAGGCAGCTAGGGCAGAGCTGGGCAGAAAATATAAATGTTGCCTGTTCAGGGAGGGAGCAAGACTCAGGGTCTAGAGCTCCCCCTTGAGCTTCAGCAACTATAAGTAGTGTGCTGGGCTGGCAGGGGGGAGGCTCAGGAGCTTGGTGCAGGCTGGAGGAGGGGCTTGGGGCCATAGGGTGCGTGGGGCCTGGGGTAAGGGAGGCTTGGGGCTCAGTGTACAGGGCCTGGGGGGGCCAGGGGTTCTGTGCACAGGTAGGGGAGCTTGGTGCATGAGGACTGAAGGGCCAGGGGAGTAGGGAAAGGTGCATGGGCCTGGGGGGCAGAGATCTCAGTGTCAGGGGCAGGGGGCAGGAGAAAATGTGCAGGACATGAGGGGGTTGGGGGACAGGGAAAGGTTCACGGCGCCAGGGGAAAAGTGCTGATGGAAGGGGGGGGCTTCAGAAAGAGCACCATGATGGGGGGAAGAGATCAGGAACCTGTGCCCTGAATCTCTAATATATGGAGCAACGCCCCTGGTTTACAGCCCCAGGCCTTTTTAGCCAACAAATCCAAAAGCCGTAACTCTCTCCAGCTTTTTCCAGGGTCACATAGTATTCACAGGCTATTGCTAGACTTCACTGTCTTTTGTCTCCGCCTCTCCCTTCCCTGTACTCAGTTTCTGTGTGGTCTCTTATACACACACATACACACCTGGTCACAATACAGATGAACCTCAGCCTGCGTGGTGCTAGTTTCTGGGCCAACTCTTGTTTTAGGCCTGGTCCTATAACTGTTCTTTACTAAATGAGGGACTCATTCATGTATCAGTTTGAATAAATTTTAACTTAACCCATAACAAGGCTTCATCCAGCTCACAACAATACTATGAGGAAAAACATCCCAGCAATGCATATATTCTTTCATTCTAACCACAATTAGGAGAAGTTTATTGGTTCACCGTCTTCACAATTGCATCCTTGTTGTCAATAACAATGCTCCAAACTCAGAACTCCAGATCTCCCAGCAGATTTTTTTTCTCTTTGACACTTACCTGTAGAGAGTAACACACTACCTTTTATTCTCCAGTATTCTGTTACATCTGTAACAAATCCATACTCACTATCTGCTTGTAATTTCACAGTGCCAGAATTCAGATGCTTCTGCTCCATAAGTCCAAACCCTTAGCAGTGGAGCTGAAAGAATTTCTTTTACATATTAGCAGTATAGTGCGTACTCTGTAATATATAGCTGAACTTATTCTACAAGTTAAGTATTTCTTTTTCCACCTAGTAAAGGACAATTTTACCCATATTAGTAAGTTTATTACAATATGAAATATGAAATACACATGAAATATACACACATTACTGGCTGAATACTTCTCTCACATCTGCTTTTACATCAGAATAATTCCACTGACTTCAAAGGTAAAACTCAGATCAAGAGGAGAATCAGGCCCTATCACTCTTTTCAACCAAGGATTTTGTTTTGATGGGATAATACACAATGGCCTTAATATAAAGTAAATTTGAGTTACATTTTCATTGTCTTGTTGAGAGGATGATTCATCCTATACAATACACAGAAGAAAAAACCTTACCAAAATAAAACACTCCATTGAACTTGCTTCTGCCCCTGAGGAATGGATGAGAGAACAAACACCACAGAGTAGGTTAGTCACATTGCTTATTACACCACTGGAAGGCGCTCAGATACTATGATGATAAACATGAAATAAGAATAGTACAGAATAGGAGGTGGAGTAAGACAAGGGACATAATGAGCAGGGCAGCCTGGCCAGAGCAAAGGGGGCAAAGGATGGAACAGAAGACTTGAAGAGAAATGGACAATTTGTCCTCAGCTTGCAAGGAGAAAACAAGGAACTGGAATTTTATGTGGAAGGCTAAAATAGCACAGGTTTCTCTGTAACCTTTTGTTTTGATGGAATAATAAATAATAGCTTTAATATAAAGTGAATTTTGGTTTAATTTTCATTGTCTTGTTAAGAGATGATTCAGGTGATCTAAACCTCCGGAATATTTTTATATTGTTTTCTAATTGGTGGAGGCATTGAACATTTCTGTCAGCCATTATTGTGACTGAGACATACTTCTGAGCACTGCAACAAAAAAACACCTGGAAAGGTTGATATTGACTGTGCTTTAGTGATTAAATCTTCTTCAGATGCTTTATAAAATAGTCCTTTTTAAAGACATTTCCTTTATAATTAGAAAAATGTGTCCTAGTCTCTCCACAGTAGAATCTCACTAGCTTTGACTATATTAAGCCACAACACAATCATTCTCTCTCATAGGGTGCGTCTACACTTACAAATTAAGTCGATTTAAGGAGGCTTAAGTTGACTTAAACGACTCCGTCTCCATACTGGGCTTTCCTTAAGTCAGCCTAGTAACACCTCATTTTAGGTCGACTTAACACTAAGTCGACCTTATTCGGTCGACTTAAGCCAGTGCCTAAATCAACCTTATTAAGTATACTTAAAATTTTCAGTCGACTTAATAAGGTCGAAAAGGGGCTATGCAGCCCTAGGATGCATTGGACAAGGTATTTCCATTAGAGATAGGGAGGTGTTAGTACCATTATACAAGGCACTGGTGAGACCTTATCTGGAATATTCTGTGCAGTTCTGGTCCCCCATGTTTAAGAAAAAATAATTCAAACTGGAACAGGGGCAGAGAAGAGCTACAAGGATGATCCATGGAATGGGGAACATGGTGTAGCCGTGTTAGTCTAATTCAACAAAACAAACAAGGAGTTCTGTGGCACTTTTAAAGACTAACAAATTTATTTTTCACATGAGGGGAAATATGATTGCTCCCTATAAATACATCAGAGGGATAAATACCAGGGAGTTCAGCGCCAATGTGGACACGAGAACAAATGGATACAAAATGTCCATCAGGAAATTTAGACTGGCAATTAGATGCAGGTTTCTAACCATTGGAGGAGTAAAGTTCTGGAATAGCCTTCCAAGGGGAGCGCTAGGGGCAAAAAGTTTAGCAGGCTTCAAAACTGAGTTTGATAAATTTATGGAGGGGATGGTATGGTGAGATGGCCTAGTTTGGCAATTGATCTATTTTTGACTACTGGTGGTAGATATGCCAATGACCTGAGATGGGACATTAGATGAGGTCGGTTTTGAGTTATTACAGAGAATTCTTTCTTGTCTACCTGGTGAGTCTTGCCCACATGCTCAGGGTTTAACTGATTGCCATAGCTGGGGTCGGGAATTAATTTTCCCCCATGGCAGATTGGCAAAGGCTTTCAGGGTTTTCCCCCTCCCTCTGTAGCATGGGGTATGGCTCACTTGCTAGTGGATTCTCTGTACTTTGATGTCTTTAAACCATGATCTGAGGACTTTAATTACTCAGTCATAGGTTAGAGGTTTATTACAGGAGTGGGTGGGTGAGGTTTTGTTGCCTGTGTTGTGGAGGAAGTCAGACTAGGTGATCAATATTGGTCCCTTCTGACCCTAGACTAGTCTATGAGATCCCTGGATTAAAACCCAGAGTAATGGATTGGCATAGGTTTCTCAACCAACCACTGGGAAGTGGCATAGGAGTTGGCCTTGGAGCAGAAGACTACCAGGATTGGCATATGGACAGTGGGACTTTGATACCCTAGAAGAGAAAAACTATGGCGACTTGGCTGAAGGAAGCCAAGTCATGAAGAGAGAGTTTTCCAAGTCCTGTAGAGCAATGAGCAAACATTAGAAGAGGTGTATCTGACCTGAATGGAGAAATTCCCAGACATGACTACAAGAAGGTACCGAATGATGAGTAAGCCCTGTGACGGTTGTTTCAAGTATGTGGGCATGGCAGTCACTCTGATACAAGGGTAGGGTGAGTGTCTCCAGTATAAAAAGCAAAAGGAAAGAGACAACAGAGCTACAGTCTTTTGCTGAGGGCATGTATACTTTCACAGCTTGGACCCACTGTTGCTGCTCCCATCTGAGGGGACCAATAAACTAAAAGGGATCCACACACTGTTTACACACATCCTGGAGAACCAAGAGAAACAATGAGAAAAACAGTTATTTCTATAAGGTTATTTGGTAAAGTTGGCCAAACAGCAATACTGTTTGCTTAATGTTCTCTGGGAGGAAATTAGCCATTAGAAATGGAAAAGAGGTTATGTGGCTAGGAAGCCAGACGCCCTGCCAAGAAAGCATCATGCCTGGGGGAAGAGGGGAAAACTGAAAAAGGAATGCCCCTCCCTATCTTGGAAAGAGAAGATTTGTCTGAAAAGGAAAAAAGCAAAACAGCCAAGAAGAGTCCCATCTGTTGTGAGACCAGGAAATGGGAGATGTTTTTCTTGTGAGGAACTAGGACATGTAACAAGGTATTGTCTTAACAAGAAGAATAAAAATGAGAAGAAAAGGGTATGGCTGAGGGAAAGGAACAGAAGGGAGTTCTTCTTCGAGCGATGTCCCTGTGGGTGCTCCACATCAGTGACATCGCGTCCCGCAGCAAAGAGCGGAGTCTTCCTAGCAGTAGTGCTGGAGGGGGCTGCACGCGCCGGCCACAGCTCGCGACCGTTGGTGCCTGCCTAATGCGCGCAGCCCCCTCTCCCCTCAGTTCCTTTTCAACCGCCCTCGGGTGAAGACGGAGCTCTCTTTCTTCCTTTCCACAGACTTAATCTGAAAGACAAAACAAGAAAAAGAAGACTTTCATTCATCATTAGCTTTCTTTAATCATTTCTTTCGTCTATTTAAAAAAAAAAAAAAGCCGCGAGCCGGCTTCAAACCGGCCGGCTCTTTAAACGCCTCCTGCTTGACCCCGTGTTAAAATGCCTTCCTCGCCGGGGTTCAAGAGGTGTGCTTCCTGCAATGATCCCTTCTCCGCTTCTGATGGACACTCGGAATGTGTCCGGTGTCTAGGGGACTCTCATGTCCCCCAGAAGTGCTCCCACTGCCGCAAGCTCAGTGCGAGAGCCAGGAAGGAGAGGGATCTCAGACTAAAGATGTTTCTCCTCGAGAAGTCTCTCGCGCCCGGATCAGCAGCAGCGGACAAATCCCATCAGACTTCCGCTTCAACTCCGGCTTCAATAGCAGGGACGAATATCTCGAAAAGGGGACGCTCCCCATCGAGAAGGTCCCCTAAAAAGCGTGCCCCTAAGGCTTCAGGTTCCTTGGGCACAGGATTGGCGGACAAACTGAGGAGTGAAAAACCCTCCTCTGACCAGCTGAGGGTTAGGGGTAGGCGCTCGACCTCCCCGTCAGTTACGGCTCCGGGGACAGCAGCCCCGAACGCCTCGGACCGCGCAGTCCCGGCACCGTCCACAGCTCCGCTTGACAGCGCGGTGCTGTCGCCGTCTGAACAGCTGTCGCTGGCCCCACGTTCCCGCGCAGTGGCAGGGCAATCACAATCGGCTCCAGTGCCGACCTTGGCTCCAGCCTCGGCACCGCGAAAGAGGAGCAGGAAGGAGAAACATATCTCCCCTCCTCATTCACCAGCTGGCCGCTCAGGGCCCGATCCTTACTCTCCTTACTTGGATCACAGTCTAACATACCAGCCCTACGACTGTAGATCCCAAAGCAGGTCTCCTCTTAGTTTCATCCATGTGAGGTCAAGAGCATGTTATAGAGAAGCACGGCACCCATCATCATGTTGCCATCACACCTCTTCTCATCATGGCTCTTCTACCAGATACAACCGTCGCTCTCCATGCCGGAGTAGACACTCTCATCACCAGTATCATCACAATCACCAGCATCAGAATCAGCATCATCATCGCTCTCGCTCACCACAACGGTCTCCCAGCCCTCCCTTATCTACTCTGTCTGAGCGCTCTTCAATTCCGCCACGCTCAGTCTCAATTGTGGACAACATGTCCCATTCCCATAATCTAAACCCCCTCTCAGAGGAAGCGGTTATACCATCCATGGCACCTTCTAGTGATGATGCCAAACAATTTAACGAACTATTCAAAAGAGTAGCTAGAGAGCTGGAGATCCCACTAGAGGAGGTCACCGAGTCACAACATAAACTCCTCAAGATATTGCATACCTCTGGACCCTCAAAAATAGCAATACCAATGGACTCAGCCCTGATGGAACCAGCCAATGTAATCTGGCAGAATCTGGCTTCGACGTCAGCAACAAATAAAAGAAACGATAGAAAATGGTTTATCCCGGCAAAAGGGATGGAATTATTATTCACCCACCCTCCAACAAATTCGCTAGTCATAGACGCAGCCAACCAGAGAGGAAAACAATAAAACTTTAAAGCCGCTCCTCAGGATAAAGATCTGAGGCATCTTGACTTCCTCGGTCGAAAGGTGTACTCATCTGCCACCTTGCTGCTGAGAATTGCCAACTATTCCGCCCTACTATCTAATTATACTCACCTACTCTTTGAAAAATTGGCACAAGTCTCAGACATCCAAACAGAGAGTAGAAGGGAACAGCAAAAATCCCTGATCAATGAGGGTCAACTTGTAGCGAGGACCTCGCTCCAGGCGTCATTGGACATCGCTGACACAGCAGCGAGAGCATTAGCCACCTCCATCGTTATGAGAAGGGCTTCCTGGCTCCAATCAGCTGCGTTGCCCAAGGACCTTCAATCTAAGATTGAGGATTTGCCCTTTGAAAAGGGAAATCTTTTTTCTGAGAAAACAGATACAGCAATGCACGCCATGAAAGACTCTAGGGCCACGCTGCGAACCCTAGGAATCTACACTCCTACTTATCGAAGGAAACAACCTAGATTCCAATCTGTCACTCGTAGATACCATCCCTACTTTCAACCTCAAAACCAGCAGAGGCGTCACGACGCCTCACTGAGAGGAAGACACAGAGGATACAGGAGGAGACAGCAACCCCAGCCATCCTCAAATACTCAATCCCAGCCTCAGAAACAACAATTTTGAGGTCTTGGTCGAGGGTTTGAGACCTCCCACTTCGCATGCAGCATCAGACCAACCTCCCCTGAACTTCGAATTTCGTTTGAAACAATTTCTCCCTGCCTGGTCAATCATCACATCAGACAGGTGGGCTCTGGAAATCGTGACCAAGGGTTACTGCATACCATTCACTTCCCGCCCACTTCCACATTTCCCTTCCCCGTCCCTTTTCAGGGACACCACTCACGTACAAGCCCTCCATCAAGAGATCGAGCAACTCCTGAGAGTGGGAGCAATAGAACCCGTTCCAAGCCAACACAGGGGCAAGGGTTTTTACTCCCGCTATTTCATCGTTCAGAAGAAGTCAGGCGCATGGAGACCAATCTTAGATCTCAGATCATTAAACAGGCAGGTCAAAAAACAGAAGTTCAAAATGGTCACTTTAAATAAGATAATTCCTATGCTGCATCAAGGAGAATGGTTCTCATCCCTCGACCTAAAAGATGCATATTTTCATGTCACCATCCATCCCTCTCACAGACGGTTCCTTCGTTTCGTGGTAGGCAATCTTCATTATCAGTACAAGGTGATGCCCTTCGGACTCTCAACAGCGTCTCAGACCTTCTCCAAGCTGCTGGCAGTTCCGATCGCCTTCCTCAGGACTCAGGGAATAAAGATCTTTCCCTACCTGGACGACTGCTTGATAGCAGGCCAAACAAAAGATGCGACCATCCAGGCCACCACTCTAACCGTTACTCTATTCAAACAGCTGGATCTATGCATAAACACGGAAAAATCAACAGTGGACCCCACCAGACAAATCATTTTCATAGGGGCCCTTCTGAACTCTGTGTCAGGCATTGCGTCCTTGCCTCCACAGAGATTCACTACATTACAAAATCTAATTACCACCCTACGGAATGCCCCTCTTGTCACTACTCGCACAGTGTTACAGCTCCTGGGACACATGGCTGCTTCCACAGCTGTGGTCCCAAATGCCAGACTCCACATGCGAGTACTACAACACTGGTTGGCACCGGTGTACAAGCCAAAGTTCCACAGCCTAAACAAAAGAGTATCGGTTCCAGGGCATCTAAGGGACTCCCTTCTATGGTGGACCAGACCAGTAAGCGTTTTGTCAGGAATTCCGTTCCTTCCACCTCAAACAACCATAATGCTAACTACAGATGCCTCCCTAGTAGGATGGGGCGCTCATATAGGCCATGCGACCATTCAAGGCCTCTGGTCAAAGGCCGAATCCACCCTCCATATAAACGTTCTGGAACTAAGAGCAGTCCGTTATGCTTGCAAACATTTTCTGCCAGTCATACGCAACAACCCAATAAGGGTAATGACAGACAACATGGCATGCATGTTCTATGTCAATCGTCAAGGAGGAGCGAGGTCATCCTCCCTGTGTGCAGAAGCGGTCAACCTATGGAACTGGTGCATTCGACACAGTGTCACCATCTCCGCAGCCTACCTTCCGGGGAAGCAGAACATGACAGCAGATATCCTAAGCAGAACCTTCCCTCTGACTCACGAGTGGGAGATAGATGACAAAGAAATAAAGAACATATTTATCCAATGGGGAGACCCGGTGATCGACCTCTTCGCAACCCACCTCAATCGGAAGTGCCACCGTTTCTGTTCCAGAGCAGGCATAGGACCCAAATCGATGGGCGATGCCTTCTTCATCACGTGGGCCCAATATCTCTTGTACGCTTTTCCCCCGATTCCCCTAATTCCCAAAGTTCTCCAGAAGATAAGGATAGACCAAGCACTTGTTATACTGATAGCGCCAGCTTGGCCAAGGCAGCCGTGGTTTGCAGACCTCCTCGCTCTATCGCGACGCAAACCGATACCTTTACATCCAACACCGAATCTATTAACCCAGAATCTCGGCCATTCTCATTACCCGGAGATCAAGAAACTTCATCTCACGGCTTGGCTCCTAGATGGTTCACTCACGACGAATTGCCTGTGAAACAAATACTACTGAATAGCAGAAAAATAAGCACAAGAAAGACTTACCTGCTCAAATGGCACAGATTCCAAGGTTGGTGTGGGCGTGCCAATATTACACCATCGTCGGCTTCAGTCCCACAGGTCCTGGATTACATTTTAGAGCTGAAACTTGCTGGCCTCGCTATTAGCTCCCTAAAAGTTCATTTAGCAGCGATTTCAGTATTCCATGACCATCTTAATGACTCATCAATCCTCGGTAATCCTATAATTAAACGTTTTCTAATGGGCATTCAGAGGTTGTTTCCCGACATCCGCCCCCCTCCCCCTGCTTGGGACCTTAACATGGTCCTTAATACACTTATGAAACACACATTTGAACCCATGCCATCCTGTTCTGAATACTACTTGTCAATGAAGGTAGCCTTTTTAGTTGCCATTACCTCGGCAAGAAGAGTTGGAGAAATTAATGCTCTCATGACTGATCCTCCATATACAATCTTCCAGAAGGATAAAGTCACACTACGTCTCCACCCCCGATTCCTACCCAAGATAGTCACACAATTTCACATAAATGAACCAATACACTTACCTACCTTCTATCCAAAGCCTCACTACACCCATCATGAGTCAGTTCTCCATACACTGGACGTTCGCCGAGCACTATCCTTCTATCTAGAAAGAACAAAAACATTTAGGAAGTCGAACAGACTATTTGTCTCCTTTGCAGAAAGATGCAAAGGACAGTCGATCTCTAATCAAAGACTCTCAAAGTGGATAAAGGACTGTATTCACACTTCTTACCAAATAAATAGAAAGCAACCGCCAGACAGGGTCAGGGCCCATTCCACACATGCGATGGCAGCTACAACAGCCTTTCTCACTAACATAGCGCTCCCAGACATCTGCAAGGCAGCCACATGGTCCTCGCCACACACTTTCGCTACCCATTACGCCATCGATAGGGCCTCACGCAACGATGCTAGAGTGGGATCAGCGATGCTGTCCTCTGTACACCGAAGTCCCTCCTCCTTGACGGATAACGGCTACAGAGTCACCTGATGTGGAGCACACACAGGGACATCGCTCGAAGAAGAAGAAGAGGTTGCTTACCTGTAACTTCTGTTCTTCGAGATGCGTGTCCCTGTGGGTGCTCCACTACCCCCCCTCCTTCCCCTCTACTTCGGAGTACTTACCTTTGCTCTGCGGTAGAAAAGGAACTGAGGGGAGAGGGGGCTGCGCACGCCAGGCAGGCACCAACGGTCGCGAGCTGTGGCCGGCGTGTGCAGCCCCCTCCAGCACTACTGCTAGGAAGACTCCGCTCTTCGCCGCGGGACGCGATGTCACCTGATGTGGAGCACCCACAGGGACACGCATCTCGAAGAACAGAAGTTACAGGTAAGCAACCTCTTCTTCCTTGGGCACAAAGCTAACAGAGGGCTATAATGATGGAAGATGGGGAGGATTTGGAAGGAAGAAAGATTCCCACAAAGATAAGGTTGATGGATCCTGGGATAAATATGGAGACTAGGTGGAATATGGTAGGAACTTGAACCCTGAAGGAAAAGATGCTGGAGTAGCCTGTGGAGCAACAGCAGAGGCTGTCTGAAAAGATGGTAACTGAGGGGTCAATCATGCAAGGACATGGAATTCCAACAGAAGTATCACAAGACATATAGGAACAGGGCATACTACTTTTCTTAGTGGGTGACCTAAAGCAGGAAAGAGATGACCTGTGGGACCAGTTACAAATACAAGGTAGGCAGCACCTGTACCTCCTGATTGGGTATGTGATGGTGTGTCCACTCCACACAAGGCAGAGCAAATTAAATTAGGTCAATTAACCTGGCAGGCCCCACCTAGGAGGAGATTTTAGCTTGAAGGACAAGCACTAATTGATGATGAAGTCCAACTGGGCAGGGTCAAGCTGAGCTTATATAAAGCCAGAAAGCTGTGAACAGAAGGGATTTGCCACTGCTGTTGGCTAAGATGCAGGCTGGTTGTGTAGGCTGGTAGAGACTGAGAGCTAGGGTTTAGAACTAAGGGGCAGCTTGGAGTGACAGCTGACTGGCTGGCTAAACAGATCTGGAAATACAGTTGAACATTAAGTTGGAAAAAGAGAAAAAGCAGCAAGGAATGGGGAATGGTTTCAGATTAGGAAGAAGAAAAAAAGATTAGAAATACCTGTATCTGAAGAGGAGAGAGCAGACTATGCATGAAAAAAAAATAAGGAAAAGGATTGACAGCTTATAATTATTAAATCACTAGATGAAGATGTAAAGATAGGATATTTTATTCCCTTGAAAACAGAAGACTGGATTAGGTGAAGTATGAGAGATACATTAAAAGCTCAGGGTGAATATTTATTAACAGAATGTACCCCTAAGAATCAGACTGAGAAATCCCCTAAAACTACAGTTTTTTGGAAAATAAAAATAATTTATAACAGAAGCAGGAGGAGTAATGTATGCAATTCCACTAGGCATGACAGTGGATGAAATTAAAAAGGGTGTAGATGAGGCTCTGGTGCTCCTTAAGTGACTGCTTATCAGGAGAGAGAGAACACAAACAATACACAGCCATCCAAGTTAAAGGTGCAATGCTACTCAATAGGGTTTTTATGGGATATCATCTCTTCTGGGTTAAACTCTATATCCTAACCTCTTTGAAATGTTATAAATGTCAAAGGCTTGGGCATGTTGCAGCTATTTGTAAAGGGAAAACAAGGCATGCTAAATGTGGAAGATGGCATTAGTATGAGATCTGTATCAAGGAACAGAACTAAAATGCAGCATTGTGCAGAAAAACAGAGTGCAGCATACAAAGGGTGTGAGGCTGAGGAATGAGATAGAAAATTAAAACTATTCATAAAATATCCTGTGCAGAAGTTACTGAAAGAAAATCACATTGGAATATGAAGGAGGAGGAAAATACCAGTGAGGGAAAAGTTAGTGTTACAACAACATGCTGTTCAGAACAAGAAAGATAATATAACAGGAACAGATGAAGACATGCAGCTTGTAGGCAAAGTTATTTATAGCATTTGTAATTGAAGTGATTAATTGCACTTTATAGACAGGGAAGAAGACAAAGAATAAAAACTGTAATAAAAATAGCAGAACAGTATATGCACAGAGGCAATCTCTCTTTAGACCTCATTCATACAATTTTAAATAAAGGTAACAATATAGTTTAAGCAACATGATCCTAATGTTTTTTGCTTATTTGTTTTTTGGCTTTTTTTGCTGGAACATTCAATGTCCATAAAAACACATGGTCAGGAATTAAAGAAAACCATTTTTGAAAGAGAAAACAAACCTGGTATGATGTGTATAAGAAATATGGTCAGTGAGAAAATTCATGTTTAGACTTTCAGGATTTGATGTGCTCGTATGACAGAGAAACAGGGGGAGGAGGGGTTTGTATATTTATAATGGAACCTGTTAGACATCTTGACTTAACTGTACAGAACTTAAGCTTTGAGTACAATTCTGCTAAGTTTCTGCTCCAGAATAATACCTATATATGAATCTGTAATGTTTACATCCCATGTTAAAAAGCTAGACAATCTAGAACTGGAAGAGTTAGTTACAGATGTCAAAGGCCCATATAATACCTGTGGAGACCTTAACAGTCATAATGAATTATGGAGAGGCATGAAAGCTGATTTTAGTGGCAAATGCCTAGAACAGTTCATTGACATGCACAACATGGCATTGCTCAACACCTGCTAGGTTTAATTTGGTGGATATAACCATTTCATGTTTAAATCTGGGAACTGTAACAAGCAATATAGCAAGTAAATGCAGCAGGGAAATCTATAAAGAAGATAGAATAGGAAGTGATTGCTTTCCTATGCTAATTACATATCAAAGCCAAGGTAATGTTGAAAACACTAACAAAATTCCTACCTGGAGCCTTAGAAAAGCAAATTGGAGACTCTTTAAGAGAAAGTGTACTGAGTTTCTAAGTACCAACTGTAGTGATAATTTAGAGGAATTTCTTGATAATATAATAAAGGGAGTTGTAGCAGCAGTCAACCCAGCTGTACATAAAACATTTAATTGTCATAAACTCAGAAATCTAGTCCCTTGGTGGAATAAAGATTGTAAATCAGCAATTAAAGAGAGGGGAAGGCATACAAACAAACAAAGTACAAGGAATAGCAAGGACTTAATGAACTATAAAAGATGTAAAGCAGTGGCACAAAAAAATTATTAAAAAAGCAAAGAAGCAGAATGGGAGCAGTATGGTGGAAAAATGAACAAAAAATCCAAGGTTTTAGAGATATATAAACAAGTTAAAACAATGAATGAGATACAGAATAAACACGTTTATAACTGGTGTATTGTAAATAAGTTGAAAGTTCTAACTTAGGAAAAGCAAACTTTTTAACAAGAAGTTCCAAAAAAATAAAAGTTCCAAAAAACTACAATACCCACATGGGCAGGCGAAGAAACAGATTGATAGAGTCAAACAGGTACCTAGAAGTCAACTACTACAGGAGAAGCCCAAGAAAGAAAACAGAATGCCATTGGTCCTCACCTGCAACCCCTAAGTCAAACCTCTACAGCACATCACCAAGGACCATACAGCCTGTTCTACAAGACAATACCTCACTCTCTCAGACCTTGGGTGGTAGACCTCTCCTCACTTACAGACAGCCCCCCAACCTTAAACAGACACTAACCAGCAACACAGATCTAACAACAGGTACCTATCCCTGCAACAACCCACGTTGCCAACTTTGCCCACATATCTGCACAAAAGACATCAGCACAGGACCTAATCAAGCCAGCTACTCCATCAAGAACTCATTCACCAATGTGATTTATGCCATCATGTGCCAGAAGTGTGTCCTTCTCCCCTCCCCCGTGCACCTTATACATTGGACAAACAGGACAGTGTCTGCACAAAAGAATAAATGGACACAGATCTGACAACAGAAACAACAACATTCAAAAATCAATAAAGGAATACGTCAATCTTCCTGATCACTCCATCAAGCACTCAGGAGGATTTCAGAATGGGGAGATACTTAGGTATTTAAGTTCTCACTTTCTAAAACAAAGGGAATGATCTTCACAAAAAAGGAACTTTGGGAAGAATGGAGCTTATGTCTT
Organism: Pelusios castaneus; assembly: GCA_007922175.1. Lineage (NCBI taxonomy): Eukaryota > Metazoa > Chordata > Testudines > Pelomedusidae > Pelusios > Pelusios castaneus. The sequence goes on from ML685898.1 coordinate 3,036,442, forward strand.
TATACAGGAAAAAAACAGGTCGTTCATAATTTTACATTCTTAGGAGTTATATTCTTAGGCGTTACATTTGATAACCAAGGAACTTGGATAAATCATATAGATAATTTCAGACCTAAATTAAAAGATAGGATTAATTAATTTACAAATATTGTTCGGAACAATTGGGGTGCAGAAAAACCTGGTGGTAATGCTGTATAGGTATTTGTCAGGGTGCTAAAGGCCTAAGCTGTCCAAAGCTAAGGCCCCAGGAGGTCAAGAGGTCAAAAGCTTGAAGATGGGAAGAACCACAAGACTGTTAAATTAGGCAATAAAACTGACATGTACAAAAGTGCAAAACAGGATGCAGGCTAGCTAACCACAGAGAAAAGGGGAAGCTTAAAAGGCAGGGAGGGCAGTGGGGAAGCCCTGGAGGCACCTAAGTCGACTTAGAGTCGACTTAGGGGTACTCCACATCTACACTGGCTTAAGTTGACTTTAGAAAAGTTGACTTAAACAGAAAGTCAACTTAAATGGAGGTTTTAGAAAGTTGACTTAATTTTTCCTTAAGTCATCTTAAGCAGCTGCTTAAATCGACTTAAGGAAAGTGTAGTGTAGACGCAGAGTAAATTAAGTCGACTTAAGCAAGTTTAAGTCGACTTAATTTACAAGTGTAGACGTACCCGTAAATAACTGAGCTCTGTACCCCAGCCTTCCACAGAGCTGAAACCTGAGGAGAGCAGGAATAAAGCACTGTACCCAACTGCTGGGCATTACTTGAATGTGACTTCCCTGATGTCATGGATTACCTGGAAGCACATGGTAGTCTCACAGAAAACAGGAGCAGAGCTGGTTGAAATAGATGCTTGGCAGATTGTTGGAAATGCTATTTTAGTGCCTGGAGTTTGCAATCACTGGCTTTTTCATAAATATCTTTAAGTAGCTATTTCCCAAATGTCTTTGGGTTAGGAAGAAAAGTCAAAATAATTCCTCATGTAACTCCAGTGAATTCAGTGGCATTACACTAGAGGCAAGTTTGTCCTACAGTGATTTTTCATCTGGGATACTTCATTCTCTCTCTCCCTCTCTCTCTCTTGCTCTCTCTCTGGCTATGTCTACACTAGAAAAGTTAAGTTGACTTTATGAAGTCGACTTAATATGGTCGACTTTAAGTCGTCAAAGTTGACCTCATTAGGTCAACTTAACAAAAGTCGACTTAATTTTTCTTGTGTAGACATAGCCCCTTTTTGACCTTATTAAGTTGACTTAACACTTTAAGTCGACTTAAAGTGGACTTCGGCACTAATCCCCATCCACACTGGTTTAAGTCGACCTAAGAAGGTTGACTTAAGCATTAAGTCGACTTAAAATGAGGTGTTATTAAATTGACTTAACTTTTCTTTAATTTGACTTAAGGAAAGCCCAGTGTGGACGTGGAGTAGTTTGTCGACTTAAGCCTCCTTAAGTCTACTTAATTTGTAAGTGTAGACAAACCCTCTGTGTGTGTGTGCGCGCGTGCGAGTGAGAGAGAGTGAGTGAGTGTGTGTTACCTGGAAATCTATATACCTAAACGAGAGATGTATATATGCCCGGCGGGGACGCAGCTGCGCGCGCAGCAGCTGAATCCACGTCTTGCTGAGGCCAGGCTGGGGAGATTCAAATCCCCCGCTTTGAGCATGCTCAGACAGAGCTTGCTCAGGGTGGGAGCGGCCTGGCCGAGAAGCAGCTCTGCCGGCTGTCCCTGCAGCTGCGAGCCTCCGGCCAGGTAAGGGGGCTGGGAAGGGGCTGGAGGGAGGCCTGGAGAGGGGTGGGGGGGACAAGGAGAGAGGCCGGGTTAGAGGGGTGTGGGGGGGGGACAAGGAGAGTGGCTGGGTTAGAGGGGGTGGGGAGCTG
>ML685898.1:3038710-3052602 GCA_007922175.1 Pelusios castaneus
TCCCTCCCACCCAGTGGTGATTACCATTTTTCAATTTGCGATTCTTTAGAGAATCGGGGGTTTACTGGTGCAGCTCTAATCCTTGCTCAGACCCTTGTCAATAAACACAGTGTAGCTTTGCAAGGTGCAGGGGAAGAACCGGATTCTAAGAGACTCCTGAGCCCAGCTTTATCCTGGCATAACAGAGATAACAGGTTTCCAGTAGATAAAAAGTGGCTGCAAGGAGGAGGGAGAAAAATTGTTCTCCTTTACCTCTGAGGCTAGGACAAGAAGCAATGGGTATAAATTGCAGCAAAAGCAGTTTAGGTTGGACATTAAGTAAAACTTCCCAAATGTCGGGGTGATTAAGCACTGGAATAAATTGTCTCGAGGTGTTGTGGAATCTCCATCCTTGGAGATTAAGATCAAGTTAGACAAGCATCTGTCAGGAGTGATCTGGATAATACCTAGTCCTGCCTTGAGTGCATGGGACTGTACTAGATCTCTCAAGATCCCTTCCAGTTCTCGGATTCTATGTGCCCGTGACTTGCTGTAGCAAGACACACTCCTCTTCCTCAGTGCATCAGGAGCCAGTACCTAGTGTCTATATCCTGCCATTGATAGCTAGCCGGGCAGATCCTTCTATTCTTACTACCAGCAGACACTGGCACCTAATGCTCACAGCCTGCCATAGAATCCTTCCTTTTGAGCCATTAGCAGGAGCCAGTTTCCTTAGACACCAAGACTCTTGTGTATGTGCATGCAGGTAGGAGGCTGATGTTAACAAAACGTGGCGGTTTTATGCCAGGTCTTTTCTCTGCTATGTTACGTTTCACATATGAATAGAGAAGTGCTTTATTAGATGGGTCTGCAGCTAGTCTCATGCAGTGGTGAGGCAGGATGCTTTAAAAGCTTTCTTGATAAGACTGCTTAACATACACGTTAGTGTAGCTGTCATATTTTAGGGGAACTGACTGGTTGGGGAGAGTGGTAATGAGTTGCTGAACCTTTCATTTGTGGCTAGTTCAAATCCAGCTCATATTAATAATGACTGAAGACTGTGAAAGTGCTGTGTGGAGGTGATGTGTGAAAAGAATTGTTGGTCTTAATCCATTTCCTGATGGACAGACTTTTACAGCACCAGGACATAAATTAAGAGCAGAGAGAGCAGTGGATGAATGGTCCATGGAGACTGAACTACTAAAGTTTGAGATTGAAAGGGGTAGCCGTGTTAGGCTATTGCAGAGAAACAGAGTCCTGTAGCACTTTTAAAGACTAACAGATTTATTTATCGCATGAGCCTTCATGGGAGAAAAATCCCACTTTGTCAGACGTTTCATCTTCAAAGCGTCTGACGAAGTGGGATTTTCTCCCACGAAAGCTCATGCGATAAATAAATCTGTAAGTCTTTAAAAGTGCCACAGGACTCTGTTTGTTTCTCTACAGTTTGAGAGTTTGCATATCTGTGTTTTACTGCAAGCAATAAATGCAGTCTTGTGTTTTTGTTTGTCTCAATTGTTTCTGCTTATGCCTTGCATTGTGTTCAATTACATATCACATTTTATTTAATTATCACGTTGTTAATCACAATACTTATTGTGTTATGCAGTGTTTGTTAGTTTGTGACAATAATTGATATAGACATAAATACCATATAAAATTATAAATATTTTTATGGAGCGATAACCATTGCATATGGTACTGAGAAGTGGTTGCAAATGCCTACCTGGGCTGAGGCCCACACATGGATGAAGGGGCCCTGGACAATACAGGAAGGGGGCCCGGAGATTAGGAGGGTTCTGTGGCCCCTCAAATTATACTTTAACCACTGTAACTATCTCATACCTATACACATACACACATGTGCCCAAAAACACCAGAAGATGTTCTGCAGTTTATATAGTTACCGGTCCTGATCGTAGCTTGAGATCATAGCTTGGGTCCGTTGCTGGGGTTCATAGTTCGTGGCAGCTACCTGGCCAGGTAAGCTGAGCATAAGGGAGAGTGGGGTCTCTGTCGGGTGCGCACCAACGCTCCTTTTTCTTCAATGTTATGCAGAATGTTACCCAAAGCCTTGCAATTTCACCCAGTCTTTCATAGGTCTTTAATTCCAATATAAATCTATGATTTCTGCTGTGTCATGCTGCTCCAGAGGCTGTGTGACCATTGGTCACCAGACAATAGCAGGCATGTCTTTCATTTTGCCTTGATTGCATTTCATTCTTTTCTTTCTGAGGTGGATCCTTCTTTGTGCTTTTCAGGAATGTCTGCATTCTTCAGCCATTTAGATGGTACTTCATCAGGACAGGCTGGCATTTGAGACTGATCCCATCACATACACACCTGGCGCTTGAGACTGATCTCATCACATGCACACTCTTCATTCACACATCTAAAACTAAATGAAATTACCGTAATTCACCTAAATGGTTCCATACAAAATAGAGTACATTAATCAAGATGGAGTTTTACATTTATAATATGGAGTTTGTTACAATATGGAGTTTGTTACAAAAATAGCTAAAAGGATTCCAGAAAATAGATACAAAAGATTCTAAAAACGGTCTCTAATGGCTACAATAAAAGACTTTAGGAAGAAAACATTTGTATCTGTTATAATGCTAAAAACACAAGTAATTCAAGCTGCCAGATTGAGGGAAAGCAGACAGCGAATGATGTAGAAACAGCTTTTCTGTGATAGCTTTTTTAAAAGCAGCAGCTTTTTCAGATGATTTTACCCATGTGCCCCTACAGGCTGGCAGTGGGACAGCACAGTACCCATGGAATCGTGGGGCCTGGGACGGTCGCCCCGCTAGCCCCACCCTAAGGACGGGCCTGTAGGTTCCGTGGACTGGAACCCAGAGTAATGGGAAGGTCTGTGTTCCCCTATCAGCCACTGGAGAAGAGGCATAGGATCTGGCATTAGAGTAGAAGACAATCTGGAATGGCATGGAGACAACAGATTCAGTGGGACTTTGATACCCTGGAAGGGAAAAACTATAGTCACCTGTCTGAAAGGCTAAGACACAAAAAGAAAACACGCTAAGTCACAAAGAAGGAGTTTTGTATGTCCTAGAGAATGAGGACAGATGAAATGAAAGCAACCATCAGAAAGGAAGCATATAACCTGAACAGAGCAGAGCCCAGACGTGGCAACAAGGAGGTACCCAATGATCAGTAAACCTCATGACAGCATGTCTCTCCCAGACTAGATAAAATGGAGAATAGTTAACTTAACAACCATACTCTGACTGACTTGCATCTGATGAAGTAGATTGGCGCTTGTGAAAGCTTATGCCTGAAGAAATTTGTTAGTCTTTAAGGTGGCAGAAGACTCTTGTTGTTTTTTCCGTACACAGACTAACAGAGCTACCCCTCTGGAACTTAACTGATCAATAGGTATTTTAAGGAGGCTGGCTGGACCTGGAAGAAGCTACTTATTCCATCTTGTCTATCAGGGGCTGGAGTTTGAAGAATGGAAACTTACCTGTAGCAGGATAAAGAAACCAGATGATGGTGGGCTATTGAAATTCAAAGGACTCAGACACACAAAAGAGAGTTTGGGCAGGAGAGGTGAAGAGATGGGCAGGTGGAGTTTAGCTGAGAGACCACCTAAAGTCAAAACAAGCTGATATGGTATTACAGGACTCTGGCTAAAAACTATAGCTTAGGCCCTATGGTTCAATGGGTTTGGTAGGCTCAACACCAGGAGACAAGGTGAAAGGCAAAAACAAACAGTTTTATTAAGATACAGACAAGAAAGAAAAGCAATAGGAAAGCACCAATGCTTATGCCTCTTCAGCAGACGAGAACCCCAGTTAAACGACTGCAGGCACAGAGCATGGGGAGCAATGACTTGTGGCGGCAAACACAGCAGTTGCCCCAATGACAAAGTTCCAAATTGTGGGGGCTTAGCCACTAGCTTTTATACACTTATTTTTGCAGAGTGGGAAGATGGCATGCACATCTGGTTATCTTTTTTACTTATTTACCACATTTCTCTGCCCCTGCCTAATTTTATTATTTTACAGAGCTTACATGTTATGTCTGTTACTTGGTGGGAGCAAGGTATGTCCTTGGTCAGTACCAGCTCTGTTTTGCTTATACACAGGGTTAACTTTTTGTCAGGGGTGATTAATGGCAACACCACCTACTAATAGTTTGTCGCGTAACAAATTCTTCTGTTGGGTCCTACACGTGGGGGTTGGGAAAACTCCGTGACTGAAAAGGCAAGCAATGTACTACAGCAGAAGGACCCCAGGTTGCCCTAAAGCAATGGTTTTCGAACCACAGGTCAAGCCCCAGTACTGGGGTCACAGGCCCTCAGGTACTGGGTCGCAGCGCCCCCTGCTGCTGCCACCAAAAGGCTGGAATGCATTGCTCAAAGATGTAGTTGTTGGGTTGCTGATATAAATAATTTTTTTCAACTGGGTCCTGAGGAAAAAAGTTTTTAAAAAACTGCCCTAAAGGACTTTGATCTTGGCCTAAAGATTGATCTGGAGTGGTGAGGAAACAAAGGCAGGGAAATCCATGCAGGTCTTATTACAGTGGTTCCCAACCTTTTTGGCTCGAGGGACAGAAATTAATTTTTATAACCCTGAAGTGCCACCAGTCTATTTAATTTAAATGTAATTAAAATTCAATTAATAAAATTCAAATTAAGGTTTAATTAATAGTTAATTAATTTGATTTAAATTAATTTTAATTAAATAGACTGGTGGCCCTTCAGGTTTATAAAAATTTTATTTTTGGCCCTCAAGCCAAAAAGGGTTTTTAAAAAGGTTGGTTGGTTGGTTGGTTTTTATGGGCTGGATGACTATGAACACTTGGAACCTCCCCCACAACTGGTCTGGGCTCTCTCCCCCGCTGCTGATGCTGCAGGTTTGACACAAGCCCAGCCCCGGGTGGATATGAGCCCGCTCCACTCCTCTGGGTGTATGAGAGACAGCACCAGGTCCCACTCAGCCAAACTGGCCTTGAGCAATGCTTCTCTCAGGATAGCTCCAGTCCAGGTCCCTCCCCTCTCCCTCAAGGGTGTCCTGCCCTGCTCGGGTACCGGGACGGGGCACCCCTGCCAGGCCTCACCTGGGCAACGGCCCGCTCAGCCATGCCCTGAGCCTGGATCTCCCCAGCGGGCTCCACCCCTGGCTCCTCCCAGTTGGCTGACACCTCCCACCCTCCTCGCCAGGGGTCCTACCACTGCTGCCTGGTCAGAGAGCCCAGCACCAAGGGAGGGAGGTTGGCAGCTGCAGCCTGGCTCTGATCCAACAGAAGGGGAGTAAAGGCCACTTCAAAAAGTGCCCTGGGACATTTTTGGCCCACAGGCCAGGGGTTGAGACCCCCTGGCTTATTATGTCTATATAGTTATATGTATATATTGTGTGATTAAGTAAAGAGCAATGGTGGTTTAGAATCCTGTTCAAAGTGTGTGTCTTTCAATGGTATATGTTATACCTATCACATTCCCTTGAAGACAATGTGTGGACCCAGAACACCAACCAGATGTAGTTCAGAGAGGTGGTTTGTTTAAAATACAAGAAAGTCTGAGGGGTCACCAGTGATAACAGAGGCTAGGCAGTTGGACAGCGAGATCTCAGCTCTCAGGAAGAGAGCTAGACAAAGGATTTGTACCCCAAGAGTGTGCCGTGGGACTCCAGTTCAGGGCAGTGCCTGGATACAGTTCAGATTACAGAGGTTTAAAGTGCATTGGACCCAATAAGATGGGCTCCCTCATAGGAGTCTGGTGAGCAGCCAAGAGGAGTGCTCAACAAGATCTGTGAAACCATGCATGAAATGGGCTAGGCTATGCCAGACAATCATGCATGGTTAGACTTCTGGAAGCGGTCAATCTAGAATGCAGAAAAAATATCAAGAAAATGTTTCATACAACATAAAAATGTGCTGGAACAGATTACTTTTTTAAAGATTACTTTGCTATATAGTGTATATATTGAACATGCCATGGCTCACATCACACATTCTTTAGCATATAAATAAAATAAAATTGACATTTATTCACTATCTAGCACCATCTGCTGCATAAAACTGAAAGGCATTTTAAAGGTAATTCCTTTTCACATGTTATGAATCTTAAGCAGTAAGACACGTATCTATGTTTTAAAAAATCAAATTTTGCTTGTTTCAAATAATTATTTAATTTTAAAAGCATTGCAATTCACTGAGCTACACTAAAAAGCAACCACGGTTTCATGAAACTCTACTAATTAAGGTTACAGAGGTGTAGTTGCATTAGTCTTTAAAAGTGCCACAAGTTTCTTGTTTGTTTTGCTGAACTAGACTAACAATTTAGTAATCACATGAGCTTCCATCAGTAAAATCCCACTCATCAGATGCATGAAATGGAAACCACAGTATGTAAGGGAATATATAAGTGCAGAGAAGCATAAGTCACAAAGTCAGTTCAGACTTTTTTAGCAAATCAAGTAAGTTGTTTTGATTCAAACAGTGTTGAATAACAGATAAGAAGGTGGGAAGGGTAAAAGAGGAGAAAAGCACCTTTTGTAATGAGTGAGCCAGTCCAAATCTCTATTCAGACCTAATTTAATGGTGTAAAATTTGCATATGAATTCTAACTGCAGTTTCCCTTTGGAGCCTTGATTTAAAGTGTTTCTGTTGAAGCTCTGTAATGTGCAGGAAAGTTGAAGTGTTCCCTTATTTGTATGTGAATGTTACCATTCTTGATATCTGATTTATGGCCATTTATTCTTTTGTGCAGAGACAGTCCGGTTTGGTCAACGTAGAAGGCAGAGGAGCATTGTTGGCACATGATGGCATATATCACACTGGTGGATGAGTAGGTGAATGAGCCCCCGATGGAGTAGCTGGTTTGGTTAGGTCCTATCAAGGCTGGATTATCAAAGGGGCTTAAGCCTCAGGCCCCTGCCAAAAAGGGGGCCCTGGTCTCAAGCCCCTAAAACCCTTGTGGGTAATCTGGCCCTGCCTGGGTCAGCACCGGCAAGGCAGAAGCGCTGAGAGGGGAGGAGCGGGATGGGCCAGCCCCTGTTCGCTCTGCCCGGGGGGGGGCCAAGTGGCTCACAGCGGGGCCTCCACCGCGTGCCAGCTGCCCCCCTCAACCCGCAGACTGGCCAGTGCAGGGCCAGGGTGGGCCAGCAATGCCCTCTGGCCCCAGGCCCCCCCCAGTGACAGGGCCCCCCACAGTTAGAGGGAGCCCAGGTGCGGGGCCCCTATGGGGGGGGCGACCCCAGGGCCCCCGGGCCAGTTAATCCAACCCTGGGTCCTATGATGGTATCATTTGAGTAGGTATGTGAACAGATTTGGCAACTGGGTTTGTTGCAGAGATAGGTGCCTGCACTAGTATTTCTGCTGTATGGTTTGTAGTTGCTGGTGGGTATCTGCTTAAAGTTGTAGGGGGGGCTATCTGTAAGCAAGGAGAGGCCTACCTCGAAAGGCTTGAGAGAATGAGAGATCATCTTGCAGGATAGACTGTAGATCATTGATGTGCTGCATTAATTAATTAAGGACTATCATTTACTTTCTACACTTCATCAAAATTCACTTGCTTCCAGGATAGGTAATTAAAAACAAGAGACTGGACAAACTAAACCACAAGAAACTGTGATAAAGCAAACATTTATGTATGAAAGCTACATATTTTCAAATATAAAGATAGTATTTAATATTTATTAATCCACATGTTTAATCTACTAATCAATATACTTGGTTACCTGATCCAATCTGCTTTGTGCAGGAATTTTATTTTGTTAATGAAATCTTTCAACCCACATCTAAAGCACATGGCATCACATTTCTCCATCAACTGTGAAATAAATGTGAATGATTATTATTTTAATTTTCAACTTTTTTCACTCAGCAAATGAAGGTTTGAACATTTCTATTGTTAAAATCTCACTTTTGTGAAGACTGGGAACCCTAGTTTGTTTTGTTATTCTAACACCAACTGTGCCTGAAAAATTTAGAACCACTGGGGGCATAAAGTTAATTGCAGTCCTAACAAATGCATTGTGCAGGAGGTCAGACTAGGTAATCAGATTGGTCCCTTCTGACTTTAATATCCATGAATCTATGAATGTTGTGGTGATTCGGGATGTATTTAGTACGCTATTATAAATACAATTTCAGCTCTTCCCCATGTAAAACAAACACTCGTGAAATTCCAAACACCACAGCTTATCCCAGGGTAGCATTTTACTGGAAGATCATCCAAAAAAAATTAGAAATAAGTTTAAAAAATAATAAAGGCTAGGACTTTCAAAGGAACCTAAGGGAGTTAAATGTCAAATTCCCATTGAAATTTAGTGGGAATGGGCAACTAATTCTCTTCCCCTAAGATTTTCCTGTAAGGAAGTCTAAGTAGGGACAGTCAGGGTGAGGTCTAGACTTCAATACAGATTGTTCCAGATGCAACTCCTGAATGAAGCAAAGCTATTTCATGCTCCTAACCAGGCTTCTGAAAATATGAAGTCATGCCTATGTGTTCAAGTATCATGGGCTATGTCTACACTAGAAAGTTAAGTCGACTTTAAGTTGACTTATTAAGGTTGACTTCAAGTCGACTTAAAGTCGACCTTATTAAGTTGACTTAACGCTTTAAGTCAACTTAATAAGGTTGATTTAGGCACTAATCCCCATCCACACTGGCTTAAATCAATTTACGCCTTAAGTCAACCTAAAACTAGGTGTTATTAAGCCAACATAAGTTTTCCTTAAGTTGAATTAATGAACAACTTAAGTCGACTTAATAAAAGCCCAGTGTGGACAGGAAGTAAGTTAGGTCGACTTAAGCTTCCTTAAGTCGACCTAACTTGTACATGTAGACGCACCCATGGGTGTCCACTAACAAACTATTCAATTCCTTTTTGGTATTTAATCAAGCACCCTGAATAAAAATGAAAGCACCAACCTTCATGGAGGGATTTCAGAAAGTGCTATGACACCAGTAAAGTCATATGGCTGTGTAAAAAATACTATTATTTAAATGATAAATTTATATTTCAAATAAGATTGTTTATAAGAAATTTGGCACCCTTTTATTTTTGGCAGAAATAAAAATAATTTTTGCAAACAAACACACCAAAAAGGTACCAACAAAATAGACAGAGGACCAAAAGACACTTACATATTTTGTTGCCTTTTATTCAATACTCAAAGTATATTCAAAGTATAACCAACCACCTGTCCAATTTTTTTTAATATTAACATTTGATGGACATGCATAATCTGTTGAATGTGTAATCAGAGATTCAATTCAATTTAATCAAATCAAATCCCTAGAAAAGACATATTATATTGTGATGAGGCTCACTCTAGAATACTGTAACAATTCATTAAATAAAGAGAGCTGAGGGGTATTTTAAAAAAAAAAGGAAGGAAGAATTTTTAGAAACTGTTCTTTCTGCATAAGGACTAGTCTGTTCTGGGCTTTTACCTTCATTTTACAGTCAGTCTCATACTCACAATTAACCAGTGAATATAAATATCAATACTGCTGCTGGCAAACTCTGCTATTCATACTCCACAATCAGGAAATGCTTGTTAGAAAAATAAGCAAGAAATATTTTTAAAGGCAAACTGCAACCATATTGTTCAGCTACACAATTTAAGATATCACAAAGCACTTTTCATAATGAATAAACCAGGAAACCACATTTTGTAAAAATGTAATTACAATTGGCACATCTTGGCCTACTACTGGAAGTGTTCATCTTACTGAAAACGTATTTTAACTGTAGCAGTCTAAGAAGCCTAAGGAAAAGACTCTGATCCAAGCCAGACTCAAAGCATGTTCAGATCTGATACAAAATGAATCTCTTTTATCTCAGTTCTGTATGTCATTTACCTGCATAGAGCTTCCACCTTATTGCTTTCCATTGCTGCAAACTAAGTTGCACCCCAGGAAAAGGTTTGAAGAAAAAAGCAAAGAGCAGGTGTTCAGAGACAGCACTTGCACTTCACGCAACATCCTGGTAGCCACAGCAAAGGGCTAAAGACCAGTTTCAGAAGTGTCCTTAATGAGCACACATGCAGCTACTAAGCAGCTAAAGAAAATTATAGATCCCTGTCGAAAATCTTGATCTACGGCCACTATGGTGCTTATCCCACAATTGGAAATTATGGCTCTTTGAGTATGTCTACACTAGAAAAGCAAAATCGACTCTGTTAAATCTTACAGCATCTACACTAAAAACTTAAGTTGACTGCCTGTGTCCACACATGCAGGTGCTAGGTTGACGGAGAGCCACGGCTCATGGGAGCCACGGCTTGCGGCAGGGGAGCCACAGCTCCCCGGCAGAAGGGAGCCACAGCTACCCGGGACAAGGGATCCACAACTCCCCGGGGAGAAGGGGGCCACGGCTCCCCAGCAAAAGGGAGCTGCAGCTCCCCCAGGGGAAGGGAGCCGTGGCTCCCTTGCCCTGGGGAGCCACAGCTCCCTTTTCCCCAGCCCATTGACCTAGGGAATTAGGTTGACCTAGGTGTCCACACTGGCTTTAGGTTGACTTAACAGGTCGAATTAAGCGTTAAGTCAACCTAAAGAGTGGTAGTTATTAAGTAGACTTAAGGAAGCCATGATCTCTTAAGGAGAACTGAATTAGCCTTACTCTGCCCAGAATTCACAATGTACATAATTGTAATACATTTAAATAAAATATAAATAAATGACACCATTTCTCTGATCCAGAACTGCTAAGAAATGCCGATTTCAATTTATATTTTAAATATAAATTTGATGCTATTTTGTCCATGACACTATCTTTCTGGAAATCAATACTTTTGTAGAGACGGAGGGTAGGAATCCAACCACATCTAATTTCCAGCTTGGTTTAACACTGGATGTTCAGTGAAGTGCAAGTGCTATCTCTGAACACCTGCTCTTTGCTTTTTCCTTCAAGATTTTTTCCAGGGTGCAACTTAGTTTGCAGCAATGGAAAACAGTAAGGTGGAAGTGCTGTGCAGGTAAATGACATACAGACCTGAGATAAAAGAGAGTTGTATTGAATCAAATAAAATTTAGGGGTTGAGCATTACTACAAGTGTCCTAAAGGCAAAACTGCTTCTCTGATGCCAGTTCTCTGATCCAGAACTGCATAGTGTATTGTGAGGAGACCATCAAAAATCACATGCAGCTTTCACAGTCCGCATAAATGTATTAGAAGTGCAAAAGATAAACTGTTTTTTCAGAACAACCCCTCCCCCTGCCAAATTTTATATTTGTCTAAGATACTTGTTTAGTCATTTGCAAAAAGATGACAGCAGTACCTTTACCTAAAAGGTTATTAATGACTCCAAGTCACTTGAATTCACTGGCTTTGCTTTTTACAAATCACTACTTCTTTATTTCCAATAAAACTAAAGGGGCTTCAAATTCATCAGTATCACATGACATTACCCAGGGGCAACTAGTCTAAAGTAACACAAGAATAAATACAAGCCTTTTTAGTAACCTTTTAAGGGGAAGTAACTTTAGATCCATATAATATGATCCAAAACTTACCAATGAAAGGTTACAATAAATTAAAACTGGCTTAAAGATTGTTCAAAATATTCCATTTAAACCTACATTTTTAAAAATGCTAGCTTTAAACATAGCAGAACATATACCTCCTACCCCACCAATGTATTTCCTTTGCTATGCCTTTCAGTTGCTAAGGGTTTTCTTTCTCCTGTTTCTTCTACAAGACAAGTTTATTAAACCAGACATGCTATTTATTGGATTGACTTTGAACATACCTGAAAGCATCTTGTTGCTCCTAGATTTTATCTGATATGGTCCAGTGAATTTAAGCAAGCCTGAACTTGACCTTGACATATTCCTGTTTACCTTAAGGTGATAATTCAGGAAGCAACTGCTCATAGTCAAGTTTAAAATCATTCTTTCTGCCGGTTTTAAAGGAAAAAACAAAAAGAATCCTTGACCTTCACCATTTCCTGATCTAAAGCTAACTGCTGTTGGATTCTTGTCCATAGCTTCTGTCACATAACCTGAGGCTTTCTGCCCAATTTATCAGATTCCTCCTTTTTTTATTTATGTTTTGCTTAAAATAAAGCTTGCCAATAAAATGACTCTTATTTTAAATCATCCGTACAGGTAAACTGACTTCTACTGAGTATATCAACATTAAAATATTTTCAGTATCATTTTTCCACATCAATTCAAAGACCTTTGTGAATCTAGAATGCAAATTGTGTTGCTTTGCCATATCACAGTATAACTTTACAAACCAATGTTTAATGATATTTATACATTTTCATACTTGTAGCAGTTTTCAAGACTCTACTGAGCATTATGCTAATAATCTCTATGATATATTTTTGCATATGGAATGGGTTTTAAAATTCACATTTTGTGCAAAAAAAGCCTTAAATCTTTAACCCAAATCTGCCCTGATATTCTTTACATAGCAATATGAAGCCAAATCCTCAACACTAGGATGACCAAACTTTACCTCGCTGAGCACTGCATTAGCAGCTAGACCCAAGGCCACATATTAATAGCATTAGTTAATGCAAATTGCATCCATCCTCTCATTCAATAATAATCTACCATTTTATCTGCAGATTTCAACACACTTGTTGGCTAAGCATCATTGTCTTCAATAAAAGATGCAGATGTTCAAAAGCTTGGAAAATCAGGTCACTTATTTGGTTGTCTGAAGTTAGGAATCTAAGTAACTTACTCAACATCATTCAGCAAGTCTACAGAGAGCTGGGGCCTATCCCAGCTCTGCTAAAGTATGTCCTGCAACCTAAACATTGGACCATGTGACTTCTCCAGATGTAAATATAGCCTATGGACACAAGAAGACAATCTGCACCATTACATAGTGGTACCTGGGGAACACAGTTCTGTATTAAAGATAAGTGTGACTACAGATCTCACACAGAATTGTGTGGGACTGTATGTGATCTTTGGGACATATTTTTCCAGCCTTGACTAATCTCCTACAACATTCCAGATTGTGTATACAGATTTTTGGGGCCATTTCTGAAACACAGTCAATACTAAAGCCAGGCAAAAGGATTCCATCAGAACTCTTCTTCATTTGACAAAACAAAATTTGTCATGAAAAGTGTTTCTTTCTGAAAACCCAAGGTATTCCGCAGTAAACTCAAACATTTCCGGGGGGGGGGGAAGAATTTCAGTACACTATCCAAGAGCCATGCCAGTACATAAAACAAATAGCTTCTGCCATTGATTTCTAAGAAGCCAGTAAGAAGGAGACGTTTTGGTTTATATGCCAATATGGCTACAACTCTTATTTCACACTCCACTACTTTCTGTTCATTCCCACATTCTGTCCTCCCTCCCGCCCGTCCAAAAAAGTATTTAGTCCTTTCCACAGATGAAAAAAATATGAAAACTTGGTCATCCAAGCAACCAAGCTCCTGAATAGACAAATTTCCCATTGAACTCTGTCATGCCATGGGTCCTGATGCCTTTATTTTCCCTATGTCCAGGGAAAGTAATTGTACTTTCAATTTATACTGTGCCTTGCATCCAAAGATCTCAATTTTTTCCCCGTATTATAGATGAGGAAACTTTACCAATTATTTACTGTAAGCCAAAGAAAATAAGTAGCAAATTTAAAGATAGAACACAGCTCTGTAGTGGTGTTGTGGCACCACTACAGCCTGCAACGGGTTAACTGGCCCAAGAGGGGAAGCCAATCGGCTGCTGAGGGCTGCAGCCCAGTAAGAGGCTGGCAGCTTGGTATAAGAAGAGAGGTAGCCGGGCATAGGTTTCAGTCCGCCTGTGGAGCTGGAAAGGAGAAGGCCTCTCCTTGGTTGCCAGGCTGCAGGCCAGGACCACAGGCTGCGTCTACACTGGTAAATTAAGTTGACTTAAGCTTGGCTTAAGTCAACTTAATGTGCCCTGCGTCTACACTACACTTTGCTTAAGTCGACTTAAGCAGCTT
>ML685898.1:3053002-3087105 GCA_007922175.1 Pelusios castaneus
GGTCCCTGTCCCCCTTTGCCCCATTGTACACAGGGGGTGCTCCCCCCCGCCACCGTGGACCTGCCCAATTCCCCCTAACCCCACAAAGTCGACCTAGAGCATCCAGTGTGGATGCTCTAGGTCGACTTTGTAAGTTCCCCTTTAAGTCAACTTTAATTTTAAGTGTAGACTCACTAAGTCGACTTAAAAGTGCAAGTGTAGACATAGCCACAGAGAGCGGTGCAGCAGTGGGAGCCATGTCAGAGGCCACACTGCATGCCAGCCAGCCCCACCCCTCAGAGCAGAGCAAACACACACTGGCCTTCCCACCCCCAAGGGCAGACCAGCTGGCCCAGGGGTGGGGCAGGAGTGCCAAGAAGCTGGCCTCTGGTTCAAGGGCCCTGCCCCCCGCCAGCGCCAGTAGGGCAATGGGAGGGGCCATATCAGTGCTTGGAGGAAACCAGTGCCGGCTCACACAGGGACCTTAGGGGCTGGAGCCCCAGGCCCCCCTTTAAGCCAGGGCCCGGGACTTCAGCCCCTATGGCCCCTGCATTGATCCAGTCCTGGTGGGAGCCCCTGGTGGGAGGGGTCCTGAGGAAATTCCACAGATGTTCCTAACCAATTAGATGCTTGCAAACTAGGTACAGAGCCATAAGGGAGCCTCAGGCTCAGAGCACTGTCTATCTGCACCTGGACAGAAGAAAGTTAAGCACGTGCATGAATACCAGACTCAGGAACACCGATACTGTTTCCTTTAAGTCCAGATCTGTCTATTTTGCATTTGTACTTTCTTACAAAGCACACTGAAGTCCAGACTTGCAACCCTGCGTTTCTCTGAGAGCTGGGGGGAGCGTATTCTCTTCCTCCCAGTTTGCTATACATACACACTCACACAAACACCTTCTCATAAGAAGACCTGTGAACAAATCAATATCCCTGTCATTGTCTGTCATAGCGATGTCTGATTATTATTTGTATATTCCATCACATTCTAAAGTTGACGTACCAGAAACTACATTTCAGGCAAAATAGTTTTGTACAGGAGCTGCACCGCCACAGGATAGGCATGCATGATGATGAAAGACACATTGGGTTCTTTCCTTTTCTTTCAGATATAACTGTCTTCAAAATCATAGCAGGGGAAACTACTGAGTCAGATGGTGCAAATATACTGATGAGTAGCCAAGCATACACAAATGAAATGTCTGTGAACCACATTAGAATCCCTCACTCCTTCCAGTGGCCACCTTCTTCTCTGCTCTCACATTTTTCTGCAGCTGGGTCTCATGTGGATCTGAGAAACACCCGATTTAGATAAGCTGTCTTGGTGCATTGTGGAAGCCTAAAATAACCAGGTAACAGCTTTCCAGAGCTAAGGTGGCAAGAAAGTGAGACCAGATGAAACAAAGTGTCACGTCATGAAAAGATAGCCCTTGTTTTGAACCCTTTCCGGAGGGATCTGTAAACTAAGTGACAATTTACGATTAATGGGGCTTTTTTTTCCTGCCCTTCTGCTAATCACAGACCAGTCAAATGCACTTGTAGCTTTGCTGGTATTGAAAATTCTGTCCCAAGAGTTAAAAATGTGTCATCAGATGATCCACTTTTTTTGTTCAGATTTATTTAACTGGTATTCAAACACACATTCCCACTCGAAACCTCATTTTTCAGATGAGAGCCATCATAAAAACATTGCCAAAGGAAATATGACATAATGATCTCAGCACAGAAATTATTCTATTTCACCCAAGCTTTAAATCATTCAATTTAACTATTTTATGATTGGGGGAGGATAAAATGTTGAACTATTGGTGATTTAAGAATTAAGGAGTACCCCAACCCCTCCCTCTTTGGGTGCTTGGGAGGAGTTTGCCTTCTTCATTCAAAGATTACTTTAAAATAAAATATTTTACAGATCATTAATTTAGAGTGTTGACTCACTGATATAAAGGAAATGGAATACAATACAATTTGGCATTTTGATATGGCTGGTTAGTTTTTGTTCGGTTTTATGGACAAACTCTACTACTATATTTGTATAAATAATAAATAATCCACAGTTTAGGGTTCCATTATTTTCCTTTCTACAATAATACACCATAAAGAACTCCTTTCGATGTCAGGGACCCACACAAAGTTGCTGGACGATTTTAAGAATCATTCCTTTCAATGCATGCTAAGAAGAGCCCAGGAGCACGATACACTTCCAAGCGCCTTAGGCAGTGAATGCCTTGAACACGACTGTTGAGATCGTAACAGCTCTAATGAAGGATGTATGACCTCAGTGAAAGGGCAGTATGGTGCTTCCATGATAGTATCACTGCCTATGGGTCCTCAGTGATAGATTTCCCAGGGTTTTTAAAGGAAATAAAGCAGGCACAAACACCTACAAAAATAAGTGCCTGAATTAAATCCAGATTCTGCTCCCACTGAAATGAATAGCAAACGTCCCACTGGTTTAACAGAAGGTCCTGATTCCATGGTGCAAATCTTTGGTCTTTAATGGAAGCAGAATCAAACCAGCCCAGGGCTTCAGTGACTTGATAGCAGACATTGTGTGAGAAATTCCCTAAATCCTGATTATTATTTATTTATTGGCAATTTTGAATTTAAATCTAAACATTTAAAGTCAGTTATAGATTTTGTTTCTTTTTCCTATTCCTGCCATAGAGATTAAATTCTAACTGATTAAAAAAAGATGGTCAGCTTTCTACTAACATTATATATATATATAAAAATAATCGAAAATGTATTGATAGTTCCCCTATTTGGGATAGTCTTAGGTTACTAAGTAAATCCTTTATGCAACTAATTTAGAATCTTACATTGCACTGTATTTCCCGAAACAGAGCCAGATCCTGCCACCCTTACTCAGTGAGTAATACTTATTCCTGCCTAGAGAGGTCAACAGGACTTCTCAAGGAAGTAAAGATTACTCACCCGTGAAAGGATTGTAGGCTGGTTTCCCAAAACTACTGTCAAGCCCCTTTCTTCCTGCCTATGTGACTGCAAAAATCACCTTAAAATCAATTGGGCATTTGAGGTACAAAAGGAATGCAGGACTGCGTCCTATTTCTGTGCTCGTC
This sequence comes from Pelusios castaneus, assembly GCA_007922175.1. Lineage (NCBI taxonomy): Eukaryota > Metazoa > Chordata > Testudines > Pelomedusidae > Pelusios > Pelusios castaneus. The sequence continues at coordinate 3,056,068 of ML685898.1, forward strand.
AAAGAATGGGGTGAAAGGAAGAGGACAGAGTGATATTTTTCATTATGGACCACCCTGTTAACTCTTTAAACTGAATTGGTGAGTGAGCAGTTGCTCATTCAAGGTGTCTATTCATTTCAGTAGAACGGCTCAACCAGGAGGCAGCAGTCCAGCCCCCTCTGAGTGTGTTTCCAGTGGAGGTAACAATGTTCACCTTTGTTCTGCATGTATTTTATATTTGGTGTATTTGGTCTCTCAATGCAAAATATAGAAAAAGGCCCTTTTCCTGGTTTGGTCTATGTAAAATACAAACCAACAATGATTCTAAATATGAGTGTTTGCAAGGACAGGACATTTTTATGGAACATCTGAAAGCTAATTAAAGTAAAAATTTCACAACAGGACATTTTTCTACACTTGGCTTTGCTCACAACATTGCTTTAAAAAAATCTTGGCTACCAGGAAAAATCCGGTTGATTTTTTTTCCCCACAGTTTGATCATTAAAATACTCTAAGGTTCACTGTATTGCTAGTGGCAAAATATTAAGAGTTAAATTCATTTTAGGGCTTGATCTAAAATCCTTGGAAATTAACTGACAGGCACCTTCTGACTTCAATGAACTTTGAATAGGCCTTGGCACACTATTAGACAGTTAAAAGTGGTATTTCCAGGAACCAAAATTGATTGAAGTCATTTGAGTGAACAACTAGACAAACAGTAGTTTGTCAGCAACTTTATTTAAAAAAAAGACTTGCATGACAAACTGGAACCAAGACCAAAAGACTGTATCCATTGTACATCATTCGTTATAAAACAAACATACACCACATTTGTAGTCTACCAAACAAAGAGTGTATTTTCTTTAAAATTATATAGTGCGTGCTTTTAGAGTCATGCTTTCCATATTTACTTTACATTTGTCACTCCAATATTTTGTTATAAATAATTGCAACTTGATCAAATTGTGTATGTGTTATCGTATATCCAAAACTGCAATGCAGTTTTGTTTTCTTTTCTTTATAGACACGAGTAAGCATACCTGAAGCGTAAAGAAAGTGTACAGAGGCCAGACATGTCTGCAAAATTGTGAATATTGTCCATGCCTAGAACCTGAAATGCTAGAACAACAGACAAGGTAATACATAGAAAAGAATTGTTTCCAAAAGGCACAATTTCCTCCACACAAAGGTACAATACAAAATAGATAGCGGCTAAAACGTTGGCACCTAGGAGAGCCGTGCTGGCAGCATGTTAACTCGTGTTTACTAGCATTAACCACTCCCCTCCCCCAGGGCTGCTGCAGTGGCAAGTCAAGAGCGCCTTCCAAGAGCAGTGACCAGAGTGAGAGGGGATGTTTTAAAACAAGCACACAGCCCTTTGCCCATCCTCAAGGGTTTGTTTTGGGTCCCCTTAAATACGGGGCCTTCTACAGTTTCCCTAGGCAGGCAAAGGCTCCTGGAGTGTTTCAAAGCGCCCAGAGCCAGGCGTGGAGTCCAGCGGATCCCCACCACTCCGTCCCTTTACTACTGCTCATGGTTCCTGCCGCCCGTGTCCTGATCGCTTTGATCATCCGTGAAGCAAACGTCCACGTCGCTCTCGTTGTCAGTCTTTTGCTCGGGCTCCTGGTGCTGGTAGCCAGCCTCGCTTTTGTCCTCGGCCGCCTTGTGGAGGCTCTGCCCGGGGTGCCTGGACTTGACGTGCCTCTCCAGGTCCCGGCGGCGGACCAGCACCTTGCCGCAGAACTCGCAGCGGTAGGGGGTGTTGCCCTCGGCGTGCAGGCGGATGTGCTTGTTCAGGTTGCTGGGGTCGCCGAAGGGCCGCAGGCAGACCTTGCACTTGAGCGGCTTGTAGCCGGTGTGAGTCCGCATGTGGATCTTGAGGCCGTACTTGCGCGAGTAGAGCTTGCCGCAGTAGAGGCACAGGTGGCCGCTCTTGGGCTTGCCGCCGGGCGGGCCGGCCGCGCTGGGCTGCAGGCTCTCCAGGCGGCCGCGGCTCTTCTCGGCCGCGATCTCGGACAGCTGCTGGGTGTGCATGGCGATCTCGCGGTCGATGGAGCCCAGCTCGGCCGGGTTGAGCCCCGCCGCCGCCGGCCCGTTGAAGTAAGCCAGGGAATCCGGGTACTTGAGCAGGTTGCCGAAGTGCAGCTTGAGCGGGTAGCAGGGCGGGCCGTAGAGCAGCTCGCCGCTGTAGAGGGTGAAGGGCATGAGCGGCAGGTTGCACTCCCCCGAGTAGGCCTTGAGGCCCTCGAAGGGCGGCAGCGAGAAGCGCTCCAGATGCAGGCCGGGCAGGGGCGGGTAGCGGCCGGGCGGCAGGCTGGCGTGCAGCCCTCGCTCCACGTGCTTGAAGGCGGAGGTCTCCTCGAAGTGCGAGAGCAAGGGGAAGGCCCGCAGGCCGCCGGCGCACGACAGCAGGGGCGAGGGCCCGTCGGCCGGGTGCAGCGTGCCGCACTTGGCCTGGGGGCTGCCTGCCAGCGGCGCCGCCTCGCGCCCGGCCTTGAGGCTCCCCGGGATCTTGCTGAAGCCCAGCCCGGCTTTGCCCTCCTCCCGGCACGAGTCCGCCTTGGACAGGCCGGCCGGCTTGAAGGCCGAGCGCACGCCGGGGTAGAGGCTCAGCCCGTTGCTCCCCGCCGCCGAACTCCCCACCACGCCTAGGAAGGGGCCGTGGCTCCGCCCCGGGCCCACGCTCATGTCCAGGGCTCGCTCCTGCTCCTCTTTTCCCGCCGCCTTTTTGATGGCCCCCGGCCGGCCCAGGGGCGAGGCGGCGGCTGCGGCTTCCCGCTTGACGCTCTCCCGCGCCCCGCAGCCCGGCAGCGGCGGGTGGGTCCTCAGGGACGCGGCCTCGCCGGCGGCCTTGGGGGACGGGCTGAAGAGCTCCGCCGAGCGGCCGTGCTCGTGGTGCAGCAGGAAGCCCCGGCCGCTGTTCAGGACGCAGTGGAAGTGCACGTGGGCCTTGAGGCTGTTGGGGTATTTGAACGTCCTCCAGCAATACCAGCAGATGTAGCGCTCCTCGCCTGGGAAGAGAAGCGGAGCCCGCCGTTAGACACACAGGACGATCTCCCGCTCGGCACAGATCTACGGGCAGCCTGGAGGCCTAGGCTAGGGAGTCCTGCCACATACAGCCCGCCCAAGCTTTTTGGGCGCCCTAGGCAAACTCTGATTTTGCTGCTCCCTCCCACACATGTTACAAGAGACATGTAAAAAATTCTCTTCCATCCAATTTGGTGCCTCTTAAAAGCCAGGTGCCCTAGGGGCCTAATTCACCGATCTGATTGGGCTGGCCCTGCTTCCACATTCCTTAAATAGTGGTTTTCAAACCATGGATTAGGACCCAGTACTGAGTCGCAGGCCCTTATGTGCTGGATCACGGTGCCCCGCTGCCACCGCTGAAAGACTGGAATGCATTGCTCAAAGATGTAGTTGTTGGGTCACAGAAACAAATGGGGGTTTTTTCAACTGGGTCAGAGGGAAAAAGTTTGCAAACCACTGCCTTAAGGAATGGCTGGGGGGGGGGGGGAATGGAGAGTAATTTGGCCCTCACTCCCTGAGAACTAGTCATTTGTTTCCTTATAGTTGCACAGCGAAGGCCTGCTGCAAAACCCATTAGGGGGATGGGTCCAGCCCAACCATATACATGAACTAGGCGGTTGCCTAGGATACAGGTTTTCAGGGGCACCAAATTAAATGAAAGTGAATTTTTTTCTCTATTTAAAAAAAATATATTATCATTTTTTCTCTATATTGAATGTGGATGGAAAGACACCAAAGTCATAGTTCACCTAGAGTGCCAAAAACCCTTGGTCCTGCCCTGCGGGCGGGGTGGGTGGTTTTGTGTGAACTGCCATGGTCACTTTGGATGGGGTCCTAACAGAAAGGGAGCAACTTCTTTTCTCCCCTCTTCTCCAGCCAGCCAGCGTCTACTTTAATAACCGGAGTGCGATAACTATCTGGTTTGCATTTGGGTCGCCAGCAACCCCTTGGCCCACGCGCTGGGCTGAGTTTGGATGGGGCTGAAGTGGGCTGGGGAAACGAGAGCAGCTGTTGCCTTCGGGCCCATCTGTTGACATTCGCAGAATAGGTAGCGTATGTCAAGGAGTTGGCTTCACTGAACAAAGGGCAATGTAATGATCATGAGCTCCTCATTACCCGGCGAGACAATGTCCTGTATGTATAGGCCATATGTAATCATTGCTTTTCAAAGGACAATGGCCTTTGTGCTTCAGCCCTAAACATTTAGCCTGCCCTGAAGCGGAACAAACGAAATGGCCACGTTTGTGTGACGACTCGCAAGTTACTTACACTTTTCTTTCCCTCCTGCTTTAGAGTGACCTTCCTGGTGATCAATAAAATAAAACGTGGCCTGTTCTATCCACTCTGACATTGAAATATATTCTCTGCAGGAGGCTTTTTTTATAAAATGGTCTCTCCTAGATACCAGCTTCCAAAACATACAAGTTAGAGACATTTCTAACAACTAAATAAAGATCAGAGGGGTACCCGCCCTGTTAGTCTATATAGCAAAAAACAAGGAAAGTCCTGTGACACCTTAAAGATGAACAAATTTCTTTGGGCATAAGCTTCCATGGGCTCCATCCCACTTCATCAGATGCATGAAAGCTTATGCCCAAAGAAATGTGTTCATCTTTAAGGTGCCACAGGACTTTCCTTGTTCTTTTGCTGAAAAAAAAAATCAGAGATGTAGTGTAGGCTGTACATTACTGGTCAGCCCTAACTTTATCAAGAACACACTAAACAGGCAAAGTTATGGAAACGGGCAAGTAAAATACTATAAATGTTCTCAAGTAAGCTAGTAAAATATTAAAGAATATTAAAATATTGTATCTTGACCGAGGTGCGAGATCAAGCAACCTTGATTAGCAAGATAAACACAAAAGACTCCCGGTTTGGCCTTTTTAGAAGTATCATAGAAACATAATTCCACTGCGTGTTGAAATGACACATTAACATGAAGCCAAGCACAGAAGAGAGTGCAAAAAAAAACCGTGCAAAATGGTTGGGTTGTTAATGAATACGATCGCATGGAATTAGCACACTAAACAGCCTTTTAAAACCACTTTTTGGTTCAGTGTCGGCTCATTCATTCAGGATAAAATAGATGTCTTTCCATCCCCACCTCCGTTCCTCTTCACGCACAGAGAGGAATGAAAGCCCAGGACAAAACGTGAGTTCCGTATCTTTTCTTCTGTTAAGTATTATGTTGTTTCTGTCATGCTCAGCCTGCCTTGTAGAGAATGGTCTTTAAAGATCTATGCTGGATTCTTAAATCGGACGTTGTGTGTTTTCTCGCATTGCTGGGCTGAGGTGGTGGTGGTGAGGCGGTGGGAGGGTGTGTGCCGGGGCCTTAATTGGTCGGTTTGAGTGTGGCTGAACCGTTGCAGCAATTCTATTCCCGTGCATTAAAATACAGGTAAACCAGCTTTAAAAACGAAAAGGCCTGCAGTGAGAAACCGCCACCACCTAACAAACCCAATATGTTGATTTAGAAACCTCTACTGCTGGGCTCCTATCAAGAAAGCTGCATGGTTTTTTGTGCTCTTTACAAAGCAGTCTCTCTACCAACTAGCTTTGTTCAAAACGCAAACGTATTCTGAATATAAAGGGGTCGTTTCTCCCCACCACTCCTTCGAAGCAGTGATCTGTTCAAAAGAGCCTTTTATCCTGTTAAAACTAAGCTGATCAAGATAAAATGTTTGTTTCACAAAATCAGCTGCCCTGTAGAAGTTTCTTCTTGCAGTTTTCAAAATGCTGGCGGCAAAAGAAGTCATAATTATCCTTACCACATCTTGTTCCGTTTATTATACCTTTGGGCTGTATTGATTAGTCTGAAACTTCACTCTGGAAGCTGGGAAACAACTGATCTTCAGAATCAGATTGCATCGTATGTTCTGTATTTAGGTTGGATTAGAAAGGACACATGTAATAAAACTATGTACTTTCTACAGTGGGTCAGATTCTGTTGTTCCTAGTCTGACTGAGCAGCGCTGCATTACTGGACTCCCACTGAAATGAATGAGATTACTTGTGAAGTAAGGTGATGTTGGATGGGCAGCAAAATAAGTCAGAGTGCTTAGCGCCATTTCATTTTTACTGCGGATCAATATAGCAGAGTCTTCGCCAGTTCATTGATTTTTATTACAACGGGCCAAATTCTGCTGACCTTGCACATGTCAGTTACCCCATGACCTTTAATGGGATGAATAAGAATTTGACCCAAAGTTTGTTTCTCATGTTTCAATATGAGTAGAAATGATATCACTCTCTGTACCGTAAAGTGACATAAACTACCCTTCCTCCTTACGTAGGGTACTCACTTAAATGGGAACCTGAGCAAGAAGCGTGTAGTCAGCAGGGAATCGGGCTTCTTATCTGTAGGAATAATGTGCATTGCCCATTTGGTCTTTGAACAAGTCGATTCTATTATCCTCTATACAACCAGGAAAATTGCAGAGCAGCAATGAAGATATTCACTATCCAAGCCAGCTGACTGAGGGGACAATCAGCAAACGCAATTCTCAAAACGAGCTTCGATCCGTGGCCTGCTTTTTCACCGGGTTTTACAGAGATTTGTATGAAATCTAACTGCTGTTAGGGTAGACTTCTACATCCATTGAAACCGCGGGTCAGCTCAAAATGCCTGCACATGGAAAACAGCCAATGAAAACACGCTAGCTATCAGCCTCGTAGGAAACTATTTCCACAGCTGACTGAAATATTTGTCCTATTTCGAAATCTACCTTCTCCCTTTCCGGTAATACCGGGTTACTCATTTTAAAACACCGTTCATGTTTACACTACAACTCCACCTAAAAGCATATTGTAGATTCAAATAATTTCTCCAAGACCGATGTATGTCAGGTGCTAATTTCCTAGTGCACATATATACACTGAATTTAACTCCCGCGGTATTTTTACTTTCTACAGCCTCATTTGGGTAAACTGGCCACTTTTAAAACGACTAAATGAATCTGAGGACTAACTGGGAATTGTCCCAAATTCAACTTGACGATGGGATCTGAAGTTGTGGCCAAAGGGGAAATTTGAAAATATTTTAAAATGTAAAATCAATGACTGTATTGTAAAAATAGAGAATTACTGTTGTATAAAAGGTCTGACTGAGAATCCCATATTTCGTATCAAAATGGCAAAACAATGTCGATGTTGAAAAGAATCTAGTTATCTGAATCCTGCAATGTGTTGTCAAACGATTGGTTCTAGTGATTTAAAAATACTCTTTAAAAAAATTAGCAGAAGGAGTAGATTTTAAATGGTGGCGGATTAACCATCCTAACTGTAGGTGCATTCTTTTTAAAGGCTCTGTCCCGTATTTTAATTGCTTAGGTTTTCTAGCTGCAGTTACATATCACAAGGTGGATGTTAATCATCAGATGGATCTGACAAAAACCAACCTTTGCAGTTGAGAAACCGGCCTGAAATTCTCTTAGAAAGGGCACCTGTGGATTGTATTGACATCTACGCTGTAGCTGAATAATAAAGTCCGAAGCTGCTGTACCTTTCTCGTCGTGTGTCGGAGTGGCAGTGATCGGGATGTCAAACCACTGAGCCAGAGAATTTGAATACCACACGGTCAGCTCCTCCCCTGGTTGGACATCTCTAAGCGCTCTGTAGAAAATCTATTGGAAAGGGAGAAAACCTCATCAGTGCCCCTTTAAGGCAACCCACCGCTGGTAAAGGACATTCAGACGGAAAGTTGCCCGCAATCTAGACAGACAGAGATACCTGTCCTCCTGGTAGATCGGCAATAGCTTCCAGTGTCTGTTCTTGTGTGTTTCTGGCCGCCCGGATTAACCCTATCCACTCCAGAGCTGAGCCCCCGGCTTCATCCACTAATTCCCCTCTCACCATCCGTACCTAGAACACAGGCATCGGCCACTGTCATTTCCACTCAGGAGCCAAGCAAGACAAAACATAAAGACAAATCCCTTCTATAAATGACGCCTAAACGTGATCCTTTCTCGCAACCCTTGCATAATTTCCCCATCCACGGGATCTCTGCCGAACAACTCTGAGAATAACAGCAAACTGTTGGAGGGTCGGGAAGGAGAAAGAAGCAGCTATTTTCGAAGAACTAGAGGTTGCCATCTTTGCTCCCAGTGGGGAGCATACTGCAATGACATAAATGAGAGCCCCTGGAGTAAGTTGTTACTGGTTGTGAATAAGGGCTGGATATTTGGGCGCTGAAAACCCAAAAATTCGTTTAAGAAGGGTTCTGTGTGTAAGTCATTTCTGCCCCGATTGCATTTACTAAACAGGGTCCTGTTCAAATGCTGCAGCTGCCTTTGGTTTAAAAGGCTCAGAGTTTTTAAATGACCGGGTAATATTGACTGAGGTCTCCTGTCTTACGCCCTCAATGGAGAAATTGTAAAATATGCGCCTTGTCACAAGCAAAGGGGGAGAGGGGAGGGGATTCTGCTTAGCTACAAAGTCTCTGTAGTAGCCTCATATTTCATAATCTGCTTACCCATACAAAGAGAAAATGAAGTGCCAGCTCGCTGAATGACCATGTAATAAAAGTCACTGGAACAAAGCCGTCTAAAGGGAGACGCCAATGGAGCCAGATGAGAAATAAATTTGAGAGGGCTGGCAGAGCGTTTAAAAACAATTAAAGGGCATTAAACATCCGAGCGGAACTTATGAGCAACCTGTGCACTGGGGGGGGCACAGGGAGAGGATCGCCTCCCTAGACCCATTTACAGCACAAGCCAGTTGAACACGCAGGGGGAGCTAGTTCATCTCCATTAACCCCCTCTGGTTTCCAGTGGAAGAGCTGGTTTCTGACACTCCAGGGCTGGGGTGTTTTGCTCCGAACAGACCTCAGTGTGCTATCCCTACCGCGCGGCTGGGTTGATTTCCGCACGTTTTATTGGGCTGGTGTTGAGCTCTAAGCCCTGGGTTTGTTTTTAGTAACGCCCAGCCTTGGCTCCCTGCGAGAGACTGGCTTGTACTCTACCTGAGCGTTACCCCTAGCCCCTGGGATCTTTACCAGCCGATCACCTCCAGAAAGAGCACGTTGTTCTCGGAGCCTCCAGAAGCCAAAGAGAATAGGGTGGTTAAAAAAAAAATCAAAAGGGACCGCGATGGTATCCCATATGGCTTTGGCTGGCTCGACTCTGGGGCCCCGTTGTGTAAACACAAAATAAAGAAAAAGGAATCAACGAAAGGGTGACAAGGGGCCGTTTAGACAGCGAATGGTGGTGTCTCGTAACGGATCCGTGTTTCAGCAAGACCAAAAAGGAGAAAGAACGGAAGGATCAAATAACCACCAAGCTATCAATGCCCGCTTCGGAAAGCTAGAGAAACGCCCTCACACCTAAAACCAGGGGCACACTGGTTCAGGGTGCATCAAAACGCTCGCTGCAATCACCGGCTGCGAAACGTGCCCCCACCGTCCCTCTTCTCAGTGGTTTAATGAAGATCTCAAAGGCAGGGACAACCGCTTGCCTGAAAACACCACCACAGCCCCTCCACCTTCCCGCTAAGGAGCCCGGCGTGCCGTACCGCTAGGCATCAATACAGAGGGGTGGGCAGAAAGGCTGGGTCGGTTTTCGGTATATTCAGTTTCAAAGCCAGTAACAATCTTGGGACACGCTCATCAAACGCTTCCCTTGCTGTCCTGGTACTCTGCCTTGTTCTGAGGCAGGATGAACAGAGGAGAAGGCAGCTTAAGTACAGATCCCCTGAGTCAGTGGCAACCAAGGTCCAGCGGTGCAGGAGAGACCATACATAGGAAATACCTTTTTTTTGGGTCCTGGCTCCCTGCGGTCTGACAGGTACTTGCCCAGTTTGAAGATGCCCGGCACAGGACCCAGACGCAGTCCGGCTGGGACGCAACTTTCTGCATTCACGCTGATGGCCGGAGCCCTGCTGGTTTGCATTGCTGCCTCTGGGTATGAGCAATCAGGAACCCAAAGTACTTAGCGGGGATGGAGTGACAGAGACAGCCAGCGAGAAAGATGAGCACAGGCGTATCTCCGCCCGCAGAGTGACGCGGTGGTGTGTGCACGCCGGCTTTTCAATTGGAACAGGAGGGGTACCCCTTGGCACGTTGATGCTCTAGGGCGCAGAGTTTGGTGAGAGAGTTTCGCTCCTAGAGCAGCTGCAGAGTCCCAGCCAAGAGGGTCACGTGGAGCCGTTCCCTAGCCCTCCTGCATAATCAAGTACTTTGAATGGCTAGCAAACAATGGTCCAGGCGACCTTCCCATTCCTAAAAATCCAATTTGTCAAGGGCAAAGAAAAGGCGCTGGTGAATCAAAGGTCTGGAGGGACCATTAATCCTCAGCATGGGGTATTGTCCCCGAGACAGTTACGATATTTTAAGTGACAAATCCACTGTATAATTTCTCCATAAATTTTACTTCCTTTCATTGTTCCTAGACAAACCAGTTTTGGAAAATAAGTGACTATTTTAAGTCTACTTGGCTGATTCTTTTGAGGTTTAATATACTTCAAAGATTTTTAATTCTCTTCCCTTGGCTTTATTGTAAAGGAGATTAAACAAAGAGATGGGGAATGTTTTGAGGACTTGTTAACTTCTATTGATTCCTGGCGTGTGCCATACAGAAATTGGGCAGGTACTTGATGGGAAAACACCAGAAAATACCTACACTTTTTTTAAAAAGCGACCATATTACCATTTCAGTGGATTGGTTTCAGGCCAGTAACCTATTTATAACAGCTCTGCTCCTTAACTTTTACTTTCTTCTGAGACGAATGGCACAAAATATGAACTGTGGTTTCCCTTTTAAATCACGAACTGTTGCATTTGTGAACATCGTGGGAATTGTTTTATTCCGATTATTAGAGAAACGTAAGAGCTGGATTCAAACACAAACAGACATCACAGAATTCTAAAGATGAGAGTAATGTTTTGGACCCTTTTAGAATTAACACATCTACAGGTTAGTTTTTTTTTCCATATAAAACGTTGCTCCCACTTAGATTACTTTTAAAAATACAATTTTTCCTTGAACAATGTGTTTCATACACAAGCCATGATTCCTAATTATCTGCTTTTTTTAAGAGTGAGCATATTTTAATTGCACAAACATGAAACGATCAATTTAACTTAGAGTTTCGGGGACACGGAAGAGCAAGATTTTGGGACGGGAATTTGTCCTGATCCGTGAATTGCAGACACAAAATCCAGATGTGCTCAAAAGAGTAAAGACCTGCAACTTCTACTTGCGGTTTTTTAATTTTTCTAAATGGGAAGCTCCCCGTGTAATATAGGTAAGGTCGATCTGAATGTGTCTTTCGAGAACGTGCATATTTTTATATATTATTTCCAATAGCAACTGCTCTCGGTTTTTTCCTGTAGCTTGATAAATAGTCTAATCCTAATCAGGTCAAAAACAAGACATTAGGTACATCTCAGGACAGGTGATCTGTAACTGAGTATATGCTCTGCAGGCAATTATCTAAGTTTATTATTATATTATCATAGAGGAGGTAGCTCTCCATATGTCACCATAAATGACCTGAGGTTTTAATCATTATATTTTCTTTTTATTTACAGCAGCGCTCGTCATTACAAAAAAATACGAATGGTGTGAGGACACATTTTCCCTCTAAAGTATGGCATGAATTGGCATAAACAAAAATGTTCTTCAGAAACAAAGGTAATTTGAAATGAGTCCCATAATTTTTAAATCGGAATGATCTGTGTCTGCCCCATACCCTAAATATCTAGGAAGACGGACCCCAGCACACGCTATGATACCAATAAGCAGGCCAAGTCTTTTAAATTCATGCAAATCTTAACCTGACAGTTGATTATGCAGCGAGTTAATTTCATCAAACCCCTCTTCTGTTTACTGCAACAATACACTGGCGTTTGATTTAAAATTAGGAAGTTGCCACATCACATGGAAGAAATGTAAATATATTTGTACATGCTAGTAAAGGGGCAAACTTTAAATATCTCCTCGGTTTACACACCGCAGCATCTCGTCTGGGACAGCGAGTTAAATACATTTTGCCTGTTCCATGGCTCTGCCCACAGAGATACAAACCGTGGGTTAGATCGTGGCAGCAAACTAATGAAGAAAACCGACTAGTGAAAGCAGGGGAAGATGGCTATGGCGACCTGACTTATCTGGTCCCAGATTGTTCCGCGGCACTAAATCAATGGAGGTCATGGATACATTTTCAATAATGCTGTATTTGCGCGCGGACTGGGCGAGCAGAAAGAAATGTAAACTGTGTCTGTAGAAACATTAATGATTATCGATCATGCCTCTCCATGGGGCAATCGGAGGGAACATTCTGAGAATAGGAGGGGGAGGTCACTGCTGCCTGGACTGCAGCAGAGGTGGGGGGAAAAAAACTGAGATGATCCCTTTGATCAGCAACTTGAATGGGGGGAAAGGATAAACAAGAAGTTGAGAGCAATAAATTTAAGCCATGAACATGTCTCTATAACCTCTGGCCTGGCGACTTTAGGATGACACCCAGTTTAAATTACAAGAGCTGCGGAGATAGAGAGGGGGCTTTTAAGGAAGCCAAGGTACCCTACCGCTCCATTTGGGGAGCCGCTCCGTCCCTCCTTAATGAGTCACAAAGCGTGAACGACACGCGAACAATTTTATCAATAGGACCATGTAAAGGCCGACTGTGAGGAAAGTTATTTATTAATATAGCCAACTGTGACTGGTTCCCATCCACCGAGAAAAGAAAAGCCCTGCTCTGGAAGCATTCACACCAGTTCTCCAATTTTTATTCTGTCCTGTGGCTCAAAGTTGAAGTTCCCCAAGTGAAATAAATTGTCCACAAAAGAGGAAAGGAACCACATTTTCTTTTATTTTTCCCTCCCTAAAAGGGAAGGGTGAAACCGATCTAATGTGCCCACTGGAGCAAGATGCAGCATGAAAGGCCGGGTGTTAAAAGTAAAAGCAGCCTTTGGAGCAAATGGGATGGAAAATTAAATGAAATTAAATAGCTTGAACGACCGTATTGTCCCTTATTAAAAAGACACATTAATTACATGGTTTCAGCTTTATTCAAAGACAATGTTTAGACTCAATCAAAACGTTCCACTCTCGGTTTTTTAGCTACTTTATCTGGGCTGCTCGAAGCACCATTAAAATGAAATAACTTTTGCCCAGAGATTTCCTGAAAGATATTTTAGTAGGCAGCCCTTATTTATGCCCACCGCTGAACTGCCGGTGCCCTTGAGTAGCGCTTTGGCACAGTGTGCTTTTTGATTTAACAGGTTGCCCCATAATGAAGCATGAATGTTAAGGAACAACAGTCAGCCAAAGAGGCTCAGTTGCAGATAGCAATGTCCCACCAGGGAGCTCCATTCAAATCAGCAAACTGCTCCAGCGCAGAGAAGGTTCAACATTACATTCAAACCAGCATGAATGCCTGTAGACAGGGCCAGCTTCATTATCTTGCAGGGAAAGGCTTTCACAAAATACTGCCCGGCCATCCAGATTCTCGCAGGAAAAACCAAGCAGCCAATTCGCCTCCGGAGTTTTTCTCCAGCTCAGAAAGCCACAGCTCTGCGAGGGAGGCGCATGGCAGGTTCGGAACGATACGATGTAACATTTCAGATCGCGTAGAGGGGGCCCCAGTCTCTGGCCACACACACACACCCCGTGCTCCGTGCGAGCTATTTCCCACATCACGGAGCAAACCGGGCCTGTAGATCTCCCCAGGAGTTCCTGCGCTTTGCATTTCAAACCTCCTGGCGCTGGGGCCTCCAAGCCCCGTGCTAAGCGTCTTTTTCCTGTTTGACTTTTCTAATACCACTCGTGGTCAGAACGATTTGTCGGTATTCTTACGACGTGAAGCCAACTGGCAGAGTGTGACGACTCGGGTAAGAGCTAAAGGCTCCTAACCAGCTGTGCGGTGCAGACAAGAAGCGGGTGGGATATTAAAGCTGCTTTTGAATAGTAATCAAAGCTCTATGGGAACCCCAGCAGATGACGATCTCAATTTGGGATTCTTGGTTTTAGCGGCCAGTTGGGGGCTAAAGCGGATTAATACTCGTCTTGGGCTAGTTAAAAATTGCACTGTCTGGTGGCTGTTCTTAAACCCGACTTCAGATGGAAGCGGTGCTTGCCACATAAGGTATTCACAGGCCGTCCAAAGTTGCCTTTTAACCGGATTCTCCCCCCGCCCCCAACGTATCTCTTGGTTTTTTCGGTTGACATGGTACAAATAAAAGTCAGTCAACTTGTTGCTGAATTGCAATGTTTCGGTGTACCTTATAAATTCATACCTTTTCTCCCTCGATCGCCTTAGAATGAGCCCCTGGCTCAATTCGATTTTCCTTGCTATTGGACACATTTAGGAGAGACTCTATTTGAGAAGTTCATTTCTAGGCAAATGTATTCAAGAGCTGATTGGGATGAATAGGACCGTGTGTCAGCCGCCCCTAATTGGGATTAAAGCACTTAGGGCCATATGCAGAGAGTGACAGAAATTCTCAGGTTTCATTGTATTCAGACTTCCACCCGCTTGGACACTCCTCCCAGAAAGGAGATTTATAAAGATTTCGGGGAGAAACTGAGGAAATAAAAGAGAGACAAAAAATGACCGGGCTAATGTCTCTCTGTGGGACTGCCAAAACGGCAAATGTTCATGACAGCTTCTGGGAAAAGATGATTAAAAAGAAAGCTGCGATGACATAATTGGACTCGGATGGGGTGGCCATCGGAACAGCTTAATAGGAATCCTGCTCAGACAGACAGGAGGGTTATTTCGTGTGCAGGGGAAACAAAAACAAAAAAATCCCATTGATCTCTCTCTTCCAATGTCTACTTTTCAACCCTCTCAATAATAAAAAAAAATCGTCAACCTTCAATGCTTGGTGCCTCCAAAAAAAAAACCCGAAAGCCCGTAGCTAATGCTTTTTATAGGAGCAGGAAATCAACGAAAAAATACACTGAAGGGGATCTTCAAGCGATGCATTTATATGGATAAAATGAATACAGAAAGGAGTCTATACGTGAGTTCTTTTTAAAGTACAATTAACAATCCCTGAGAAAGCGAGCCTCACGGGCCTGATTCACTGCCTACTAAAGTTAACGGAAGGCTTCCATTGATTTCAATGGACTTTGGATCGGACCCTATCCTACATAAAGCTAGTATTTGCTGATAAAGCCATAGGAACAGTTGAAAGGCGAGTTTTGAAGATTCGACTGCCGGCCTCAAAGCAGTATTATAATGTATTCTTCCATTCGCCGGACAACTGAAAAGGGAGGACAGAATAGAGAGCGAGATCTTCTGATACAAGGCGCTGTCCATTTGTTCCTATCCCCTGTGTACGCATAGGTCAGACTATTTACTTCTCCCACCGCGGACGGTGACCTTCCGCCACCCATTCGCAGCCACAGCATCCAAGTTTTCTTGTGTCAACAGAACCCAATGCCAACCTAACGGGGTAATGTTGATCAGAGAGAGGAGGAAATGCGAAAGGTCGCTTTATATTTGGGTAATTATTGTCCCTATATTTCAAAATGAAATGCAATTGGACGCTTCTAATGGATGTGGGCCAGTTTATACTGAGAATGAAAGATGCCCTACTATTCCCTTTTCTTACTCACCCCTCACCATCCCGCCTCTCTTTTCCCACCCGATTCTGAGATCTGATTATTAGCAAGTGGTAGAGCAGTGGATGCAACTCTCGATTTTCCGATGACTTAAACTCTTTCCATAACTGCAGAATTTTACAGGATAAATAAGGTTTAAAAGCAATAGAGTGAAAAAATATCTTCACTGACACGGATTTTCTCCCACGAAAGCTCATGCGATAAATAAATCTGTTAGTCTTTAAAAATGCCACAGGCCTCTTGGGTTTTTTTTTAGCTTCTTCATTGACACAGTCCTCTGTTAAAAGACTGGAAAACCTTCGGTTGCCAATCAACTTGAATTTCACCGTCGATCGGTGGTTTAGCACGAAGGGGACAGCCCCATAGCTCTGATTCACTCTTCGTGGGCTAAATCCTGATCAATATACTCGGTCAAACACAACGCATTCCTTCGTCACGCCATCATTCCCATCTACGTAGACAGACGTTCTGCCCCCATAAGGGCCCCGTGATGGGCTCACTTCCTGATGGACAGGGGTCTTTCTCGACCCTGATCGTCTTCAAAACAGGGAATACACTTGCAAAACTCACTGTATTGCTGGTTTAAAGTTGGAGAAGTAAATAACGGACCCGCTGGTCAGTCGTTCCGCTTTTCATTGGCTCCCATTGAAATCAATAGCAGCTAGCTTCGGGATGAGGAGGCTCAGACCTTCTACAGCTGGTGTAAACGGGTGTGTAGCTTCGTGAGTCAATGAGGCTAAGCCGATGTATCTGTGCGTTTCGGATCCAGTAGAGGAAAACACTGCCATAGAAAACAATAGAAGATCCTTTTACCTGAGTCTTGCTTGCAGACCAGCAAACTCTGTATGTCATATTCGGCACAATTTTTTTTTAAACCGTCCATTGACGATCCTTTTTTTAAAAAAATCGACCTAAGAAAACAGGAGTGTTGTGCATGTGGCATATATGTACACGATTAACCTGCGACTTGATTCACAGCACAGAAGTAGCTCCCTGCCTATCCACAACACCCGAACCAGAGCAGAAACGGGGACACGTATTTTAGATGAGTTTTATTGAGTCACAGGCCGCGGGTAGTGAGCTTGCGGGAGCGGTTCAGGGCTTGCCAGGGCCCCTAATGAGGGTCCAGGCTGGCTCACGGCAGGGATTCCGCACAGAAAGTATGGAAAACGGGATCTCGCTCCTTCAGGAGCTCGGAATTGATGCTGGATCTCTCAGGCAGCCGCAGAGGAGAATGGTCTCCTTTCTCCCTTGTGGGTTCCCCGCCCCACTGGCCTTTAACTTGGCTTTGTGTTGAAGAGGAAGCGATTACAAGCCATGGTTCTGCTCTCACTGAAATAAGTGGGAGCTTTACTCTTCGGTGGGAGGAGGATCGGAGTCTATCTTGTGATGGTTCACTTATTTCTTGCTCACTCGGGACCTGGCTCTTGGTTCACTGGCCGAATGAGAAGCGTGCAGTGTGAATCGTGCAGTTTGTACCAGAACAGTGTGGCGCCCTTCAAAAGCAACGCACCGATTCTCTTCCAAGGTTGATATGATTCGAATTGAGAAAAAAGCAGACGAAGAAAGAACTACGTTTTCTGGATGCTGCAGACATAAAGTGCCAAATTCTCCGCCACTGTGAACTCCGTTGGAGTGGACTCCTAGAATTTAGCCCTAAAAATTCAGGATCGCCTCTTCTCGTGCGCCTTGTTCCTAGATCTCTGCATTACTCTCTCCCACTGGCCGAGTAACTGACACAATATTCTCCCAGACCCCTCACGTCTCCAGAGATGTGCCTGCTCCGGAGGAAAATACACACACAGCCGGATCACACGGCTTAAGGAAAAGACAAAGCCGAAGCTGGTTAGCTGCTCAGTTCAATTTATACAGCGATTTATGATCATGGACTAATAGGGCTTAAAAAGTCAAATCAATCACACCCATAAACCCTTAGTTAGGTGCTCGAAATCCCACAAAGTATCGAAATCATATGCTAAATAAGAAATAAATATTACAAATAGAAATAACAAGGCATTTAGCTAGCTATGTCACCAGTTAGGTTGTTAATAGATTCGTTTAAAAGAGAAAAGAATTCTCCAGGTTAAAGGTCTGCATGTTTGTGAGTCCTAATTGAAAGCACGATGCAAACCCTTCGGCCAATTTCTACAGGCCTTCCTTTACTCTGGCAGGACTCCCACTGATCTGAGAGTGTCTAGTTCCAAAGGGGTAGCTGTGGTTCAGCAAAACAAACAAGTCTTTTAAAAACTAACAAATGTATTTATCGCATGAGCTTTCGTGGGAGAAAATCCCACTTCAGCAGAGGCTTGAAGATGGGAGAATTTACAGAATGGGAAGAAAACAAATGCAGGGAAGTGTAAGTCATAGGGTCAGCAGGTCAGGCTGTTGCAGCAAAGCAAAGCAGTTGTTTAGATTCAAACAATGGAAAACAGCATCTAGAAGGAGGTGAGGTCAAATCACCTGTTGTAATAAGAAAAAAACCGAAGTCCCAAGTTCTTTCTCAGTAGGAGGAAGAAGCTTCCTGAGGGTGAAGAATTATCACTGGGGCTAATACACTTAAAACACCAAAGCCAATCATCCCCAAAAGGGAAAGTGTTCACAAACCTCCTAGCCAAAGTCCAATCAGAGGAAGCGGGGCCTCTATAAAATAGAGAGACCTTTCCCCCCAGTGATCTAACTGAGCTTTGGTGATCCTGGGACACTTTTGACGCCCGACTTTTGTCTCTAATTGTAAGACAAATGATCCATCACCTCTCCAGTGCGATTTCCTTTTCATTTCCCTGACAGTTTGGCTGCAAGTTATCTTGAATGTTTACTGATCCAAAAGCATACATATTTAGCATGAGAAATATGCATACATTTATGCCACGACTCATTAGGATGAACCTTTATGAGGCGATGGTTCGCACTTGTTGAACGGGCACGCTGAAGAGCATTGTAAACCCAACAACGACTTGTTTCTAAATGAGCCATGCGCTGTCCTGACAAGCTTGCTTTAGTTGCATATTATGAATTCCACTCCGAATAAAACGGCTCCGTTTTCCATTCCTAGCCAGAATGTATGGGAAATAGCATCTAAACAGCTGAAACTAATCAATCGTTTGAAAAGGCTGTCCAATAGTGCTCTCCAATCTCCCCCGCCGCCCCCACCATTCTCTGCAGTTAGTTGATACTTGAGTTCATTTATGCAGAAAACAATGTGAAATCCGGATCTACACCACATATTTCTAAGCTTTGTCATTAAGTTAAGGGACCTACACTTCCCAGGAGCCATACCTGGCTGGGTGTCATCAGGGTTCTGTGCATCTTAATGTTGGGAAATACTCGGGCTCCTGGAATCACAAGGACATATT
The DNA here is from genome assembly GCA_007922175.1 of Pelusios castaneus. Taxonomy (NCBI): domain Eukaryota; kingdom Metazoa; phylum Chordata; order Testudines; family Pelomedusidae; genus Pelusios; species Pelusios castaneus. The sequence goes on from ML685898.1 coordinate 3,074,993, forward strand.
TAGACAAAATTCTCTAAGCCCTTCCTTACAACAGAGACTAGATGAACTACCGTGAAGTTTACTGTTTGAGATGAGACCTTAAAAGGCCGTTCTTGGCTTTTCTGTGTAGACATTAAAGATCCCATGACACCTTTTACAGTATGGAAGAGTTGTCCCAGTGTTATTGGCCAACATTTCTGGGATCTGCTTGAAAACCTGAAACCAACCACCCAGACACAATGGGAATGGGCCCCTTGTAAATGCACACTATAAATAATAAATAAATCATGGCGTAATATTCTGATGTCCTCCACCAGAACCGGTACAACCGAGTTTGTGGGAAGGGGCAGTTTTGGAATAAAAATTGTCAGAATTACCATACTCCACACAGTTTCGTTTGTATCCTGCGCTCTTTCCCAGGAAGGCTCTAATTTAGGGAATGTAAATTACAATTGAACTTTGGTACACAGGACGTGGGTTCACACCTCCTCCGATCTAAAAGCGATGGAAGAGTGTCTGGCTAGCTACTCATAATTTTCCGTATCTACAAGGTAAATACGACTAAAATGCAAAATCCAGGATCTAAGGAGTCAAATTCATCCCTAGTGCAACTCCACAGGATGATTTGACCCTGGAGATATAATTATAATATTCCCTGGAAGAGGTGACACTCCTTGAACTCAGGAATGACTAACATTGTTCCAGAGTCCAGACAAATATGTTGGGGCGTATTGTGCAAATCTCCTGTTCACGTCATTGGGGTTAAGCACGCGAATCAAAGGCATTGCATTTTCCGCTTTGAAATGTATTGTTGATCTTATATATTTTATTTTAATTTTCTGTAGTACAAAGGGTGACCAGGCATAGTACGATGGAAATGGTTTAGCTAGACTGTGGCATAAATAAGCCATGTAGACTATTGGACATTCTGCTGAAATCCCAGCACTCAGCTAGCTAGAAAAGAGCATGTTCTCACCTGAGAGCCCCGTGAACATAAGAACATAAGAACATAAGAAAGGCTGTATTGGGTCAGACCAGAGGTCCATCCAGCCCAGTATCTGTCTACCGACAGTGGCCAGTGCCCAGGTGCCCCAGAGGGAGTGAACCTAACAGGCAATGATCAAGTGATCACTCTCCTGCCATCCGTCTCCATCCTCTGATAAACAGAGGCTAGGGACACCATTCTTAACCCCTTTCTGGCTAATAGCCATTTATGGACTTAGCCACCATGAACTTATCCAGTTCCCTTTTAAATATTGTTATAGTCCCAGCCTTCACAACCTCCTCAGGTAAGGAGTTCCACAAGTTGACTGTGCGTTGTGTGAAGAAGAGCGTGAGAGAGCAAAAGTGTATTTGCCCCATTTTTTAAAAAAATGACACTTCATACAGCTGAGGAATTCAACATGGGAGTTTAATAATATACAGATATCTGGCAGTCTTCCAGCCAATCAGAATCCCTGCTCTTGTATATGCAACATTTAATATCCTGGGGCTAGCACTGTTTTTGGCTACTAGCATGGATTTTATTTATCTGGTTTTTGGCTTTCATAGGCAGAGGAGAAATTGGTACTAGAGCTTTTTTCTACCGCTTACATTTCCTAAGGTGTTTACATTTACATTATGCCAGGGTTAGACCCTGTGGGCTTCCTCCGTTCCAAGTGTGTTCTCCCATCACGATTACTCCTTTGCCAAACAACTTGACTTCTCTCATTTCCTCTTCTCTCTCTTCCCGCAAACTGCCTTCACTTCACAGTCCTTCCTCTCTGCCCGGCTTCTTGCTGAGACTTTTAAAAGATTGGTGCTATTTGGCGCAAGTGTCTTTTACTTGTCTCTCACCTTGACATACTTAACTCCCTCCCTACAAATTCTTTTTCTTCAGCCTGGCCTCAGACTGAAGTTTCTCTCCAGTGTTCAGCTTCCAACTCCTCATCCTGCTGTTTTGAGCCTCCGCCCTCCTGACTCCTGAACTTTCTTGCCCCGCAGTACCTCATCTCTCTGAATCTTGCATCTTCTCTGCATACCCACTCCTCTTTCCTCTAAAGGTCCTCTCTTGTCCTCCCGCAGCTCCCATCTTTCTTTCTAACACTCATTCCTTTCCTGTGCCTCTAATTTTGAACATATTTGTTAATCACACTGCCTTGAACACCTCTTCCCAAACTCTTGCTTTGCTTCCTACAATCTTGTCTTTGGCCCAGCCATACCCATGAAACTTTCCGCATCAGTTACCAATGACATTTTCAGGAACACATCTCAAGGCTTGTTCTACACCCTTATCCTTGATTTAACCACTAAATTATCCTCTCCCAGATGCTGCTCCCTACCTTTCCTCGTTCTCTTCGGCCCGCTGTGACTGTACCGACCTCTAACACTTGGGTTTCTCATCTGTTCTTTCCTCTTCTCCTTCTAAAGTTTGTCCTTAGGCAACCTCCTCCTTTCCTGAGCTATGATCAAATCTCTGAATGACGCCAAAATAGGAGAAATAGCAATGACACAAAATGACCGAGCCAAACCGCAAAGTGACCTGGAGAGATTAGAACAGAGGAATCTGCAGACAAATGAGAGATTTGATACAAATAACAGTCAAGCCCTGAATCCGGGAGAAGATATAAACATCACAGATAAAAAAAATTTAGGATTAACCAGGCACCCAAATTCATTGTATTACGCGCTGGTTAATTTAATCTTGTCTCTTTAGTACTTTCCTGTTAGTGCTTTATGTAGTCGTGAACTATTGACACAAAGAAGGTATGAGAACCCATTCATTGAAACACTGATCACTGAAACACTGATCATTGAAACATTGATCACTATTCATTGAAACACTGATCATCATTATAAAATTACAGGCTGGATGCATTGCTATTGATGTATTACAGGGAGTGGGTACACACAGCACAAGAAAGTTTATTTTATTTTTTCCAGAAGTTACATCCTAATTTGAAAGTATACTCTAAACACTATACATTAATGTCTCTATTTAGCATTACTTACTGAGCAAAAATTTCTATCGACTCCATCAGGAGTCTCTCTGAGTAAAGGCCTTTGATCTTCCTTTGCAAAATGGTCTCCCTGTTAGACTTTACAGATCTGTTTATGGTTGACAAAGAGTAGCAAACGCAGGCAATAGATTTCATCCAAAGCCCATTGAAGCCAATGGGAGACTTTCCCCTGGCTTCCACAGAGTCTGGATGAAGCCCAATGTGAGACCAATTGGAGACGGTGGAAGTGCTTCTTTTTGACACAGCGCACACTTAAATGAAGCTTTCACGTGTATTATTCAAACACAGAAAGGTAAACTGGTGATTAGATTAACTTGGATGGTTCCTAAATGGGCCAGGAAATATTTGTGAATATTTCTGTGCCCGCCGATACCGTTGTTCTATAATGGCTTCCTAATTAAAGGGATATTCTCAATTTCAATCCCTTTAGTGTATTGGTATGACATTTTAATAGATAGCTGCTGCATCATCTAAAGGGTCTGATCCTGCAGCCTTTTGGGGATATAAAACAATAATTCATTTCAATATGATTTTTCCTGTATAAAGACTACGTGCTGGGATTCTTCTAATTTGAATATTTTCGCTGATTCTTAGACTACTTCTCTGAAAATAGCGGAGATCCGGCTATCCGGAAATAATAAAATTGGAGAACATACATAAAGCGAAAATATATCATCAAAAAGCGTTGGCATTCTATCACACTTCCCCACTCAAATAATTCCTCCGCAAAGTTTAGCCGGATCCTTTATGCCCAGTGTAAATTTGTCCTCAAGAATTTATGAGAGGTTTGTAGAATGAATGTTCTCTTTTCTGAGTAATTGTAGCTATCATATGAAGCACTCATTTTTCTGCTAATCCTTCATCCTGAACAGCACTGTAATACAAAATATTACCACTGGATATTAAACAATAAATACGGCTAGTCATATTCATAGTAACACATCTCGCTCTGGTACAGTGCTTTCTTTAATAGATGTCAAGGCACCTTGCAATGTAAGGAGAATAATCCCCATTTTGCAAATGGGGAAACTGAGGCAGGAGGCATGACTTGCCCACGGTCACATAATCGACCAATAGCAGAGCCTGTAGCGTGTAGCCCAAACTTCCTGGGTCCCATTCCATTAATGTCCTTACTGTAAATAAATGTGCATCTTAATGCTGTGCCGGGACAGTCAGATTGATTATGATTTCACCCCTTAAACTCTCATTGAATTCAGCACTTGAGCTGAGGAAAGCCAGGAAAACCATCAGTGTAGGGGGAGAAAGAGAGCGAGCAAGAGAGTAGCTGCTGGATGCTGGAAGGAAGATTTCTTTCTTGTGTAGAGGCACCAGAGAGGAAGACAGGGCTGGCTGGCTGGTCACTAAATGGGGAAAGAGTTAGGTTTTGCCAGTAAGAGGAAGAAAGGGCTGTAAGGGAGCTGGATTTTTAATGAGAATGTATAACGCTGTAAAGGATTTCAGCATATTCTGCTGTGCAAGACATGGCGATCAGCAAGGACAAATGGAAGTTTTGCAAAAACCCAGCCATCAGAAACTGTTCGTTACACTCTGGTAAACATTTCCTCACGGTGAAATAGTCGGGGGCGGGAAAGAAACCGCGTTTTGATCTAGTATATACAGTTCTCTAATGAATGGATTTGATAAACACGAGGTTTCCCCTCTGGTTCCTGCTTAAAGTGACTTGACTTCTGTTAAATTCAGTAGCAATATCTGAAACCGGAAACTAAATGGGTACATCAAGCAAGCCTTACACCCACACTACCTCTAATGCCTAGGCTCTATGGATAAGTCTGGTTTAGATCTCGTTTTAAAGCACATCAGGAGGCAGTATGATGTCTTTTTCTTCATTCTTGTCACATTTTTCAAACAGAAAAATCTACTGATGATGGCGGTTCTGTAGTAAGCAAACTAAGGCAGCTCGTAGGTGTCATCTGTCAGGAGTCATTTTTCTTGTAGTGTTAATAGAAATGTTGATGCTCTTTATACCTTGTTGTGCTTTTTTAAAAAAAAAACTAAATAAAAATATTTGAAAATTGCAGCTGGATCGCTGCCCTCTTTCCTTCTAATGTCACCTATCAATCCAACATTTGGAACATAGGAGAAAGTCTTTAACCCAAAAGTCTCTCACACACACACACAAACAAGATCCTTTTTCTTGTGGCTGTTTCTGCCACGGAATTTTTTAAACAATCTTTTCTCAAAATCTTTGCTAATTAGGCTTGAAATACCCTGCCTTCAAAACCACCTGAACCCAGCCATCTCTTGTTTTAAGATAGTGCTTGATAACTCTCACTTTTAGAGTCAAGATATCCCCCTATCCATTATTGCTTATTCCAATGAGGAATTACTAGCATTATATTTCAAAGCTGCGTATCCCCAAGTCTTGCCACTAGACGGGAGGGGGAAGCCTAGCCCGACACAGTTTAGGAAACATTGCCAATAGCCATTATTCACTGGGGCCCATTGGCTGCGGTGGACTACAAATATATATAGAAATTATTCTGAATACAGATTTACAGGATTGGGTCCAATAAAACATATTTGTGCCTTCAAATGGAATAAAAGATGGATTTTGTGCAGTATTACTGAATTCTGAGACTGCGCCTTCGAAAGAAATGTGACAAATATTCAACACGCACCACTTCTTCAGAAAACTCTTAACATTCAGCGATCCCGCGCACACACTCGAGCTCCCGTTTGCGGACGATGTTGCTTGCATTGATGCTCTTGGTTCATAGAAACATCAACACATGAGGCCATAGCTCTTATTCTAAAAGGAGAGTCACAATCTTGGCACTTCTGAGGAGCGATGGTGTCTGGATTTTCCACTGGTTTCTGCCTTCTATAAAAGACTAAATATTTATTATGCTCTGGAAATGATATCCAAAATCCCTCGCAGCAGAAGAACATCTGGGTTTTCATCACAAAACACCTGAAGCTGCAGGTACCATTGTGCATGTAGGTCATATCGAGGTTGGGTCTAGGTGGCCCTCATGTATCACCATCACAGACACTCGCTTAGGAATCGCCCCAACACACAACTCAAGCAAGCAGAAGTCCTTTGCGGCATGCTGCTGTTCATGCGAACGATTTAGATTGCTTTGATTCCGATCGCCCAGGCTGCCTTGTTTTGCGGCATAAACACTGTAAGCGAATAAGAACCCATAGGACGGTCATGCTGGGTCAGACCACTGGTTCATGTAGCCCAGTGTCCTGTCTCTGCAATGGCCAGTGCTGGATGCTTCAGAGGGAATGAACAGAACAGGGAGATTGAAGTGATCCATCCCCTTCTTCCAGGCCTAGCTTCTGGTAGCTGATGGTTTGGGGGCACCTGGGTTATGTCCCGACCATCTGAACTCCTAGTCACTGATGGAGCTATTCTTCAGTGGATCTGTGGAATTTGGGGGTAAATAGAGCATGATGGGGCATGTTCTTTAAACCAAGGCTTCATTGCAGTGGACCAACCAGGGGGAGTCTCTGTCCCTCGTGCTTCCTTTTAATGCCAGCTCTCGGAGCTAAGACAAATGATACATCTTTGAGCTCCTTATCTAACAGGCGGAAGGGCAGAGGAGTTGTCTGAGGAATCCAGAATCAGGGGCCTTCTAAAACTTCTGATAAAAACTACGGAGATTGGATTTTTAAAAAAAATATCCTCCTGTCATTCAAGAACCAGGTGTTCCTAGTGCTGATGAGGGAGAAAGCAGCGGTTATTTCCCTCATTAGAAGGGAACGTGCATAAGGTCCATGTCCAGTAAAGAAATAAAGGTAAATGTTCAGAGAATGTTAGTGTGAGACGGGAGCTAGCCGGACTCCCTGCCCCCGGCAGGACCTGTTCCTCGCTGGATCTGTTCGCACTGAACAGGCAGCCTGCCAAAATTGGGATAGGCTTTACTGCCACGCAACAATCAACAATCAAGTTTGTGCCGCACAGAACATAGCACGCCCCCTTGGTAAAGAGGGATACAATATTCTGATTACTTCTGAGATCTGACTGCGAAATTATTGCGGAAAAGCCTGGGTTTCACTAAATGAGTATTTCTGGCTGGACAGGAGCATTATCCCTATAGTGTTGCTGTTATTGTGACTCAGAATTTCTCCATGGTTTTCTGCAAGTGCGGAGACAGTTTTTAGCCAGAGCAGTTGATTTTCTCTGCAATCAAGGGGTTTGATCGATGCAATGCTTCTTGTTTGAGACACATAACTTATATTTGGTGTCATATTAGGATGGTAGTTTCTTAACTGTCCTCTCCAGGAAATGGCAAAAAGCTGAGCCCAAAGCTCTCTCTCTGTCTCTTGTCCGTGTGTCTGTGTGGTGACATAGATAAGAAAACATCTAATACAAAAATAATAGGACTCTGCTCAGAAGCCCAATGTGAGCTTCTAGTTTAGAGCCGAATCATTTTTAATAGATGCGAATGCAAATTATTCCGGCAAAGCCTTCTTTGGTAAAATTTCTCTTCAAGCGTGAGAGATGTAAGGTTTAATTAATGAACGTATTTCTCTGTGCTCTACGCCTTGATCTTCAGCCAGGTTGGGGATTTCTCGGGACGGACGGCTAGACTCCGTGTCACTTCAGGAAAAAACCGTCACTCGTCAATGTTTCCGAGCTGCCCGATGCTGCAAGAACTGTCAGGTCCTCTAAAGGCTAACGAATACCTTTCTTGAACAATGCACCATGCCTTGCTTTAGATCATTATTAAACAGGGCAGAAGAAAAGGAGAGCAACTCAGGCAAAAAATACGTGCTCGTAATTTTCTTTAATTTTACAAAAGAGACGAAACGGGGTTAGAAACCATGCCCAGTTTGGGAACGCGGTTTGACTGAAGGCGCTGAAGTTAGAAAAGCTGAGGCGTGGGGTGTTTGACTCCCATTTCTTTGATCCCCCTTCTTAGCTCACAGCAGCACCTGCAGTCCTCAGCATCCTCTTTGGTGTCTTCCTGAGATTCTGCTTAGCCCGTCTCCACTGCGTTAAGGTGGAAACGCTGTTGAACGAAAAGCGAGGAGGGAAATGCCGAGTCGAAGCAGTTAGGACGCCTACGCAAGTCACAGACACGAGCGGACTGTGCAAATGCCTCAGGAGCCATGCAAAGTTAGCTGAACACACAGGGGCAGAGAGCCGTTTAAATACATCCAGTGCAAGCCCTGGGGGATCATTCTCGGGGTATTTTCCATCAGGGCGGTGGTGGGGGAGAGAAAAGATCACACTGCAGGAGTTTGATTCCCAGTAACTGACACCCAGTGGGATTTTCTCCCACGAAAGCTCATGCGATAAATAAATGTGTTGTCTTTAAAAGTGCCACAGGACTCCTTGTTTGTTTTGCTGAACTGAACTAACACGGCTACCCCCTTTGAAACTTCCTCTTTTGTGAACCTCAGGAGGGGGGTGGATTATTCCCTTGCATTTTTGTCCTATGTTTTCCCCATCGGTCCCTATCCGGGTGGAAATCCTTTACCTGATGATAAACACAGGTTTGCTATGGGTGGTGTCTACAGTCTATCCTTCGCCATGATTTCAATTGCCCTGCCCATAAAGCCAGTCTGCTCTCCTCACCTTCAATAAGCCCCAAACACCGTCAAATCGAGAGTGACTGTGGGACAAAGGAGAGTCTGGACGTTAAAGAAAGCACAAAGAAAGAGGATCGCGTGTGATTATGGCACAAATCAGGTTGTTCATCACCATCAGCACCCAGTGTGGCCACCCCACCCTCCAAAGCTATTTCCACGTTCAGAAGCCCTTACTGTTCACACGGACGAAGGGCAATTTTCTCCTCCTTTCTTTTCAGCTCCCCTTGCGCTATTTTTCTTTTCAACCTGGGTGGGTGGGTGGGGAATCTTTCGTCTGACCGTATCCAGATAGTGCAGTTCATTACTCAAAAGGAGGTCTAGGGTGTTAATATGCCGGAGTGAGCTCTGCAAATGTTACAGTGTAAGGAGATCTTGCTAACTGCGGGAAGGGCTAGCAAAGATAAATCAGGCAAGAGAAAGGTGTGCCAGGTTTCCTGCTTTTCAAAGGTAACCAAGTCAATCAGACAGCGTGTTTAAGTCCAGTGAATGCCCACTCCAAAAGGTGGCTCCTAATAATAAATAGCTTTATATTGGCTTCATTACCTATTGGCTTCATTCAATATTTGCAAAAAGGGGAAACATAAAACCCTACAAGGTGCAAATTTATCGCTAACTCTTCAGCCTCTTCTGTGCATTTCTCTTGGGTTTGCTTGATGAGTCCCCAATTTCTGTTCTTAGGGGCTTCGGCTTCTATTTCCATGGCCTTAATCCATAGCATCAAAACAGTGAAATAGGAAATCAGAGACCATGGACCGCGGAATCCAGGCCTCACTGACGCCAAAGGCAAAATTCCCTTGGACTCCACAGGGCCAGGATTCGAGGAATCTTGTCTTTTCCCTCTAGCCTATAGGCATCCCAAGAACTGAGATGAGTTTGGACAGAAATGAGAAACGTTTCCATTGCCACCGTACATTTCCGTTGCAATGAAGCTCCATCATGCAGTAATAAAATCCTCTTCAAAATGAATCTCACCTGTAACTTGGCAGGTGGCCTCTAAGGAGTTACGTCCAATTTAAACACCTGCTCAATATGAACAGTTTCTGCGGCACTAAACCCTGCATGTCTGCATCCCCCGTATTCTATGCTAAAACTGGGCACACCCTCTTTAAATCAAACATGCACTTCATACAGTAGAAATCTAAGCCACGGGGAAATGGAATATGTTCCTAGCTGGCCAAAGTATGTGGGAATCAAAATAAAATGAACTGACTTGAAATTCGATATCGCATTTGTTTCTATTACAGAAGTTTTACTGGGAAGAGGTGGGGTAGATAAAGTGCAAGGGTTTCTGGGCCCCAGAAATGAAAATCTTTTGAAATAATAAGTTGTCGTGTTGGAGGTTTGGAGACATGTATTTATTTAAAGCGTGGGTTAGGGAGGAGATCTGGATTTTGTGCCCGGATCCTACCTGATAAAGGGAGCTAGCGATCAGTGAGATAATGACACCTCTTACCTTAGAATTGTCCTTTGTTGGAAATTAACGTATAAAACTCACTAGCAACTACGTTTTCCACAGCTTAATACATCTGTCCCCATGGCACCTTGACTCCATTATAAGGAGTTGGCCTGTCTGTCTTTAGAAGTGTCACCTTCTTCCAAACAAGACATAATGTTCTTTTGCAAACTAATTCTCCCCAATTTTCCAATGATCTGAAGTAGTAGACGTTATATTTTGCATATAAAAATAGTATCCGTGGTTTGCTTTCCACCGGTTTGATACGGGGTCATAGGCAGAGTCACCACTCCACCGATCCACCTCCCTCCTTGCAAAATATAGCCTAAAAGACCACCATTACTGGAAAAAATATCAGACGACTGTCACATTACCTAACTTAGTGAAATCAGAACAAAGGGTCGCATTAGAAGTGACATAACATAAGCTGGAAGGGGTTTTCAAATCCACTTACCCTTCTTGTGCGGTTCCCTATTTCTTCCCTGAAATGTCTCACATTCGCGGCATGTTTTGTGGAAGCTTGATTAAAGTCAAGAAATCTGGTTTTGTACCACTCGTCTATTTCCCGAGGGGAAATTAAAATGAATATGGCAAACATGAATCTTTCTAGTCAGATCCGCACGGGAATACGTGTTTCAATTATATTGTTAATGCATAAACACGTTTAAAGTACTGCGAATATTGCCGCCTATGTATGGAGGGGTAGGTATACAGAAGTGTAAGTGAAATAAGCAAAATTAACTTGTAATTTTTAAATCAGTCTTGCATTGTACAGCCATTGAGCCTAGACTCTCTCCCCAAAACATTTTTCTATGCCTTCTGTGGCATGGGTAGTAGGAGAAATATTTCTCTTATGAAGATATATGTCTGTGTAAGGTATGATTGTCTCTAAAGATGGAATAGTAAAAATATTAAATATGTTTGTCACGAACAAGGGGTTCTTTTTATCAGCAGAAGCTGACAGATATTTTCATTTTACAGATCCGATGAAGAATAATTTTACCTGCAGGTTCTTGGCTGCGATTCCTTCATACTCTATCTGAATGTCCCTTAGAGCAGCAGCCAGGTCTGGGACAGAGCAGGAGACATCAACACACGCTGAAGCGCTGTATTTCATCAGATCTTCAATTTCCTGTTCTGACAGAAACAAACACACACAGGACGTGGGAAATAATACGATACTTCGGCAGAGTTTCCCGATCAGAAAGATGGGAAAGTGATGTTTAAAACAAGCAGACGTACAAGAAGTCTAACTTCACTGTGTACTCTCTGCAGGAATGCCATTTCAGCCTCCAGATTCTCCAGCTGTTTCTCCAGGGAGATGGGAGTCGCTGTGGCAGCAGCCACATCCGTCAATTAAAGAAATGCAGGCAGAGGCCTACATACACAATACAGATCTAGCGAAATATTTCACATTTAACACCAATAGTCGCTCCTCGAACTCCACTCTGTAGCTACAGATTGCTTTCATCTGATTTCACCGCACACCCTGAAGTAAAACGTATGTGACAGAACGGCTGAACAGATGAAATAATCTTCATAAACCATTTTCTCTCTCTCTCTCTCCCGCACCCGCTTTGTCTCCTGGGCCATTTTTGCGTGGCCAGGGCTGCTGGCTCTGGATCGCGGGAATTTCCGGGTGAGAGCCCAAATCAGAGCCTTGTTTCAATGCATGGGAACATTGATGAGGGCTATCTTGCATTCCAGGCAAGTGCGTGTGCTTTTCTTAATCAGGCACTCAGTCCTACAGGGCAAAAGCTTCAGCTTCTCGCCTCCCTTCAAAGGTATCAACACAGGCCTGCAGCTTCCTTAGCAGCCATTGCCAGAGCCCGTAACAAAAAGGCTGAAACGGGCTAAGACCTATTCTTTGTTCACAACAGCCGCATAGCGAGGGGCCAAGCTCTTTCTCTAGTGCATCAGACATGGGGGGATTCCCGATTCATAACACATCATAACGTGGAGGGAGGGGATCCGCTGGCCTAGCCACGGCCTGAGGAGTGCACAGCTCCGCACCGTACATCTACTACAACGGAGAAATAAGCTTTTCTATCCCTGATGGATCCTTCTGCCTGTGACATCCAGTGGGTGAATGGGCTCACTTTCTTTCCAGTGACCCC